>OZ020305.1:37467294-38067294 GCA_963971305.1 Arcuatula senhousia
ATCTTGGAAACGAGCACACAGATTAGAAGTTTTCATTTTGTTTGACATCTGATTTAGTGGACAATTATCTATCATTTCCTTCACAAATCATAAAACCTTTGACATAAAAAGTTCAGGAGTGACCATTCTTTATAACAACATTTTATTTATTTAACTCGTAAAAAAGTGTGCATTGTTCGCAACCCTCGGAGATAAGTTCGCACGCATGTCTCTCGTTTTTAATGAGGATATCTTTGGGTTGCATAACAATTTAGCCGATAATCGAATAACAACGAGCATATTTAAAACGGTACAAACAAGAACATGAAAGACCTTGCAACGTGGCAAGTCAACTTTAACCTGAAGGTAAACCTTATTTAGAGACAGACGGGCGAACGGCCACGATCACTCTATCCCTCTCTACTTTTATAGGTGGGGCATACCAACACATTTTCTTTAGCATTGACATTACCTATGCCAGATTCCAGGTGTGACAACAGTATGACCCCATCTCATGGCAGCGGTTTGGAACTCTTGTGTGATCCCTGGATGAATATCTGCACTGTACCCATTATAACAATACCCAATCTCACTGCAAGCTTAAATACAAATATATATTATATATATAATAAAATATACAACAAGAGGCTCACTGCAGTCTGTATCGCTCGATTCAAGATATCGGTCATATGACAACTTCGACTAAATTGGGAATCTTGTATTGAACATTCAGGAAACATCAGCTTTTCTTAATTGGGAATAGTTTTTGATTCTTTACGACAAAACACGATTTTTGACTCTCTAGGGGGCAAACACAGAAAGTGTCATCTGACCACTTAAGACAAAACTGGACAGTTGTGGCTCATTTGGCTAAACAATGTAGCAAATCTTTCTCCTTAAATATTATCGTAAATCATGAGAGGGAATGGGCAAGGGGTACCATCTCCCATCTCCCAAACTCCTATTATCCATCCACTACACCCTTCTTTTCCAACTTCGATCTCCTTTTTTCCATTATCCTACCCCTTCCTATCCCATTTCCCACCCCTTCTTCTCTCTCGCCTCCAACCACTTCTCTCCCACCTACCATCTTCCCCTCTCCCGCCTCTATATTGAACCGTTTGCCCCTCCAATAATACAAAAAACAACCATTTTTTTGTAAATCTAGCCAGGCTCATCTGACGACTTTACTAGATTTAGACCTTTGAAGATCTTGTCGAGTTGAAAGGAATAGTGAACATTTCAAACAAAAAGACAGAGCGTTTCCTAAATACATACATGTTTGACTGAACATGTATAATTTCCTATAAAACTGTTTGCAGCGTTTTAATAGATTTACGATTTGAGAGATTTTAAAGATTTAAGATTTAAGAGATACTAGTATACTTGAAATGAAGGGATTCGGAGTATATTTGCATTGTATTAAATGAATTATAAACATTTAAGTAGAACAACGCAATGAAACGGTGCTTTAATTGTTGTTCTTCATCCTAAAGTCACAGGGAGGCCTTCAACGTGGAATTGGCACTCACACCTCACTGCAAGTTTAGGTCAGCCTCATCCGCATCATCAGAAACACAGGGGTACTTCTCTCGCTTACTCGTTCATCACCCCTGGGACATAACGCATGTAATACTTCGTTTTTGATAGTTTTGTATCGAGCTTTCTGATTGGACACTTTACATTTATCTAATGCGATTAAAATGTGTTTCTATATATAAACAATATCAAGTTCAAGATCAGATCCTGAACTCGAAACGATCAATTTCATACCAAATGTCCCAGGGGTGATGAATGAGTAAGCGAGAGAAGAAACCCTGGGTTTCCGAGGATGCTAGCACCGGTTTTAGCAGAATTCTTTGCTAAATGTCGATAACACTCTGCTTGGATTTCTTTAGTGCAAGTTCTAGTTACGTACAAATCTGGCAAAGTCGCCCGACAGTCACTGACATAATTAATACATTTAGAGAACAGGCAGGGCCAATCAAATTATTTATTGGACGACTCGGCAAAGGAAATAGGTATGTTTGGGATAAATTGAAACGGTAGGAGGCTGGAGTTTACATTCGGTTTAGCCTTACTTACGTTCTGACATGTTTCTATAATAGCTAGGAATTTTGAAGAAAGTATCCTCTCCAAGTGATTCTCCAATGTGTAGCCATCTTGGTAACCAATCTTCCATAACAATTTTCTATCAAGGGAAACAAAAAACTATGCTATTGTTTATTATAGCACACCCGTTGCGCTGCCAATGATCAATTAATAAGTGTGTCAAATCCGATAAAGGAAGACAAAACAAAACCCTTTGACAGACCTACATCTACACTCATCTGATAGACAGAAATCTATAGATTGAGAATATGTTTATCCGTGGTTTCGACAATCAATCATAGAATCATTGTAAGCTTTCTTATTCGTTGCTCGACACCAACGAAATTTGGTACCTCATGACAAAATAAAATTTTCACAGTTTGTCCTTGAGACACGAGAAAGCTAAAATGCGAAAATATGAGGCGCTGATTCAAGAACCTTAAAGTTGACAAACAATGTGGGTTTTTTGCCAAAATTCACTTAAAAACAATAAAAGAATTTCGCGCCCTCGCTTTGACCAGCGCAGAAGTTCAATCAACCCTTTAATGCTTCAGAACAATCTACGAAACAAACCGAAACTATAATAGTGTACCTGATGATGAGCAATAACTCGTCGTCTCGCTTCATTAAACACGGCTTCGTCGTTCCACGTCGAATGCATTTTTTCTATCTCATTTGCCTGGTAATTATGCCAACGGAAAAACAGTACTCCGAAAGCCAATAGAAATGGATTCTCAAAACCTCTAGGGTTACCTATCCCTAAATATAAAAAGCAGTATTTATTAAAAACAATCGTTACATGTAAACAGGAAGAAGATGAGCGACAGACCTGTCATGGTACCCCATCCTTATACTTCACATCAAATATCAAAAGACTTTGATTAGAAGTTGCTGAAAAACTGTTACTAAATCTATTTCCCCGCTCGTCCGCTGCTCCCCGTTCTATAACCCTGATTTTTTCTTCCGTGAAATCCGGTCAAAATTATATAAATTGGTTTAGTCGACAGTAAGTAATACAAATGGAGCATACGAATCTAAAATTCAAGACTTCCGTATACGGTGACGATGCTGGTGTCGAACTTAAAATTTTATTGTTCTCTTTGTTGTTGAGGAAAGAAAGATCATTCGTGTCTGATCCTGGGCTGCACCTGGGTCGTACCACAGAAAATTCAGTCTCATTAAAATCAAACCTTCAATGTCGCTCCCCCTTTTTTGCTATGTCCGCTCGTTGAAGCGGACATAGCAAAAAAAGGGGGAGCGACATTGAAGGTTTGATTTTAATGAGACTGCAGAAAATTCAACAAACACAAAAAAAATCATTCTGTACAAAACCATTTCAAACCAAATATAAATGTCACATTACTTTTTATCTGCCATGGAATGGGACACATGACTACCTGACATTGCGAGAATGTTTAAATGAGGATGCACATTTTTATGGGGTGTAGGCAATCATCGAGTTCGAGTTCGAGTCAGAGTTAGAGTTCGAGTTAAAGTTCGAGTTACAACTCGCGTTCGAGTTGAAGTTCGAGTTAGAGTTATTTTTCGAGATCGAGTTGACATTTGAGCTTACTCTAAACAGTGATTTGTATGGCAACAATCGAGTTACTACTCGAGTTCGAGTTAAAGTTCGAGTTACAGATCGAGTAAGAGTTCGAGTTACAGATCGAGTTAGAGTTCGAGTTGGATATTTACTTTAGCGCGATTACATGAATGTTGTCAAAAATAACACTTGTTGTTTTTTACTGGTTTTGTCTCTGCCCTTTCGGTTTTTTGACATTCGGATACCCCATTGGTACCTCTGCTTCTTTTATACTGTCAAAGGCTGTCACCTTGCAATTTACAAGCGGGGGTATAATAAAAACTTGGTATACATATTCTCCTTTAGACTCTATTCGCCTATTTAAAGTGTTAGTAAAAGTTACCTGGCCCAATACATGTGTTCTTGGAGTGGGGCTATGTATATTTTCTTCGTTCCGCCTTTTTATTTTTGACAAAATGAAGCAAGGAATTTTTGTTTCGCGCGCATTTTTTTTAACTGTACATAATCTTTTTCTGACAGAAACACCATCCTGCTTTTTTTATTCAGAGCACCGCCCAGCCTTTTTATATCCTGATTTATGGAATTTTGCCTTTTATTTCAAATTCATCATACCCCCCCCGGCCCCGTCCCCCACAAAATCAAATGGTTGCTCCCTAACATAACTCTGTGTTAGAATTTTTTGCGTCAGAAGCATTTTAATAAATGTCCGAAATTGTTTAAGAAGTAAAATAAACATCGATGTAAAATATTTCAATTGTAGTCGGATTGTAACCGCATTATTAATATGAATCAGTACCTTACTAAGTTAGCTGGTTAAATGCAGCAGAGTTGCAAATATAAATGATAAAAAAAGGGTGCAAAAAAATAAATATACAACTCGTTTTGTAACTCGAACTCTAACTCGATCTGTAACTCGAACTCTAACTTGAACTCGAGTCGTAACTCGATTATTGCCATGAAAATCCCTGTTTCGAGTTAGCTGAAAATTTGAACTCGAACTCGAATAATAACTCGAACTCTAACTCGAACTTTAACTCTGATTCGAACTCTAACTCGAACTTTAACTCTGACTCGAACTCGAACTCGATGATTACCTACACCCATTTTGGGTACCTGTGTTGATTTTCAGTTTCAGAAACAGGGTTAATTCTATTAAGCGACAGACAAACGAAATGGTCAGACTTTTTTACATGCTCACGCTTCGATGACGCATTTTTAAAAACACTGTCAGAAAATGACATGCAAAAGTCAAAAATTGTTTTGTTGTTTGTTTGTAATAGAAACTTTTGTAAAGCTTTTGATTCTGAACAGCCTAATCCCCTTCGCAGTTTTCTATCTGTGTTATAAGACATTTTATTTGAAGTTCTTGTTACAGTGGCAGTGTTTTTTATTGAATCATTTTTAAAATATGCATTATTTTTTGCCAACATATCAAATATGGTTCCTGCAAAGTTTCAGTTAAATGGTTCGGTGGTGTCAGAGGAGAAGATTTTTGAAATTGTTAACGGAAGACGACAACGGACGCATATAAAGTGGCGATATAAGCCTTTAGTCAGGTGAGCTAAAAACGGTATAAACTACTTACTCCACATTTGAGTGACCGGTCGGAGAATATGATCACGTGGGGCAGGTGGATTGGCGAATGGAAGACGAATATCATTTTCCACAGGGAAACTGTCTTTGATATCTTCCTTACTAGGGTCACCACTGGTCTTTAGACGACCGCCTTTAAATTCTCGAATGGCGTCAGTCCAAGCTTTACCCGGACCATAAAACAAAGTCCCATCAAGGTATGGTGTTATCTCATTCAACTATTAAACATAGAAAACAGTACTAGTTTAACATGCACTGCTGTCATTGATACACTGTAACAGAGGGCCATCATGTAATTCAAAAGAGAATATTATGAACTGTATTTGTTATTCAGGATTTGCCTATAAATAGAACCTCTTCCGAACTTTTAGGATGCGAATACCTCACTCTCTACCTTGCAATAATTGGGATTCATATGTTGCAGATCAGAGGATTTTTTTTTTTGCTTAACCTTTTATGCCAGATATTTTTTTTCATCAAATACCAGCTTCAGAATATTATTTTAGAAAAAAAAACAAAGCCCACCTTTCAAGTTAAATGGTCGGTCCTTAAACTTTGTTCCTATGACTCCCTGCCCTTTTACTTAAAAGAAAAAAAGTTATCCACATACCAACGTAGCTGGAACACGAATCTTTAACTGGTGCAAACCGCATAATGGAAATATAGCTTCTACAACGCGATTGAGTTGATTATAGAATTTCTAACATCGAGAGAAATGAATTTGATTATTTTAATGACGAGGCTTGCCGAGCGATAAAAAATATCAAATTTATTTTTCGAGGTGACAGAAATTCCATAATCATCGAGAATTAAGTTGTAGAAGGTTTTTCTCTAATGTTTACAGGTAAGAAATTGCAAAAGGTCGCCCATCAATTGAACCTGCAATTACGCTAAGAACAAATTTCTCTCTATAGGTCAGGTGAGAACTATTTTTTCACAATGGTTGAGAGGGGACAGTCAAGATCCTAAAAACTTTAGACCCATTACAATTGTAAGCTGTCTAGGAAAACTCTTCACGGCTGTACTCACAGAAAGACTTAATAAATACTCAGAGGATTTTCGAATACTCAACGAAAATCAAAGCGGTTATAGGCAAGGGTATAGCGTCACAGATAACTTGTTTTCTTTACACGCTTTATTTGAACTTCTAAAACTTAAGAAAAAGAAACTTTATTGTGCCTTTATAGATTTTGAAAAAGCATTTGATAAAGTCTGGAGAACGGGTCTCTGGCACAAATTAGTTTTAAGTAATATAAATGGCAAAATGTTAACTGTTATTAAAAATATGTACAATAGTATCAAATCAAACATTGTCTTTAACAACGAAAAGTCAGATTTCTTTTCCTGTAATAATGGGGTGAGACAAGGCGAAAATATGTCTCCTTTCCTTTTTGCTATCTTTCTAAATGACCTTGAATCATTTCTCGAAAGCCAAAACAATACAGGACTACCAACAATAACCGATGAACTAGAAAGCACTCTCGGGGTTTTCTTGAAAATATTTGCACTTTTATACGCAGACGACACTGCACTAATGTCAGAGTCACCAGAAGGACTCCAACAGCAGCTAAATAGTTTCTATGAGTATTGCAATTCTTGGAAACTTAAAGTAAACATAGAAAAAACCAAAATCTTGTGTTTTACAAATGGAAGACTGCCAAACAATCTAAGATTCGTATTCAATAACACAGAATTAGAAATTGTAACAGAATTTATTTATCTAGGAACAACTTTATATAAAACTGGACATTTTGGCCCTGCAACTAAAGCTCAAGCAGAAAAGGGAACAAAAGCCATGTACGAAATTATCAAGCTAGGTCGTTTTCACAATCTTTCTATCTCCTGTCATCTAGACCTCTTCGATAAGATGGTAAAACCAATTCTTTTATACGGTTGTGAACTTTGGGGTTTTAAAAATTACTATTCATTAGAGAAAATCCACCTTAAGTTCTGCAAACTCCTTTTAAACCTTAAGACCTCTACACCAAACTGCTTTGTATACGGTGAATTGGGACGATTTCCTTTGAGTGTAGATATAAAGCTTAGGATGGTTATGTACTGGTCTAAATTACTTTACGGCAAACAAACGAAGCTGTGCTCTGTTCTATATAAACTCATGTTTCATCTTTCAAATAATCAAAATAGAAATTTTCAATGGCTTGTTTATATAAGAAATATTCTCAATGAATGTGGATTAACACACATTTGGGACTCACAAAATTTTCTGTCTTCTGTGTGGTTAAAACAATGTATTAGACAATGTCTCACTGACCAATATCGACAAAACTGGCACGCTGAAACTCAAGATTGTTTAAAAGCAACAAACTATAAGCTCTTTAAAGACACGCTAGATTTCGAAAACTATTTTGAAATATTAGATAAAAAGGTAGCAATATCATTTTGCAAATTCAGGACAGGAAATCATAAACTTCCCATTGAGACAGGTAGATGGAACAATATTGGTAGATCTGATAGGAAATGTATGCTTTGTAATGAAAAAATCGGAGATGAATTCCATTATATTCTTGAATGCTCTGTACTGTCTCAAGAAAGGAAAAATCTAATCAGTAGACATTTAATTAGAAATCCAAATATTTTGAAATTTAAAGAAATTATGACAACAAAAAACAAAGCTAAACTTTATAAGCTTTGTAAATTTATTAGAATTATAAATAAAAAAACGAGTCTTCCTGAGTAGCTGTCTGTCTTAGCTGTGTAATTTTTTTTATGTGATTATGAACAATCTTTGTCTATGATGCTATTTTGTTGTTTTATCATTGTATTGTAAATATTGTATATAGTATTTCTCTGTACCTATGTAATACTGGTTTATGAGAATAAAGTTATATATATAGAGGTTGATTAATCGGATGAAAATTATAGAAACCGCCCTTGCACACACCTCGGACCTTTGATTTTGGTTACCGCTAAGTTTATCATTTCTAGTGGACAAAATGTGGTCAACTTTTAATAAGTATAAATTAAACAATTTTAACATGATCATGATAAGTCTAAACAAATGAGAAAACCAAATAACGAAAAGAGTGGAAGTGGTCTTCATTACAAAATTCACCTGTTGTCTTGGGTTGTTCGGTGAGTATCCTGTTCTGGCATCGTATCTGGTTCTTGGAAACGGCATTTCTAGGTTATCTTTTCCCTGGCTGAACGCATGGTCTTTAGGGACCGGGATGTTGAAATATTCGATCGGACAGCCAGGTCTCTGAGCATCCAATATTTCTTCAACAACCTGTTGACCTGATAGGAATGAATATAGACATGCTTTAATAGGTTAAACCTGCCTTGTTTTTCGCCGTTTTATATAATTAGCCGAGGTCTTTTAAAACAACAAACAAACCCCGTTTTAATTGTAGCTTTTCTGTTGGCGTAATATATCCTTGTATAAAATTTTTATTCGGTGCAGAAAGATTAACTGCGAATCAAGATACTTTCAATTAAGTGCATTTTTGCTATAAAAACATTTAATTCATTAAGAATATCGACTGATGCAATCTGAAAATCCGAAAAATTCATTGTTGCTGTGACCATCCCTAATTGTTGCTACCAACACGTGCACATAAAGGTAGTAACAAAATTATTGAACTTGGAGGATCAATCTCAATGTCCTAAAGAAAAGATTAAACCACAGGCGTTTGGGTCCAGGATTTTATTTTATTATAAATAATGTGTATATAAAAATGTTCATCCTAGTCTCTATACTATTTCGAGACAAGATGATTTTTTTTAATATACACGTTACTTATAATAAAATAAAATCCTGGACCCAAACGCCTGTGGATAAAACAAGAAAGACATACCAAAAATATTGAAGATCGCAATGGTCCTGACTTTTCAAAAACTTGGTGGGTTAAACCGGGTTTAACCAGGCAAAATGAATGTGAAGACATAATAGAAATATTGAGGTAATCATAGATCTCTGTGCAACAACCAGTCAAACACTAATCAAAACAATCACTATAAATAACGTTTAAACATAATTTCAAATTTTCCACTAGCGGCTGATAACGAAGGAAGAATTGATAACAATCAGGCATAAATCTGAATCGACAAGTTCGACATCATTTCAAATTCAGAAGAAAAAAAGGCATCTTCGATTCGCACCTGCTACTCAAGCATGCGCAGTGATTATAGAGCAAATACAACTTACCAAAGAATACCAATAAGGCCGTTCTGTTACGTTTAGAAGGCAAACCAGTTTCGCCATGATGAGCTCTTCTGCTGATATCAAATGGATTTGGTCGGCTTGTCCCAGAGGGATGATATACCCCATCTGCATATTTTGGAAGGGAACGCCTTATCAGTTGTCCGTCTGCAATTCATAAAACAATGAAGTAAAATTTTAAATCTTACAAGTTAATTTAAATGATTTTGGAGGAGATCGTCAGATGAGCTGTCCGTCTAAGTTGCAATGAAGTACAAAGCACATATAGCATCTTTTATCTGTTGTTAAGAGTACAACTTACGAATTTATATAATATTTCGATATCTTCTTTTAATGTAAAACGCAAATTTGCTTTAATTTTGTTTTCAAGGAAGTTGCGTTTATGCTGTTAGGGGATTTTATCGATAACCTGAAAACTTTTATACGGTGGTTATTAATTGATTGATTATTGGTTGTGTTGTAGCAGAAAACAAATAAAATCATATGACTTAAATTTAACATCTGTATCTTGGAATCAATAGACGATAAAGAGATGTGGAATAAGTGTACGCGACACAACCAACATTAAAGAAACGGCAATTTAAAAAATCACAATGGAAAACAGCCAGCAGTAAATTGACATCTTGAACTTTGTACCAAAAATAATATAACAGATTGGTTCAAAATAACATCTTGGTATGAAAATAACATCATGGTCTCATAATGACATTTTGGACAAATAAAAAACATCTTGGACTCAAAAAACCCAAATTGGCCTTAAATCAATATTGGACAGAAAATTAAACAAAACCATGCATGGTCTCTTAATGTTAACGTCATAAACTTAAAATTACATTAATGACTCTAACGTTTTGGACTCAAAATAACATCTCACATTTAATACCTTGGATTTAAAATAACATTTGGCTATAAAATAACATCTTGGTCTAAAAATAATATCATGGTGTAATAATAACATATACCCATCAGAGTAAATGAATAATCAACTATAACAAGATAGAAATAACGAATTGGCAAAGATGGTAAATATTGTTTTTGTCAAGACCTATACGTGCATAAAATGCGTTTTTTTCCCAAATTATGTTATTGAGATTGAAAATATTTCACTTATAAAAAAAATATGTAAATGTCATAAAACGAAAAGTTTTTGGTTCAGGAAGTCGATAACGTTAAGGGGTTCCGTAAAGAAAAAAACTAAAATTTTTATGTTATTTGTAAGATTTAATCTTAAAATGTACTTTTTACAAATGGGTTAACAATCATTTGTATATACTTTTAAAAAAGGTAAATTAGGTACAAATTGAAACGAAGTTGATAAACGACGTTTCCCGAATTTATAATTCGTCAGAAATTCAAATGAGGGCGAAAAGGAACATTTCACTTTATGTTCAAAAGACATTATGCCCCGGATCGGAACATATTCTTTTTCGTAATCGTTATGATAGCGTTATAATTTGATGATTTCAGTTTTTTCGTCAGTCTAATCGATGAATTTTCATCTTAAGGCAGCAACCATTTGAAATTCTGGGGGATTTTTAACAGAATTTCGAAACTTGCTTTGCTCGGCGTAAAACGTCAAGCAATTTTTACACCTCCTATACAAAAATTTGGATCCGCCCCTGTTATGTTATTTCTTACCATTAGTTAAACCTAAGCTAATGCTCTTTCTGTTATCAGTCAACGATAGAGTTGTGTTAGGTACAATTTTATTGAAACTTGCATTTCCTTGTGTATAAAGTTTTATGATGATAGCATCCATTTGTACAACTGTAAAGTTACTTAAACATCAAGGTAAACCTCAACTTTTTTTCTGTTGCCAACCAACCATGAGGTTGATGAGATGCAGGTACCATGTTATGGGATTTTTTATATTTCCTTATCCTGATGTACAGTTTATACGTGTCTTAAGTTTCATAATAACACCATACTTTCTTCATGGTAAACCTGAATAGGGACGGACGGACAAACGGACGGACTCAACCACTTTTTGCCCATTTACTGTCGTAAACAGACCATACAAAGCAAGGGTTACCAGTTGGGCATTTGGATCTTGTAAATCCGAATAGGCAAAGACAAAGTCAGACAATAGGCCAGCCATTCAGTTTTAAGTACCACTTTTTATAAGAATCATGCAAAGAGCGATTCATGGGTGGAAAGCCTACACCAATTTATTTTTTATGTGTTACTCCCACTAGCACCCTGCTTTGATCTTTTGTGCTTTTTTCCCAAACAAGCCCTGGTCCTGAGAGAAAAAAAATATAAAGAATGCATTTGAAAAATGTAAGAAAGGGAGATAACTCTTAAAATTGTCAATAATTGTGACAAAATAGCAAGATTTCTCCCAGGACCAGGCAGTTATGAGCAAATTGTTATTTATTTCTTATTTGATATACTTTGAACAATTTTTCGTTAAAAATAAACCACTGTAGCCTTTTTATCGATTAATCACTTTTCTTCAATTTTGCATGATTCTTAGGTGGACTACTACTTAAAAGACAACACAAAAACCCACAGCATACAATCAACACATAAAACAATTCAATAACATTGAAGCCGAAAGAATTCCGATTTTAAGGAACAGATGACAATGAAAAACCTATGCCTTCAGCCCCCTGAAAACCCACCGTTTTGGTTCACGTTTTTGTCCTATAGAATGAAAACTGTTAAAGAAATAGAAAAGCTGTTGCTTGTTTTAACCTTCAGCTCATTATGACCTTCAAAATAGAGGATAATCAGATGTGGAATAAGTGTACACGACACAACCTACAAAGTATCCATTGGGTCAAAATTATTAGGAAGATACCCTTATGACCTTAATGACCAGGTGAGCGATTCATGCTCCTGTGAGCCTCTTGCTTTCTGTATACGGTAGATTAGATGAATATGACTGAGCATCTTTTAGCACATCTATATTGCATGAGATTTTAATTTTCATTTCTATCGGGCTATTGAAAATTTTGAACAAATACATCTTATTTCAATACTTTCCAGTACTTTTCAAGGGGAGATAGATTACAAAGAAATAATAAGGATAACGATTCTTTTTCAAAAACTTTGACAGTGAATCTTGTTTTTTTTATGAAAAACAAAAAAGATTTTAATTTTTTAATTTATTTTTAAATACTAGTAGAAAGAAATGTGAATTGTCCCTACTGATTGTATTTTAAAAGTATCTTTTCATCTTTAGATAAAAGAGGCAAGGTCCATTAATCTCTCAGATATTGATGACGTCCTCTCTGTCAACAACTCTTCGTTTGGTAGATGGATTCCTTCAATATATCCTCCAAAGCTAGAGATTAAAGAAACCACCAAATCCACTTGCTGTACATCATTCTTGGATCTACACCTCGAATTTGACCCGGGTGGTCATCTCAGTACAAAAAATTACGATCAAAGAGACGATTTAAATTTTAAAATTATTAATTTTCCTAACTTGGAAAACAACAAACCAACGTCACCTGAATATGGTGTCTATTTTTCACAACTTATTCGATATGCCAGGGCTTGTACACATTTTTCAATTTTTTATATCCGACACCGCTTTCTCCGTAACCGACTATTAGACCAAGGTTACAAAAAAAATACGTCTCATACGATCTCTAAAAAATCTTTCTGCGTTATCAACCACTGGTAGGAAAATTCAATATAATGTTAGACGAATTGTTTAGTTCTTGCTTTGATTAGTATTTGGCTGGTTGATGTACTGAGATGATCACCTAAGCATCCCTGATATGGCATCACAAAACTGATGTGTATGTCATCACAAAACTGATGTGTATGTCATCACAAAACTGATGTGTATGTCATCACAAAACTGATGTGTTTTGTGTAACTACCGGGCCCAAAGATCGCAATGGAAGGGGGAGGTAACCTGGTTTAACCTACCATTTTTTTTAAATGCCTGTACCAAGAGGACCATTGCGGTCTTCAATTTTTCCGGTATGTCTTTCTTGCTTGGTCATGTCTTATGGACATTTGAGATTGATTCTTCAAGTTCTGTAATTTTGTTATTACCTTTATTCAAAGCAAATTCTAATGACTTATGATGGTAAACTTTTAATCTTATCATCAAGATTTAAAGTATACCACCCAGGGCTAAGTTACACCAAAATTTCAGAAATTATAACTGGCAAAGTTTTAGATGCCCCATCCACCATAAATTTTGTTTTTAAGTTTAAACCCCTAAACACAACGCCATTGCGTGTGATAGAAACTTCCTCTTCCATAGGAAAAAGGATTTATTTCAATTTCAAATAAGTTATCCGACTATTTATTCAATGATGAATACAATAATGGTCTGTTGTATTTTGGCAATGGACCATTTCAACGAAAATACGCGTAGAATGTCTTTGAATGTAAAGAAAACTACCGATATTAAAACATCTAAAATTTCACGACAACTGATAGAATATGAATTTTTATTCCTACACAACTAATTTCACGACTTCTAATATTCAAGAATATGAATTGGCAGTGCAAAGTATTTCTTAAAATGTGTTTAAGTAGATAGGTTTTTTTTTTGAATTCATTGATTAGTAAACATAAAATAACCCGGAAGTTTTTGTACATATATAGGGAGTTTACCTTACCAAAAATATAGGCATTTACTTTTTAGTATACGTCTTAAAAGCGTAATCAGGAAGTTAAGAAATGACCTTTTGACGCGAAAGAATTTTTAAGAACTTGAACAAACAAGAAAACATATACAGACATATATATGAAGGGTTTAAATTTCGTGTCCAAATTTGTTTTATGATTTTGATGTTGTTATGTCAATAAAAGGGTTTATAATTTCTGAATTATTTATTGTACAAACAGTTGCACGTAGTTATTTTTACCTATTCAGACCTTTCTGTATTCTAATTATATAGTAAGTACGTAGCTAAAGAACCCGATGATCTTGAAAGGGGAGAATTGCTTTGGTGATAACATTTTTATCCCCCATCTACGAAAGTAGAGGGGCATATTGTGTTCGGGTCTGTTCGTCCGTCCGTTCGTCCGTCCGTTCGGATGTCCGTCCCAAATCCCATATTTCCATATTTTCACTTACTGACAAATGCCACATCAATCATATTGGTATGGTAGGTGCATCTAGTGATGATAAGAACATTGCATGCTTCGGATGCTGGATGTGACCTATATTTTCTCCATGAATGATCATGTACAGAAAAATGGTTAAAGTCTATTCCCTCTAACTGACAAGTGCTACATCAACCATATAGGTATGGTATGTGCACCTAGTGATGCTAAGCACAATGCATGCTTCGGATGCTGGCAGTGACCTATATTTTCCGCATGAATGACCACTTATAGAAGAATGGTTAAAGTCCAATCCTTCTTACTGACAAGTGCCATACCAACCAAATAGGTAAGGTAGGTGCACCTAGTGATGCTTAGCACAATGCATGCTTCGGATGCTGGCTGTGACCTATATTTTCCGCATGAATGACCACTTATAGAAGAATGGATAAAGATCATTCCTTTTTTACTGAAATATGCCACATCAACTATATTGGTATGGTAGGTGCACCTAGTGATGCTTAGCACAATGCATGCTTCGGATGCTTGCAGTGACCTATATTTTCCACATGAATGACCACTTATAGAAGAATGGTTAAGTTAAAGTCCATTCCTTCTGACTGACAAGTACTTTAATAGCAACCATGTTGATGCTTTAGTGATTGTGGAAAAAAATAAATGTTGCGAGATGGGGCATTATGTCTTTTGGACATATTCTTGTTTTTATAAAGGTGCTTCGACAAAATATCTTTTTTTTAAAATATGCATTATTTTAAAAAGCAGAAATCCCGATTTTTAATATCTTTTTTTTTCTTAATCCCTGTTGACAATAAATTTATTCTTTCCAAAATTCACCTTCAAAATTTTACACGATGGACTTTCTAGTCCATAAAAATTCCTCATTCAAACTCGGCTTCTACTAAAAACATTAGTTACCAAAAAAAAAAAGATATCCATCTATTGACAAAGATTGACCTCTTTGTCTTAATTGGTCGACTATTTACAATAAAACTTGCTTAAACCAAAGTCATTTTGAAACTAGAGACTTTGTTAAGTATACAGACCTTCATTTGATAGTTTACACTAGAAAAAAAAACAGATAGCCGCAACTCAGAAAAATACCCCCTCCAAAAATGATCATAATTTTAAATACCAAGCGAACATCTTCATTATGTCAAAAACATTGGATAAATGTTTCTTGCAAATCCATAAATTGGCTTAGGAGAAGTTGTGGGAATACATCGGTATCAAAAAGCGTAACGGGCTTCTATCACTTATTTAAACTCGATTTTTAAGCCGGGAATATAAAAAAGAAAAAAAATCTATGTAAAAAATAGGGAATTGAATACCAGATTGCTTTAGACAGGATTTCGGTTTATTCGAGGAACAATTGTCACGTTTCACCGGAATACCAGCTCCGTACAAATATACTATTTAAAGTATATAAAGTAAAGTTTTCTTTAATCATCTGATCGTTAAAGCATATAATCTAACATTTACTGAATAAACATACCTATTGCTCCCCAGTCAGGATGCACCAAGTTGTTAAACCAACCATCATACGGTGGCAATTCGTGGAATGGTGGATGGTCATCCTGGCCACCTGAAAGACAAAAAAAAAACCATTAAAGTGAACGTACAATATGGGAGGTTTGGCGGGCTATAAAACCTGGTTTAACCCAACAATTCATTTGAAATGCCTGTACCAAGTCAGGACCATTGCGATCTATTTTTTTCTGGTATGTCTTTGCCTATCACTTTCCGTAGGCAATTAACACTCGTTTGTCCTATTTGCTTTGCGTCCAGACTTCACATAATCATTTCATGTTAATTTTATCACCTGTTTTATGTGCATTAAACTGAGGTCCAAGCAACAACTTGTTACTTTACCTTACTAAATTAATTTATTCATTGTCCATATTTTTGAATCAGTACTTTTTCTAAATTGTTTGTAAAATTACATGTATTATATCCCTATTTTTACTATATTTGTTTATCTTTTGTTCCTTCATATTTTTTTTTCACGCCAACTTATCTCCTAACTTAATCTTTTTATGATAAGAATAAGAATTTTATTTTGTTTGTTTTTTCTGGATTGGAATCAGGCTTGGTAACATAAGGCAAAACAAAATTAATGTTTAGCTTATTAAACATTCTCTTTTCAAAAAAAAAGAAAGGGAGGCTGCTACTTTTTTTATTGGTCCAAAAAGTAAATGAGAAAACGTTTAAGATTGTAAACACTAACAAAAGTTATGGGGAAGGTGATGTTTTGTTTTGTTTTTATTTTATGAAAAAAGCAATAAAAAGAGACAACGAGGCAGTCCAGAACAGATTGGACAGGTCCTGAGAAGCTAAATATATATTTGTGTCGCCTTAATGGCCCGAATTCATTATTTATTTCCTCATTCTTTGTTATTTACTTACATGTACATGTATATGTAGGGATGGATTCAGTAGAAAATCACAATTACTTTTAATGTATAAGTTATCCTTTAATAAAATCAATCTAAAAAATGTCAAACAATTCTGTTTGGAAAACTTAAAATGCTACAGATTCTTTTGCAGTAATTCCTGCATTAAGATGTGCGGCATTGTTCGGGCATTTTATTCCATATGACACTGTTTGTAAACATCGTAGCTTCCCGCTCTCTTTACTAAAATTCCCCAAATTTTCCCATCTTTACCTCAAAAACGTTTTCAAAAATCATGTGGTGCTTTTGATGAGCATTTTCATTATTTTATTTACCAAAACTATCATGATCCATGATACCACACTTGTCAAGTAAACTTACGTAAAACTATTTGGTGAACATTATCTCGACCTTTTCTTGACCAAATCGGATAAATCTTATCCTTAACTAATGAAAAACTTTAAGTGGGTACTCTGCAATAAGGTTATCTGAAAAGACCCGTAAAGCAGCAATAATCTTTAGATTTTGAACTGTTTATCGATTTCAAGATACTTATAATAACTGATTTTAATACTTGTTACAATTTTTGTGTTTCTAGAATGTGAAGTCTTTAGGTGTTATGTTCTGGAAAACCGCGACATGTATCATGACAGGGATACCACATTCAATAACCTGGGCACACATCCCAGTCACTCTGTAGGCAAAGCGGTCTTGCCCGAGTAAAGTTTCTGGGCGCTCTTTATTGGACTTTTATGGACATGCTTACGGTTTTTGCGGGCCTATTCATCACTTGGACCCAGCATAGGCTAGTATGAACTGAAATTCCTTTCTTTGAAAACTTGACCTACTGAAAATTTCTTTTCTAAAAGACATGACGCCTAACAAATATCCTCCAAACTCTTTACAACATGTTATAGTAAAAAAGGTAGGGCTCTCTCCACACACACGTCGGTCCACTATGGTAAGCGGTGAGGTTTTCCTTATTAACCCAACAATCCCTTGCGACCGAGGATCACCCGAATCAGCCACCTTCATGGAGGCTACACAGCTTGATCGCTCTGTGGGCTGAGGGCTGACCTTCTGTCAGAATCTCGATACCCTTTGTCGCCCCTTCCGACAAGAGTTGTCCTGCTGTAGGCCTATTCTCCGACCGAAATCTTAACGGGAATATAATCATGTAACAACGTAAAACGGCATACAGATGATTTTAATTGTTTCTTCTATTTTTTTTAAGTTTTGATTGAGTGTATTGAATCGTGTTTTTTCTTGACAAATGAAGGCATTTTTATATCTAACTTGAGTTCATGAACTTGTCAAACTTTTCGGGTTTCAAAAATTTTATCCCTTTAATTTACAGATTTCTTTTGTGAAAAAAAACACAGGCCAAAAGTTGCGAGGAGTCATCATATAGGCAGCTCTTATGCTTTAAGCTGATATTTAAGTTGTCTTCACACGCTTATAATATGTAAAAAAAACTTTGAGTGGTCCCAGGCTGAATAACAGCAATTTGATTTCCAATTAGTTTTCACTTTCTATCTTATAACATGAAGTAGATATTTGGGAATGCTGTAACTTGTGCTTCAAGTGGTTATAAGTTCCTACGTTAATTCTTTAAAATGACAGTTTATCTTCACAATTAATAGAATTTTGTAGTCTTTAAGCGCGAATTGAGCGCAACGGAACGAGACGAGAAACTCCTAAAAATTCTATCACGAGTGAAAGATCATCACCAGTTTTCAAGAACGCATGCACAAGTGCTTATTTCTTCCTCAAAAATTATATATCCTCGGTAGCTTCATTTCTTCTAAACAGAAAGTTTTAAAAATCTTTCCGTTTCGATGTCAACAATTATTTTAGGTAACGACAATTTTTAGTGAGATTGCTACATGTGCTTGCATCTCGTCATTACTGGAAGATTATATTTCAATTCTTTGTACAGAATTTTTTTTAAATACATCATATATGTACATCCTTCGCTCACCTGTTTTTTGACTTACCATAGAGAAGAGCATTGAACTGTTTTCTTACATTAAAAAAAAAGTTCTAAAAATGGATTATTTTCCCATTAAAAAAAGAAAAAATCCTAAATTTTATACCTGATCTTCCCGTTTACATTTTTTTCACGTCAATATAAGCCTTTAATCTAAGGTTATCTTCATGATTGGGTTGACGTTAACTTTGTTTGTTTTAGAGATTGGAATTTTGTTTGTTTTTTACTTTTATAGGTCGAACAGTTTCTCACTATTTTTGTTTCTTTGTTTTACATTGTCTATTGAATTTGTATAGATCACCAGTGGAGTCACGTAGGAGCTGGTTAGATTAAGATAATCTTAATATCAAATGAGGAACTTAACATTTATCCAAACACGGTACATTGCTTTTCAAAATGTTATAATGTATCTTTCAATCCAGATTTCACTGGAACTCTCCAAAATTCAACTTCCGTCCTCGTAAACGTCGCTTACCGTACTCGTGCATAAATGTAAATAACCACTCAACAACGTTGACATCGTCGTTAACCCCGGGTTAAGAGCCCACGTTCGCTCCCTTCTGTCCAATGGTGGGGAGACGCGTTATCATATCAGCCGTGGGTAAACGAAAATGCAAAGTTGAGGAAATGCAACACAATTTATGAAAAGGTCCATTATATAAAAAAAAAACTCGTGTAAATTACTAACACTTACTTGACAATTGTTAGATTTTGAGTTCACCTGATTAAACGAAAGTCTTATAGGTTCTTACATAAGTTCTTGGAAAAGACCGGCTGATCTTTCACGAGTGATAGAATTTTTCAGTTTTTTTGCGAGTGGAGCGCAGCGGAACGAGTCAAAAGACCCCAAAAATTCTATCACGCGTGAAAGATCATTGCCGGTTTTCCAAGAACGCGTGTAAGTACCTATTTCTTCCGTAAGAAATCAAATTTTATATTCTAAAACCTTAGGGGACTTCATTCTAAAAACCGAAAGTTTAAAATAACAGTGCATTTCATTGGTCGACATCATCGATCAATATCAGTACCGGCGGTTACTATTGGTGTCCATTGGTTAATTGACCAGTGTGAGATCGCCGCACGTGCTCGCATCTCAACCTGGTCATCTCACATTGAAAAGAGTCATTTACGGAAGAAATTTAAATCTTTCAGGTTACATGTAGTTGAGTAACCCTTTCGCGAACTCCTCCACGTGTATGGACGGTATGTTACGGTAATTAGTTATTGTTATTCCAAATACAAGCAGCACTCAGAACTCAGCTTGATTAGGTAGAGAAACATGAAAGGAGTGATACAATAAACATTTAATGGTGATGAAGTGAAGGATATACAATAGGGACACAATTTGGATGGATATGATTTGGCATTGTCTTCCGCAGGGGATTCTTTGTGCTCGACTGTTATCGAGACTCGCAACAGGGTTTTTAACGTGAAATGGACGTGACATTTTTCCAAACACAGTATATTGATTTCAAAATATAATATTTCCATTATCCCAAATATCGTTTCACAAGCATTTGAATTCTGTTAGATTCAGTGTTACATAATGCGAGAAAGAAAATAGCATTACCAAAATGTTGCTTTTGATAAATGTGTTGCGGAAACTTAGGCGGTCTGTATCTATAGATGGCCCGTTGCATTGCTTTTGCGCCGCTTACAATTTCTTTTGCGCTAAAAATATATTTTATTTGCGCCACAAATTATACTTCATTTGCACGTCTTCGTTTGTTTCGTTTGCGCCATTTGTTAAATTCTTCAATATAATCCGCCAAATTAATAAATGGAAAGGACCACAAAGTGCCGTAAATCATCAACTAGTCGTTGAAGGCAAACTGTGCATGCTAGAATACTTAAGGAAATCTCCGAACAAACATACCCAAAGTAAGTTGATGAATGTGGAACCATGTTATACAGTATGATCTTTGTTTTTCTGATTGTTTTCTCTGTAAAATTGTGTTTGGCTGTACTCTTAATTATGTCTTCATTTAGGGAATAAATGTTATTGTATTTCAAGCTGTGGGTGCGTAACATGCGTAAAGCGGATATCTTACTGTGGCAGTTTACCTGACGATGAGCATTGAAATGTACATGTGACCGTGCATTTTTTAAGTTGGCATGGAAACACTTATTTTCTGAATAAACAGAGGCCTGCTAAAGTCCTCAATTTTGGACATTTACTTCCTATAGACATTGATTTATGTCAAAATCATATATTACACAAATGTTATCTTGGATGTTTATATAGATTAGATTTTTGTTGACTTTATTGGTCCAAATTTTCTGAACAATTGGTTCCTGGTTGAACAAATAATGCTCTCCTTTGTTACCCATTTAAATAAATCAACCATGAAAAGTAAATTCAATTTCCAATGGTTTTGGTTAGTGCAATGTACGGTAATTTTTATCCTAGTTAAAGTTAAAAATCGAATGTTCTCCTACTCGAACTATTTTAGGAACAGATGAAACAGTTGGTTTTGCTACCCGGACATCCTATAGATTTTTTTAAACTATTCATTGCTTATAGATAAAACATCTCATCAACATCTTCTTAACATTCTCTCTACCCTTAATGACACTTTTTCCTTTTTCCAATGTGTGAGTGTAAAAAAAACCAAGTTTAGATATTCCAAATTCCTGGCCAAAACAAACCGGGAAGCAAACCTTTATATCCTTAAAAAATCCTTCTTCATAGATTTGCAGTTATTTTCCGCATTACGCCCTATGAAGTCACTGCACAACCGATTTTAATTTTATTTTGTACTTTTATCGTTCAGTTCAAGATAAAACTTTTTCATTTTATATGTATCAAAATTCTCTTGTTACTAGCATTAGAAGTCTGTTTGATTTTTTTTGTACAGAAGATACAGGTCTGGCCATAAATTGTACTGTTGAAACTAGGAAACGTTAAACGCAACTGGGTAATCAATACACATCTTTACGTTTTATCCCAACAATCATAAGAATACATGCATGACATGATTTCTTTTGAATAAAACAACAATAAGAGGGAATGAGGTTGTACAAAAGCTAAAATGATGAATTTTCTCATTATCAAAAGAATTGACATGACTGTATTATTCATAAAACAAAATACTGTATTTTGTACATTTGTCAACATGAGACGTCTCAGTTTTGAGGAAATAAAAAACATGCTATACCTACCCCGGCAACTTTACATGTAATTGAACGTACTTTGTGGCCATAGTGTTAATAAGCCCTTTATGAAACTAAAATGGCGGTCTTCCATGGAAAACGTATGTCACCAGCGTCTTAGAATATTTGGTTAACAGGAAGTAGATGAGTTACGGCTATAAGATTTCTTTACACCATACAGTACTACAAGAGGAAGCTACATGCCAAATATCAAGAAGCTGTGTCATGAAGTTGCCCGGAAAACTGCGACCGAATTTTTTGTGACATTTAGATATCCTTTAAGTGAACGAGTGAGTTGGCGGTTTATGCCTTTGCAAAACTATAAAGGTTATGCTGCCGCAATCGTTGAATAAGAAGGTGTTTCATACATGTAACATATGAATATTTAATAAAACATAACAGTCTTGACAGTCATTGTAGTTATTATTAGCCAAGAGAATATGTAATCCAGCAACTCCTTCTCCTCGAAAGGTATGGAGCGAGTCCTTACTTTTTTCACAGGCGTTTGGGTCCAGGTCTTTTTTTAAATATAAATAACGTGTATATAAAAAATTTCATCTCGTCTATATACGTTTTCCATAGTAATATAGCGAGTTTTTTTTTTTTAAATATCAACGCACAATAAGAAAAATAAAATCCTGGACCCAAACGCCTGTGACTTTTTTTGGGGAGATGAACTGCTTAGGCCCAGATCTACTACCGTAACAATAGTAATTGTATAATAGCCACCGCTCATTGTTTGAAACGATTATAGAAGTTAATACTGTTGGGTGTATTAGAACAGAACATAGATGTAATATATACGAATCATACTTCCATAACGAGAGTAAACTGAGAATGATACATGCATCAATGAGAAAAGTGATCTTACGCCTGCGACTTGAAGCCTGGGAGCTCATATTCATTGCATAATTATAAGCTGACAACAGTATACCAGATTTTGGCCAATGAACAAAGTACATTATCTTATGAAAGTACCATGGCTTTGTGCACGTCCGGATACTTTCTATGTATCCTTCGACAGTGAAACTGACAAGTGTTGTCGATACCCTTCTCAACCCATTTTGATAAGCAACAAGTGAAAACGACATTATTTTCTATCGTTACATATACTTTTTAATTTTCAAATTCTAAATAAATAGTGCATTCATTGTCTCGTTTTTTTTTTAACAAACCCACCGAACCGATCAGCAAGTGACAAAAGGATTTAATTTTAAGGGAAAGAATGAGATCAAATTCTTTGCCTGAAAAGATACTATTTACATCATATACTCTAGGTATTTAAAAACTTTTTTAAATGGTTGTCGGTACTTAAAGACTAGGACTATTTTGGATTTAGAAGTGTTTTTATGTTATTTCAGATTAAATACAGGTATCTTGATTGTGGTTTTTTAAGAAATTGTTGTCCTTGCAAACTACTACGATTTTTTTTCAGATGTACCCGTACTTCAATAAATATATAATTAAACGAAACTTTATTTGTTCAAATGTCATTTTTATTTGAAAAGTTCTTTAAAGACACAAAATACCTGAAGTTATTCTACAAACACCACCTGAAAAGGACCCTTGATTCCCTAACCGAAAAAATATCTAAAAACTAATAAAGAGATTAAAAAATTAAGCAAAAGCACTTGAACATGTAATAAAACCAACACATTATTCTAAAAAAAATTAAAATCACAACAAAACTTACCAATATCCCGAGCCAGCACAAAAAGAAGAAAAAATTCAAGCACTTGCATCGATGAACATGAAAAATTCCTATAATAGTTTAATCTACCCAAGGTCTTATTAATGAAAAGTAACAAGGAAGTATTTCTGATTTTAAAGTCACGTGATTTTAGTATACCATAAATTGATGCAAAAAATTTACTTTGATTATTATGTTACTTAACCATTAATAATGTTCAAATAAGACTCTAAATAAGTACATGTACATTGGTCATACATATCTTAAGTATATTTTATCTTGAAAATTAAGACTCATATCTTATGTTTATTTTATCTTGAAAAATTATGATTGACTTCGCAAAATGTTGAAATAATTTGATTACAAGAAGTTTAAACTGTTAAAATGTGTATGACTACACATTTTGTATGACTACACATTTTGTATTATATTTAATAAAACAAAGGCCCTTTGTTCCAGACATTAACTTTGAATTACTGTTAAAGTCTCCTGTTATGAGTGTATAAAGGTTATCAATTTGAAGACGTTCATGACGTTTCCGTGTTTATATTTCGTCTGTTCCTTCTACATACATGTACATGTACACGTAGGCTCTGTTAACAGAAAAATTCGATTACTCATTGGCAAAATTATTTAAAAAAGAAAAGGGTACGTGACTGCAACGAAAAGAATTTTTTACCTTGCATTAAATATTTTCATATGAAACAACGAAAAAAGTAAAAAAATATACAAAACAAGAAGCAAAGGTGCACTAATGGCTTGGTCGAATTATCATAAGTCAAAAAAAGACTTAGACAAAAAATCATCACAAACCACACAAAACAATGTGATCTCAAGTCGAAACAAGACTTAACTCGGGTGTTCTGGAGGATAACTGCATAGCTTACTATAGCACACCCGTTACGTTGACGTTGCAATGATCGATTTTATGTGGGTCGAATCCGGTAAAGGACACCAACACTAAACTTTCATGACAAATAAACTTCTATGATAAGAGATGGAAATCCCCCGTTTTTGTCATGCTGTCTTCCGTAAAAAAATTTCTTAAGTGACGACAGCAACTGGGGAAGCAACCAAATCATAGGTGAGAAATTTGCCTACCAGACGTGATTTGCTACTAAAAAATTAAGGAAATCACAATATTTCTCACAAACTCTGAAATAAGTGAAACTAAATATCCAAGCTCCAAAACAGCGGCTATCCGCTCGTGATCTTACGCTGTCTAGGTAATTGACAGACTGTCAGCTGCTGTATTCGGAGCTTGGAAAACATCATGAACTGGAGCGGACGGAATGTTGCTACACAAAAAGAAGGGAAAGTTGGCGATTAGAAAGTTGCAGCTATCACGTTTGTCAAACAGCTTCGTACAAAGCTTTCTTTTGTCTGTCAATTTCGAGAAATAAATCAAAATATGAAGCGTTAATAGAATCTGCAATGTCTTTTATCTCAAGTTCCCGGTGATATTTGCGACGGGAATAGTCACCGCACCGAGGATTGTTTAGTGAAAGGACATAATCAAAATAACAAATTTAAGAAAAAGGTGAATAGAAGAATAAACGTAAGGCAAAGTAGTAGGTAATAGGCTTTAAAGATTGAGAAATAAGAACAAATAATTTTGATTGTTAAGTCATTAGTCGTCATAACGTGGTCTTGAAAAAAGTTAAAAGAGCATTCGATTTCCAAAGCGAGCTTGGAAAACATCATGAACTGGAGCGGACGGAATGTTGCTACACAAAAAGAATGTCATGAGATTAAATTATAACTGTCTGTGTAAATTGATATTTTGGTTTAATCCTTTCAAATGCACAGGTGGGTAAGACATTTCAATTTGCAAATAAAAATAAATACAATTGAATGTGAACTTAATAGTATATGTGTTACAATCTATGTACTAAAATCAGTCGCAAGCAAAAAATCTTAAATTGCAAAACAGCCAGCCTATGATATGACCATTTGCTCGCTGCTCTCAGATTTGCAATGGCTCAAAAATCGAAGTTATAATGCATAAGATTCAAAACCAGTCCCCAACTATCATCAAAAGACCCAACTGAACATAAAACAAATAACACAAAGATGACGAGTACAAACATCAACTTTGTCAAATATTTCTAAAATATAGAACTCGATTGTTAAGCGAAATATATATAAAAATCAGTGCAAAACCATCTGAAAGCAATGTTTTCATTATTGAAAGGGGTAAAAGAATATAAAACCATCTGAAAGCAATGTTTTCATTATTGAAAGGGGTAAAAGAATATGTTCAATTTTACTAAAAGGCAGCTGTAATATAAACATTATGTTTGCAACTGTTATCATACAGGAAAACTTCAGTTTCAGGAAGGAAAAACAAAACAAGCTAAGAAAGCTTGTATGCTGTCCGTAATTGTGCAAACCGCTTCCGTGAAAAATGCGTCGTAATCTAATAATCATGTTAATGTTTACAAGTATATCAAATGTACGCTCTTGTTCTTTCCGTCTGAAATCAAGCACTAAATATTTTAAGTAAACAAATAAACAAGAACCTTTTTTGCGTCTGGTTGTTTTTATTTCAGGAAAATCGGTTTAAAACCGACTGTTCTCACATGGTTCTTTTATTGACGAATTATGGAGTTTTATATAATTAAAGAGAAATCAAATTCCTTTTTCTATTTTCACAGTGCACTGTATTAGTAGCTTCATAAAGTAAAGTCTTATTGTAAAGCAAACAACTTTCAAAATATAAATATGTTACTGTTTTATATAACAAATGAGTGAGTTGTCATATGGCGTTAGGCAATAAGCCTAATGCCGGTTTCTATTTTTCAGGCATTAGACTTATTTCCTAGTATTTATACTTAATGCCTGGTACAATTCAGGCAATAACCTTAGTGACTAGGCATTAGCTTAGGCTTAATGGTTTAACTTATTGCCGCTAACATATATATATAATGTGTCGACTCACACGCGAAGTGAAATAATATATTTTGGGTTTAGATGGTTTTAAAGTAAAACAGAACAAACAAAATACTTTGATATTTTAAAACTTCTCTAGCGGTGGATCCATAAATTTTTGAAAAGGAGAGGGGGTCTACATACAGTATACTGTGAACGAAAAAGGGAGAGGGTTTTAGACCAATTTTGCTGACAATCTACACAAAAATAGTAATCGTTTTGAGGAAAGGCGGGTCTTTCTCCCGGAACACCCCTGAATCCGCCAAAAGCTGCCCTCTTTTAATCATATTAGTAATATATTCTTGACTTGACGTCTTCAGAATCTAACAACCTTTTGAGTGTATATAGTTATTTAACAGGTTAAACTTGCATGTACAAGAAACACGAATCTTGGAATAAACATTCCATGAACCAATATTCAACTCTTTCTTGATAGCAGTTGTAAGAATGGTGACAAGTCCTTAGGAAGGGATGAAAGAAATGCTGTCCTTGTATGGGAAAAAAACCTTTTGTAGAGTTTAATAATAGTAGTCTTAATAGAGGTGGCTACAAAGACTACAAAGCGTCATGTTAAACACAGAAATTGCTGACACAGGGTTAAGTTGCTCCACGGTTGCTGACTTCACTCAAGAAATAATGTAAACACCGTGCACTCGTTGACAAATTTGGGATTTCTATCTCTCGAATGAGTGCAGGTGTTGGTTTATCGTAGACATTTGCTTTGTCTTATTTACCGGATGTGACACAATGAATTGGAAATTAGCAACACGATGGGTGTGTTATAGCAGACAGAAACCGCTTACTCTTCACTCTTGTTACGACTTGAGTTCGCGTTGTTGATTTCCGTTCGGTTGATTTTGTGTTTTGTGTTTCTTCGTGTTGTTCTTGTTCGTGTTTACCGATTTCGTCGTTGCCCTTTCGGAATTTTGACACTCGAATGCCCTATTGGTGCCTCTTTGCTTCTTTCAAAGCTTGAAAGGCTAAAGACCAAGCCAGTCATCACGAATGAAATCAACACGAAGAAACGGATAACACAGAACCCACAAAACCATGCTGTACGGCATTTGGCATGCCTTTTCGTCCAAGAAAGACCAGCGACGGGATCTATTGGGGAAATAAATTTCTCCGCGGAAGTCCCGTCCACGGGCGATGTCGGTGAAATGTGTTTTATCCGCGGAAGCCCCGGCGACGGGTCGTGTCGTGAGCAAATCCTTTCTCCTTGGAGGCTATTGTCACGGGTGCACAAAAAACTCAACTAGGTGCCGCTCAGACGTGACGCTCAATCAAGAAAATCATGATAAGTCATGCAAGCTCTGGAATGAAGAATATTTTGTAAAATGTTGACTCTATAGGCTTATGCTAGAGCGGACGGAATCTTGTTTCACAATTCAAAAGGGAAAGTTTACGGTTGGCGCAAAGTCGAAATCATCATGTATGTCATAGAACTTTTTTCAATGGAAGTCTTTCTTGAGAACGTCGCTGCACACCTAAATCTAGGTATGGCCACGACTCAATCTTTTTAGTGTCGACTTTCTAGAATCTGCAGTGTCTTTTATCTCATATTCCTCACGGGATATATGAGAGGAGAAAATTACCAAATAGGGGACTGCTAAGTGCAGTCAGAGGACATCGTTGTTGGGTATTACCGACTAGAAAATCGAGTGCTATAAAAAGAGTCAAACACATCACTCACCAATGTGAATTATGAATAGCTATACTACGAAAGTTAAGATTAAAGGGTCAAAGAATCCACCGTGATATAGATTCTAATGTATAATGCCTGATTCCTGCTCGTATTTATCAAAAGCTTTTTGAGACCCCCCCCCCCAAAAAAAAAAAAAATCATGCAAAAACTGGAGAAACTATTAAGACCACATGCCTTCCTTTGCATGTTCCTTTGCATTTTTTAAGGGAAGATTACGAACATTTGTCCCATTCTTTCCTACGTTTATAGTTTGTTTTATAGTTGTATTTTGTTTTGTCTTTTTCTTGTAATATTCATGACCATTTTGTGTGTTTTTTTTAATTTCTTTTTCAGATAGTGTCTGTTATCAGCTTGTTATGTTTTTTATAAAGCTCACAAATTTAAAAGCAATCCTAAAGAAATGAAAAATTGGCTTCAAAATTTATTACGGAAAGGATATGAAATGTTTATCTTGGTTAAATCTTTGAATTTAGTGTTTATTGGCAGAAATATTGAAAACTTGATACTTGCTTTAAAACTTCCATAAACGGTTTTACTATTGTCATTTTTAAGCATTATAGCGATCAAGCGTGTCGGTTTTGTGTGATGACACTTCACTAAATCATTATTGTTTGAAGTGTTGTGTCGGATTTAAAATCGATACGTTTGATTTTTTTACATCAGTCGATTGATGATTCTCAGCTAGCTGTCAGTAACAGCGAGTGTTCTATAGAGAGTTCCTTTACCGTCCTTCTGTTTGTTCTTGTTTTTTGTCTTAGGTTCTCTCTAGTAGAATTGGACTTTGATCGATTTGATTTTTATTGTGTGTTTAGTTTTTGTGCTTTGTCTAGGAATATTGATAGGGGGAAGGTTGGGCCCAAAAAACTAGTTTAACCCCGCCACATATTACATGTGCCTGTCCTAAGCCAAGAATCTTTGACAAAGCTCTCGTTTGTACTTGTCTTTTTGATGTTTTCTGTTCCTTGTTTAAGAAGGGGGTCTATCTGTGACTATTTCAGGGCTGGATTTGAATTATATGCATCTTATTTAGACCATGGGCCAATTGCAGAACCGCGAGCAGTGCCAAATGGCCTCGTTGAAGGCTGCTGGCGGTTGTCCATTGTGGTTTTTCTAAATTGCCGTTTAATTGTGGGCTGTGTCGCGTACACTTATTCCACATCTCTTTATTTTCTATTGAATCCCTTGAATAAACTTTAAAAAAAATTAACTTTGTTAAAAAAAGTTGTCAAATAGAAGAAAATGCGATGTGACATAGCGACACAACATTTTTTTTAATTTATAATATAACAATTATAAATTTTTATTATATAAGAGTTAATTTAAAATAGTAAACAATAAGAAGCCTTCAGTGTGACAAGTGGTCGACGCTCGCTGATTTGCAACAGGCCCAATATACAAATAAATTATTAATTAAAAATTGAATTAAGGGACGACCACTTGATTTTGAGGGGGGGCTGGCAGTTTTTGTAAATAAATATTCTGGCCTGGAAAAAGTTGGAAATAAATTGATCTGGCCTCTGTTTGCAAGAAAATAAATAATCCTTCCCAAGACCCTTGCACAATTAAGCTATTGTATGCAGAAAATAAATATTCTTGCCGCGTAGCGGCGAAAAATAAATATTCTGGCGCGCAAAATTTTGAAAATAAATAATCTGTTTCGACCGAAACTGCCAGCCCCCCTCAGAATCAAATGATCGTCCCATTAATGTATGAACGTTGCCTTCTTCTAGATCGGAAGGTGGGTCGAATGTCCTCTAATTACCCGGTATACACCATCTTGTCTACATTGCATTCAAATCATGTGTATAAAATATATAATGTTTCCGAAAATTGCGCATAAATAACTATTCTGCATATGAGTTACAAACACAGTATTAACTAAAAATTCATGGAAGAAACTTTTGACAACAGTGTAAGTATATGTTAACAGTCCGATTTCCACCGAAAAGAGAACAAAAGAATTTAACTCTTCTATCAAACGAGGTAGAAAAACGCTATTGGGTTGTTTACGCTGTTGTCAAGACCTTTAAAAAGCTATTAAACGACACTTTTGGACAAAATTGTTCTTAAATAAGGATTAAACATTTATTTCTTAACTTACATACGAAACATTACGACCGAAAATGGTTTACGTTTACAAATATTTTTACTTTTGTGTCAAATGGGAGGTGCTGTTATTCACTTTTTTGCCCGTAACAGGAAAAATCTACAAAAAATTCCAATTACACAGTAAATATTTTCTTAAAAATTGATGCTACAGTCAAGGTGGCACCTCAAACATTTGAAGAGATACGTAATTTTAAAGTTGGTTCTTTTTATAAAAAGTCCATTTGAGTTCTATAAATCAACGAAAATTCTTTTAAATTTTTTTGTCTCTCAAATAAAATTTATTTTTTAAACAAAAATAAACTTTTTATTAGTATACGAACTCTGATAACAAAAACCAAGATGTTATCTTCTAAAACAGAATATTTTTCCATATGGTCTAAAATAAATGCTAAATATTTCACCAATTCTAATAATACCTAAAATGGTGTGTTAATCTGACGGAACAGCCAGGTGTTGGGCCCACCTGAACATAATTGAAAGGACTAACAATAGGAGATTAGATGACCAATTAGCTCCACAAATGAAAAGATTTTTAAAGGTATACGGAGCAAATGCTGTTCCTGGTCACAAGGTTGTACTCCCACGGATTTCTATGAGTTTTTGGTACATTTTTACTATTAAGGTCTATGGAAAACATTTTTATTTATCATGCAAAAATTTTGAAATTTTTTGCCTGAGTTCGTATGCCATTAAAAAGTCATGACATACTAAAATATTTTAAATATTTTGAAAGACGTAAATTTACAAGCCATTTTTCGTTGATTTAAAAAACTCAAACGGACTATAGTGCCTGTGTTATAACTTTTTACCCAAACGAACACACCCGTCCTTGACATTGCGATAAGTAACAAAAAAATGCTATCTATTCACTAAAACATTTTTCGTTAACTTTATAAAAATAGTTTCATTAAATTTGTATGAAAATTGAAAAAATAAAACATATTTTCATTACAAGAATCAAAAATATTTAATTTTATTTTGAGTCACGAGGATTTGACCTACTTAAATACAAATCAAAATACAAAGCCAATTCATGTTGATCTTTGATCGCTTTATTCAAATTAATAGAGAACTGGTTTTATATAAGATTGATAAACAAATTGAATGATAAGTACCCGTTAAGAAAACAAAAACAATGTGTATCGCTTGAGTAGCAACACAAACTGTTTTATATATAAAATATAAATGAATTGGATATAGTAATATTATAAATAAGTTAATTTGTTTTAATGTATTGAAGCTGTACAAATTTGACGGCTTTTGTATATTCCACGCCTCCCCCTTTTCAAAGTCATTTCAAAACTTCCATGCAATTAACAAGTTTTCTTTTCAAGATTAACAGTGGTCGTTTCAATTAGCCTCAACATCTTCATAATTTCAAGGAAAACAGTCGCACAAATTTAAATCTGAACAATATATTTTATCTTTTATCATGGCAATGTCGGATCCAGAGGGGGGATTATCGGGGTTTTCAATCCCCTTTCCATCGAATAAGTTTGCGAAATTGACCCTGAACCCTCCTCTTGTCCTCGGTAGACTATAAGCGATAACCCCCCCCAACTGTGAATCAATTTTGGATCCGTCCCAGCAACAAAAGTTTTGCCTATCCAAATGTTAAAATTAAAAGAAAAACGATGCATGAATTAGAATTTAGATGGAGGTAGTAAAATTATGTAAATTATATATCTGTTATTTCTTTTGCGCAATGTTACATATCTATAAAAACCTATCAAACGCACCACTTGTACTTGGTCAAATATAACATTAATTCCCCTGAAATTACTTGACTACGGGCTATTCAAAAGTGTTACATTTTTTTGCCCGTGTACATAGAATTTTTCCAACTAGTTGATTTGGTGTCTTTTTGTATTCGCATTTGGTAAACCGAATGTGTAGGTGGCACCCATGGAAATAAATACACTGGAATTTTTTAACAAAAACCAATCTATATAACCCGCTATACGAGAATATTATTTTTTACCGGTACGGACACTTTTTTTTACCGAGAATATGATGTATTATGGGAAATATACGACGATGTTTAGATCTTTTACAGCATATATCAAAAATAAAACGAAAGTTTATGATATTTGATAGTTTCAGATAACAAATTAATATATGAATGTGATGCAAGCACATTACAATACTTTCATTCAAACAGAAACATGTAAATTATGATAAACTTCTTGAGCTTAACTAATGTGATTTTTGTCAATTTAGCATAGCAAATAAAAACAAAAACAAAAACGCGCCAATTCCTCATACGAATATACATTTAATCCTTTTAATTTGTCATTTGACTTATATAATACTCTAACTCGATGAATTAAATCATTTTATCAACCGAAGTTACTTTTTTTACCGATAACGCTACAAAATTTTACCGTGAGTGCTACTTTGTTTTACCATAAACTTTAAACAGGTGCTACTTAGTTTTACCGATCAATGCTACTTTCTTTCCCCGGTACTGCTAATTCGTTTACAGATGTTACTTTCTGTACTTATACATTTGAGTAACGTATATCAAATAAAATCATTAAGACACTTTACTTTCATGTTGTTGATTGTCTGTTTGTGCTTCACTACCACGCAGCGCGATGCGGGAGCTAAGCATGAAAGGGTGATACCATGAACATCAAAAGGCGATGACATAGAGATAATAGAGACACAAGCCTAATCGGGATGCCTCTGGAAAAGGGTAGGGGTAGACAAATTAGCCTCATACAAGTTTCTATTCTTATCTATATATACTCCCAAAAAAATTACGCAACAGTTGAAAATTTCCCTATAGGCTTTATATAAACCTACCTTATTTATTGCTAGGTCGTTTTTCAATCGATTTTTATTGAATAAAAATCAAGGGAAAAAATGAACAAGCCTATTTTTTTAATTCTTTGCGCAAAATCCTGGCGTCAGTGGATTTTGCTACAATGTAAGTAGAACACAACCATTGTTTTTCCGCGGAAAATTTTGGTTGATTTACACGGGGTTTTAAAGCATAAAATTTACAATTGACTTCTGCTTGTCATATCGTAAAAACCAGTAATGACACAATTTTTTGCCAATAAGAAATAAAGATCAACCATTTTCGTTCTTGTAATCTTTATTTCATAAAAATCAGTTGAGAAATAAATTCACAATTACCATTTGAAATAAGGTAGGTTAAGTTATATATAGGGAAATTTTTGTTGTTGCGTAACTTTTTTGAGAGAGTATAGAACTTCAGCTGGGTTCTTTAACGTGCGCAAAACGTGAAGTCTTTTTACTTATATAGTGCACCACTATGGTTTGTGGTCAAGCTTCCAGCAATTTAGCCTAACGACCTCGTGCAATGTGTCCCTTAATGTTAGATATATGTTCAATTCAACTGATCCTTGATGTATACCTTACGCTACTAGTATACATTTTAATGGTTCCCCTTCAGGCTTCTACAACAACTTCTTGACTTCTGAACAATATTTATGGATGAAACTAGTGATCAGGTTTGAGGAGTAGTAGGCTCTGTCAGACTTAATCAAAATCTTTTTCCAAAATCCATTATCAGGCAGTCAACTTGTTGTCACCTGCCAAGGGTCTTAGTTATGTCATCTATTAACTCAACCAGTTGGATGTCACAGGATAATCATTTACATGCGTCACAGGATAATCATTTACATGCAGAGACCATGTTGAAAAGGGTATAATATACTCTGTTGGTCTGCATGATACATGCATGGCACTAGGCGGTAGTTTAAGGCTTCACGTTTTGTTTGCTTTTTAATAGATGGGACAGACAAAAGCAGTTAAACGAGGGGCTAATTATAAAAACATTATTTTAACAACATTTGGGTTTTTTTTCGTATAACAAGTGGTTTTTGATAAGACAAAATAAATGACAACATTACATTTCATCATTTCATTGTACCTTTTATTTTAATTGCTTATGCAAAATAAGAACATTCTGATCAACCGATTTCATGGATTTCAATACAGTTTAAGAACAAGCGATTGTAGCACACCATGCTTAGGATGCCCCCACTCAGCCATTCGCAAAACGGGAACTATTCTACTACGTTTCCCTAGATCGTGGAGTACTGTGGGTTTATTCATTTTTATGGGTACCAATTTTCATGGATTTTTAAATATTTTTGATCCTGAACTTCATCAAGCTAAAGATCGATGCCCATAAAAAGTGTCTCATGATTTTAGTGTATTTTCATTGTTTGTTTAATATTATACAATTTTCAAAATGAAGAAATAATCCTTTAACATTAAATACTACGACCCATACAAGTTTCCCAAACCATTGTCACGATCATTCAAGATATTAAAATAAAGAGAATTAAAACAAAGTTTAATCTCAACCATGTACACTGCTAAAGGTTAATGCATAAATAGCGAATTTGTGGCCGTTTCGTTAATGAATAAAGCGATAACTGATCACGGTCGTGATTACAGAAATTCAAAAGTATCGGTAAAAAAAATTAGCATGGATGGTAAAAAAAAGTAGCGTCTACGGTAAAAAGAAGTAACAACCAGTAATAGTTTACGGTAAAATAAAGTAACCGCTAAAATTATTTTTCAAACTTTTACAGATTCCCGAGTTAAAAGAAGGATGTGTTTTATATTAAAAACGGTAGTTTCCTTCAATACCACTTACTTTTTATAAAAAACTTGTCTGTTTTTAACGTATTTATATTCTGACAAAAGAAAAGATTGCTATAACCTTAATTGTTGTTAAACGCCCAATTGACAAATTTTGATTGAGAAAAAACCCTATTGCTAAAGAGACAAAAGTACAGTACATCAAATGGACCACTTACTTATCAAATAAAATGCTTTTTTCCTGTAAAACGACGATTTTTATGTTTTATCGTCTGCGTAATCAAAATTTATCGGTAAAAAAAAGTATCAGTATCGGTAAAAAATAATATTCTCGTATAGCGGGTTATATAGATTGAAATACAAATGACAACAAAGTTCCAGACAATAAATTTTGCTACGCTTGACGCGCGTTTCGTCTATTCAAGACTCATCAGAGGCGCTCTACCAAAAATATTGAAAATGCCAAACACTGTAGAAATATGAAGAGCATAGAACAGTATAACCAAAAATACCAAACTGGGGAACCAAATTATTATTAAGATAATCAACCTATGTCTGGGGTAGGAAGAACCTTAGGGTTTAGACAATTTTGAAATTTAGACGGATAATTTAAAGCTTTGATGTATTCTCCAACTCAAAAAGTGTTGGTGCCGGAGCGGGCTAACCTCGGGGAATTTACACTCCACCAGCAGTGCTAACCTTCACGTGTGTTCGAAATACAAATGACAACAAAGTTCCAGACAATAAATTTTGCTACGCCTGACGCGCGTTTCGTCTATTCAAGACTCATCAGAGGCGCTCTACCAAAAATATTGAAAATGCCAAACACTGTAGAAATATGAAGAGCATAGAACAGTATAACCAAAAATACCAAACTGGGGAACCAAATTATTATTAAGATAATCAACCTATGTCTGGGGTAGGAAGAACCTTAGGGTTTAGACAATTTTGAAATTTAGACGGATAATTTAAAGCTTTGATGTATTCTCCAACTCAAAAAGTGTTGGTGCCGGAGCGGGCTAACCTCGGGGAATTTACACTCCACCAGCAGTGCTAACCTTCACGTGTGTTCGAAATACAAATGACAACAAAGTTCCAGACAATAAATTTTGCTACGCCTGACGCGCGTTTCGTCTATTCAAGACTCATCAGAGGCGCTCTACCAAAAATATTGAAAATGCCAAACACTGTAGAAATATGAAGAGCATAGAACAGTATAACCAAAAATACCAAACTGGGGAACCAAATTATTATTAAGATAATCAACCTATGTCTGGGGTAGGAAGAACCTTAGGGTTTAGACAATTTTGAAATTTAGACGGATAATTTAAAGCTTTGATGTATTCTCCAACTCAAAAAGTGTTGGTGCCGGAGCGGGCTAACCTCGGGGAATTTACACTCCACCAGAAAACAGAGTATCAGTTCCGCTTGGCCTTAACGACGTGTTTGTGTTATAAAATATGAATCTCTATCATTAGGTATGGTGATTTCGATTGTATTCATAGAGGCAAAAATATGTCTAGACCTTACCTTTTAAATTACAAGTCGCTTAATCCAACACCTGATTTTTAATCGCACATTGTATAAGAATGCATCTCACCTTAGCGTCATGTATTTTTAAGGTACTATTTTTAACCTTTTTACAGGAGAGTGAAAAAATAGGGCAGATAATTTTTTAACGGTGGAAAACGGACTGTTAATCCAAGTTAATATTTGCATCTTCTTGTTTCTTCGCCTTTTCTTCATTTTTGGCAGCCGAGTATGGCACGCCATATTTATATTTATTCCTCTTTAAAGATATCTCATAAAATTTATAAGATATCTCGTATACTTTATAAGATATCTTATTAAATATATAAGATATCTCATATAAATGGTAGTTTATAAGATATCTTATAAAACATATGAGAAATCTTATAAAACATATAAGATATCTCATAAAACAAATAAGATATCTTATAAAACATATAAGATATCTCATAAAGTTTATAAGATATCTTATAAAGATTATTAGATATCTCATATAAGATAATTTATAAGATATCTTATAAAACTTATAAGATATCTTATAAAACTAATAAGATATCTTATAAAGTTTATAAGATATCTCATAAAGTTTATAAGATATCTTATATATTTTATGAGATATCTTATAAGTTATTTTTTATAAGATATCTCATAAAGTTTACGAGATATCTTATAAACTTTATAAGATATCTTATAACTTTTATAAGATATCTTATAAATAATTTTATATAAGATATCTCATAATCTTTATAAGATATCTAATAAACTTTATGAGATATCTTATATGTTTTATAAGATATCTTATATGTTTTATGAGATATCTTATATGTTTTATAAGATATCTCATATGTTTTATAAGATATCTTATAAACTCCCATTTATATGAGATATCTTATATATTTAATAAGATATCTTATAAATTATATGAGATATCTTATAAACTTTATAAGATATCTTATATTTTTATAAGGCCTCTTTAAAGATATCTCATAAAATTAATAAGATATCTCATATACTTTATAAGATATCTCATAAAGCTTATAAGATATCTGATAAACTTTATAAGATATCTTATAAACTTTATAAGATATCTTATAAAAAATAATTTATAAGATATCTCATATACCTTATAAGATATCCTATAAACATTATGAGATATCTTATAAACTTTATCAGATATCTTATAAACATCGTGTTTAGTAGATATCTCATTTTCTTTTATAGATATCTTATATAGTAAATAAGATATCTTATAAAACTTATAAGATATCTCATAAAGTTTATAAGATATCTTATAAAGTATATGAGATATCTTATAAATTATTTTTTATAAGATATCTCATAAAGTTTATAAGATATCTTATAAAGTTTATAAGATATCTTATAAACTTTATGAGATATCTTATAAAGTATATGAGATATCTTATAAAGTTTATGAGATATCTATAAAGAGGAATAAATGTAAAAACGGCTTGCCATAGCCGAGAACATTGTAACATCATTTTAAGGGAGTTACATTCATGACAATATCGTGTTTTTAATTTTGTGACAAAAGGGGAAGGCGATGAAAAGTTGGAGGGATTCGATGAATGCAGGTATAATAAACAAATACCAATAAATAAGATATGAACCCAAAGAATCAGTCGAATTGATCATAAAATACTTATATAACAATTGTCTTGTTTAAGTACATGTATTGGTAATATAACCATAAATGTATGCCTTTGCAATCACATGAAAATATAAAACATCGTTATTAGCATAAAAAGAAACAGAGATACACCACCGCTGTCGCCAGAACCATTTTCACAATCAGTTTTAGAAGGGGTTTGTTCAGTAACTAAAAAAGAAAAAAAAATTTTAATCATTGTAGCAATATAATACTATATAAATAACATATAGCTGAGAGAGTGATAGAGTAGATTGGTACCCTGAGAAAAGCATTGTCAACTGAGGCACAGCCGAGGTTGACAATGTCTTTTTGAAGGGTTTGTAAAAAACAAATACATGCAATATCGGTCTTTAGAAATCTGTTTAATTCAGTGACTCGAAGCACAGGGACTTAACTTGCTCCACTCTATCAATATTTTGTTACAGTCATACGAAAAAACCCTTTTTTGTTTTCTCCGTGCTCGAAGTAAATTTGAATAGTAATACTTATTAAAAAGTAAACATGTTATCAAATAAACTTTTCTGCAAAAGCACTTGAGCAGATTTTAGATCTTTTTTACAGATTGAATGAAAAGAAGGCAATAATTTACTACGCTATTGCTCCTCGGTTGCTGTCTTCACACCAGTGTTACCATGGTAATTGGATAGTGATCTGGTGTGTAAAAATAAAATTACTATAGAATTTAATTAGAAAAAATGGAAACAGCTACTCACAAATGAATACCCCCTGCTCTCAAAATTCAATCTTATAAAATCTTATAATAGGTGGTCCACATCTAGATTATTTAACAAAGATTTGAAATAAAAATTGAGTGAAAATTTTGTGAAAATCGATAGAGGGTTTAAGGGTAGTTGCGGATAAAAGATGGGTACCGCCTTACAATGTAAGTCCATTTTTAAGTGTTAACCTAAAATTAATCAGATCAAATTTATAAATCAAAGTGCACATCTACAATTTTTACAAAGTCTGTGTAAAAAATTCATGAAAATCCATTGAGGGGTTTCGAATGTGTTTCGGATAAAAAAGGGGTTCCCTATGGTGTAAGGAAAAGACGTACGGACACCCCTTTCACTACATTATCCTGTTTTTCATGCAGGAGGTTTACATTGTGTTCACTTTCTGTGAGGATTTTGCAAGCAATGTATATTTATATGAATGACCCTAAGAGATCATGCTCAAATACCCAACACATTCCGCTATCGGACTATAAAAATTAACGTCGAGCTCCTAAATTTTTGCGAATAAAAAAAATGTGATACATGGAAAACCAGATATTTTATCCTTTTTGCAAACAAAGTTCCATTAAATTGTCTTCATTCATTTCAGAGAAGTTGCGTTCACATGATGATCAAACAAGAATTTCAGCATACTATTTCTTAGTTCCAAAAGGTTTTGCAGATAAAATTTCTGGTAATATGCACAACTACATAGGATGTACTTTTTGCGTACCAAGTTTCATTATATTTTGTTCAGAGGTTCAGATAATTTACGTTCACATGATGTTAAATTAAGATTTTTAGCATATTTCTTAGTTCAAAGGACCTTAATTCTACAAAGTTTTACAGATGAAAAATTCCAGGTACATGTAATACGCGCAACTTCATATAATATACTTCTTGCATACCAAGTTTCATTAAATTGTGTTCAAAATTTTCAATAGACTTACGTCAACAAGATGATGAACCACGATAAGTCCAAAGGGCCATAACTCCCACAAAAATTTGCAGATAACAAAATCCTGGTAATATGCACAACTACATAGGGTACTTCTTGCATATCAAGTTTTGTTAAATTCTGTTCAGTAGTTTAAGGGAAGTTTTATCCACAAACAGCGATCACAGACGGACAGACCAGTCAAAAACATTATACCCTATGAAACTTTGTTTCTAGGGGTATTAAAATCTAAGTACTTCTTATAAGTAGGCGTATGACGTCAGTAATTACCTAAGAAACCTGCTTGAACCTTTGTTTGCCACTGTTTTAAAGGGAGATAACGATAGATAGGACACCTTTGATCTCAGTTTGAAGACTTGAAGATCGCAATGGAAGTGGGAGGTTTGGCGCCATAAAACCTGGTTTAACCCACAATTTCGTTTGAAATGCCTGTACCAAGTCAGGACCATTGCGATCCACCAATTCTCCGGTATGACGGATTCGTTTTTGTCATTTTCTCTGGACTATGAGATCATTCAAGTTCGGTAGTTTTGTTATTACCTTTATTTCTTTTGTAGAGATCCAAATGAGCTGAACAATTTTTGTGATATGAAACTATGTTAATTTTCAGCAACGGTGTACATGTTGGTTTATCGGCGGGCAAAAATTTTACAAACATGGTATTTAAAAAGGTGTCCTAAAAACTAAGAGTATTAAGTTTAAAAGCACTCCCAAGTGTCTTCAGACTATCTTAATTGGTGTTGCTATTTTTTGGTTTTGCTTTCCTGTGGATATAAATGATTAGAACATACCATACAACTGCATCACAGCTTGATCTGATCCTAGTTGGTTCCGTGCAAAGCATGTGTAATTACCATAGTCTGTGTAAGTTATATCCATTACACGTAAACTTAGCGTCACACGGTGGTTGCCATCGTTATATATTTCTATTCGGTGTTTCTTCGACGTCACCAAGTTCTCGTTGTTAAACCTCCAAACAACGAAGTCCATTGGAAAAGCTATAATTTCACATTCTAAAATCGTCTCCCTGCCCGGTGCTTGAGCAAGATATTTGGTATGAAGTTTTATTGTGGGTGGAACTGGAATATACAAACAAGATTGACGTCAATGTTGCTTTAATTGATGGTTATGAATGTTGGGGGAAAAAAAGCAAAATTACTTTAAAAATTGCAATATTGCAAAATGGCTGGGTTGATAACCGCTGTTGGTGAACCTGAATTAAAGGTTCCTGAGGGTGTAATTGCAAGCCTGGTCAATAGGCACAATTTTTCAGTAAAATATTGTTCAAAATTAAGCACAATTTCAAAATTGTTCATAAATAACACCAGGTATCGAAATCTTAAATGCTAAATCTGGCTTTCGTTCTTTTTTTTTAAGGCCCCCTCACACTTAACCGAATTGCATAAAATAAGGGTTGCGATGACCGGCGAATAGCAGTTTTTTAAAAATAGTTTGTAATCGTTATTGATAGTAAACCATAGTTACCCTTCGTTTTCGGTTTCGTAAGCCTTCGGAAGCCTTCGGAACTAACAGTTGCGATTCTTCAAATTCGTCGGTTAATTTTGAACATGTTCAAAATTTCCCGACGAATTTAAAATTCGTTTATCATCTGTTTGAAATCGCGCCTCTTATTTAATGTACGGTAATTGTTCGTTTATCATTCTTTTATCATTCGTCATGCATCGTCCTTCATCGCACCATTCTGATCCCGACGAATCAGTACGATGATAAAATATGAATAGCGTATAGAAACGATGACTTGCGTTGGAAAACGTAAATTCGCTTAGAGTCTTATTGCGAAGGGTAACGAAGATAAGCGTTAACTAAATTTGAATAACGAGACAGAAACGAACGCAAGACTATGATATACTATAACTAACTATGGATAGCTAATAGATTCATACATGAACGAATTGCCAGGCCAATATTGGTTAAATAAAGAAATAAGTCCTGAATCACATGTAAAATTTCAGATCTCTACGCCTTATAGTTTTAAGTTGAAGTGTTCACAAGACGTTGTGGACGGACAGACAGAGATGGACGGACGAACAAAGTTAAAAGAAAAGGGGTTGCTCATCTTTGATCCGGGGTCCTAATAACTTTTATTGAGGGTCATCATGGGGTTCTTGATTATGTGATTACTTGACCATTTTTAGGGTGATTATTTAATTACAAGGATCATTTTTGAGTGATTATTTGATTACCATACCCCCTTCTTTTTGATTATTTGATTACCATTTCGTTGTAAAATTTTGTGAAAATAACGTTCTTCAGTAAATAATTAATGATTACCAGTGCAAATAAAAATGATATGACCACAACAAGTTGAACCCTGTACGTTAGAGGCCCAATATGGATAGTCCATTGCTTTGGTCACATGAAGCCCATGGTGGACTCACAAAGCTTTTTGACACATGCATCTTGTGGTGGACTTAAAATGCATTTTTGACACATATATATTTACATCATCTAATACAAAAAGCCTTATTTATATACATGTATTAATTGACATATTTTTGGCCCTTTGACCCCTAATTTCTCAAAAACGGTAAAAGATATTGCAAATCTGATTACAAAATAAGGCAGGGATTTTCACAAGGAATCCAATGAAAAAAGGATTTAAAAAATCGGACAAAAAATTAAAAAAAAGTAGATTTTAAGGGCGGCCTGTCTTTAGCCCCCCCTGAAGCAATGTAATGGTGAAATACATTTAAAAAATCATTGACACATTTGGTAGAATGAATTTTATGAGCACTTCAACAAAAATTTTTTTTTCAAAATTGGATGAATAAGAAACATTCTACAACAGTATTAACAATACACCCGTTTTTGCCCCATTTGGCCCTTTTATTCTAAAACAGTAGACGCCAACAAATTCTAAATACAAGACCAACATTCCTTTAGTGGATATAATCATTATATTAAAACTTCATAACAATTTACTGGACCATTACGACTAAATTTTTGGTATAAAACTATTTGCCTTGACAAACTTTCAAAAATGGCGTTTTTGCTTCTTTTGACCCCTAAGTTCGTAAAAACGGTAAGAGATATTGCAAATCTGATTGAAAAATGCAGGCAGGGATTTTCACAAGGATTCCAATGAAAAAAAAAAAAGATTTTGAAAATCGGACCACAAATAACAAAGTCATTTTTTGGGGTGTGGCCCCTTGTTGTCCCCAAGTAGCAATGTAACAGTGTGACATATATCAAAACCATTGAAACATTTTGTTGACAGAATTCAATGATGAATTCAATAAAAAAAAGAACTTTCAAAATCGAATGAATAATAAACATATACAACAGTGTTGTCAATACACCCGTTTTAGCCCTTTTTGGTCCTTTTTTCTAAACGGTACGAAGGGGCCACAATCTCCAAATACAATACCAACCTTCCTTTAGCTGTAACAAACATCATATCAAAATTTCATAATATTCGGTCAACATTTACTCAAGTTATGGCACGGAAACCAAAGAGTCCACAGACGACGACGACAACGACAACAACAACAACAACGACGACGACGACGACATCGCAATAACATAATACGATCGCAAAAATTTTGCGGTCGTATAAAACTAATGATTATTTGATTCCCAGGTACCCCCCCCCCCTGATGACCCTCATTATTATACGCTGCTGTCTTGGGTTTTGGCAGAAAAAAAATGTTATAACCTTTTATTAAAATTATGTAAAGCCCCTATTTTCCCTACGCTTTGAAGTCCAATATCATAATATTAGCAGTGTCATCAACACTGGCTGTATCATCTTCCTGCTGCAAGATAGGTGGTGGCGTTGGAGACTTTGGAGATGCAGGAGGGGATTGTGGCTGTTGCATTATTTCCTGATGCGCCCGATATTTTCGTTCGCTTTCGTTTCGAATCGCACACCATAGTAAACCGTCGTTCATTATCTGTTCGTGTTATCGGGTCATATCAACTCTTCGCTCATCTTCGGCTATAATTTACTCAACGTAGCCATCCGAAAAATCGTGACCCATCGTAAGTCATATTCATTCTTAGCTAACTGTTCGTTGATCATAGTTAACAATAGTTAATAATCGGATGATTCGGAGGAAATTTTTATATGAATTCGTTCAATTCGCACCCATTTTGTCCATTTTCCCATTCGTTACCCTTCGTCGCACCTTTTTCGGTTAAGTGTGAGGCGGCTTTTAAGCACATGTACTTTTATATAAAACTTTCGGTTCAGGACTTTCAAACTATTTTGATTCAACTACTGCTGATGTTACTTCTTGAGATGTGCAACTCGAATTTCCGTTTTATTTATACTTTTGTACTTTGTATTTTGTACAATAGAAAAATAAAACTTCTTCGCTTTTATCTTTCGGCAAGCGAGAAATATTTTCCTGTTCCATTTTGCAATATTAATTACAGCCAATGAACAGTTTCCATATTTCTTTTGTTTAAAAGCCGCCTCACACTCAACCGAAAAAAGTGTGACGAAGGGTAACGAATGGGAAAATTGACAAAATAGGCGCGAATTAAACGAATTCAAATACAAATTTCCTCCGAATCATCCGATTATTAACTATTGTTAACTATGATCAACGAACACTTAGCGAAGAATGAATATGACTTACGATGGGTCACGATTTTTCGGACGGCTACGTTGAGTAAATTATAGCCGAAGATGAGCGAAGAGTTGATATGACCCGATAACACGAACAGATAATGAACGATGGTTTACTATGGCGTGCGATTCGAAACGAAGGCGAACGAAAAGATCGGGCGCATCAGGAAATTATGCGACAGCTACAATCCCCTCCTGCATCTCCAAGGTCTCCAACGCCACCACCTATCTTGCAGCAGGAAGATGATACAGCCAGTGTTGATGACACTGCTAATATTATGATATTGGACTTCAAAGCTTGTGGAAAACAGGTGCTTTACATAAATTTAATAAAAGCTTATTACATTTTTTTCTGCCAAAACCCAAAACAGCAGCGTATAATAATGAGGGTCATCATGGGGGTACCTGGGAATCAAATAATCATTAGTTTTATACGACCGCAAAATTTTTGCGATCGTTTAATGTTATGGCGATGTCGTCGTCGTCATCGTTGTTGTTGTTGTCGTTGTGTCGTCTGTTGACACTTTGGTTTCCGTGCCATAACTTATGTTGACCGAATGTTATGAAATTTTGATACGATGTTTGTTACAGCTAAAGGCAGGTTGGTATTGTATTAGGGGATTGTGACCCCTACCGTTTTATAAAAAAGGGCCAAAAAGGGCTAAAACGGGTGTATTGACAACACTGTTGTATAATGTTTATTATTCATTCGATTTTGAAAATCTTTTTTTTTTATTGAATTCATCATTAAATTCTGTCAACAAATTGTTTCAATGGTTTAGATATATGTTGCACTGTTACATTGCTACTTGGGTAAAAAAAGGGGCCACACCAAAAAAAAATATGACTTTTTATTTGTGGTCCGATTTTCAAAAAAAATTTTCATTGGAATCCTTGTGCAAATTCCTGCCTGCATTTTTCAATCAGATTTGCAATATCTCTTACCGTTTTTTAAGAAATAAGGGGTCAAAGGGGCCAAAAACGCCATTTTTAAAAGTTTGTCAATGCAAATAGTTTTATACCAAAAAATTTAGTTGTTATGGGCCAGTTAATTGTTATGAAGTTTTGATATGATGATTATATTCACTAAAGGAATGTTGGTCTTGTATTTAGGATTTGTTGGCCTCTACTGTTTTAGAAAAAAAAAGGCCAAAAGGGGCGAAAATGGGTGTATTGTTAAAACTGTTGTAGAATGTTTTTTATTCATCCAATTTTGAAAATTCTTTTTTGTTGAAGTGCTCATAAAATTCTATCTACCAAATGTGTCAATGATTTTTTAAATGTATTTCACAATAACATTGCTTCGGGGGGCTAAAGACAGGCCGCCCTTAAAATCAACTTTTTTATTTTTGGTCCGATTTTTAAATTCTTTTTTTCATTGGATTCCTTGTGAAAGTCCCTGCCTCATTTGGTAATCAGATATGCAATATCTTTTACCGTTATTGAGAAATTACGGGTCAAAGGGCCAAAAATGTAAATTAATACATGTATATAAATAAGGCTTTTGTATTAGTATGTGTCAAAAATGCATTTTTAAGTCCACCACAGGATGCATGTGTCGAAAAGCTTTGTGATTCCACCATGGACATCATGTGACCAAAAGCAATGGACTGTCCATATTGGGCCTCCAACGTACAGGGTTCAACTTGTTGTGGTCATATCATGCTGCACTGGTAATCATTAAGTATTTACTGAAAAACGTTATTTTCACAAAATTCTACAACGAAATGGTAATCAAATAATCAAAAAGAAGGGGGTATGGTAATCAAATAATCACTCAAAAATGATCCTTGTAATCATCCTAAAAATGGTCTAGTAATCACATTTAATCAAGAACCCCATGATGACCCTCAATAATAGTTATTAGGGCCCCGGATCGAAGATGCACAAGCCCTTTTCTTTTAACTGTGTTCGTCCGTCCATCTCTGTCTGTCCGTTCACAATGTCTTGTGAACACTTAAACTTAAAACTATAAGGCGTAGAGATCTGAAATTTTACATGTGATTCAGGACTTATTTCTTTATTTAACCAATATTGGCCTGGCAATTCGCTCATGTTTGAATCTAATAGCTATCCATATTTAGTTATAGTATATCATAGTCTTGCTTTCGTTTCTGTCTCGTTATTCAAATTAAGTTAACGCTTATCTTCGTTACCCTTCGCAATAAGACTCTAAGCGAATTTATGTTTTCCAACGCAAGTCTTCGTTTCTTTACGCTATTCATATTTTATCATCGTACTGATTCGTCGGGATCAGAATGGTGCGATGAAGGACGATGCATGACGAATGATAAAAGAATGATAAACGAACAATTACCGTACATTAAATAAGAGGTGCGATTTCAAACAGATGATAAACGAATTTTAAATTCGTCGGAAAATTTTGAACATGTTCAAAATTAACCGACGAATCTGTTAGTTCCGAAGGCTTCCGAAGGCTTACGAAACCGAAAACGAAGGGTAACTATGGTTTACTATCAATTACGATTACAAACTATTTTTTAATAAAAAGCTACGCCGAGCGCAGCATGATACGACCGCAACAAGTTGAACCCTGTACGTTGGAGGCCCAATATGGATAGTCCATTGCTTTGGTCACATGAAGCCCATGGTGGACTTACAAAGCTTTTTGACACATGCATCCTGTGGTGGACTTATAGAAATGCATTTTTGACAAATATATTTACATCAACATCTTATACAAAAAGCCTTATTTCTATACATGTATTAATTTACAATTTTGGCCCTTTGACCCCTAATTCCTCAACAATGGTAAAAGATATTGCTAATCCGATAAAAAAATAATGGGTAATTGTGTACATGTACATGGAATCCGATGAAAAAAAGATTTTGAAAATTGGACCACAAATAAAAAAGTTGATTTTATGGGCGTGGCCTGTCTTTAGCCCCCTGTAGCAATGTAATGGTGAAAAACATATCAAAATCATAGACACATTTTGTTGACAGAATTTAATGATGAATTCAACAAAGAAAGAATTTTCAAAATCTAATGAATAATAAACATTCTACAACAGTTTTGTCAATACACCCGTTTTAGCCCTTTTTGGCCCTTTTTTCTGAAACAGTAGGGGCCACAAACCCCAAATACAAAACCAAGATTCCTTTAGTGGATATAATCATCATATATAAACTTCATAACAATTGGCAGGCCACTACAACTTGATTTTTGGTATAAACTATTTGCATTGACAAACTTTTAAAAATGGCGTTTTTGGCCCCTTTGACCCCTAATTTCTCAAAAACGGTACGAGATATTGCAAATCTGATTGAAAAACGCAGGCAGGGATTTTCACAAGGATTCCAATGAAAAAAAGATTTTGAAAATCGGACCACAAATAAAAAAGTCGATTTTTGGGGTGTGGCCCCTTTTTGACCCCCTGTAGCAATGTAACGGTGCAATAAATATCAAAATCATTGACACATTTAGTTGACAGAATTTAATAAGGAATTCATTACAAAAAAAATTTTCAAAATTGAATGAATAACAAACATTTTACAACAGTTTTGTCAATACACCCGTTTTAGCCCCTTTTGGCCCTTTTTACCTCACCTGGCCAAAGGCCAGGTGAGCTATTGCCATCACTTGGCGTCCGTCGTCGTCGTTCGTCGTCGTCCGTCGTCGTTAACTTTTCTTCAAACTTCTCCTCTGAAACGGCTACACAGATTCAAACCAAATTTGGTCTGGTGGTACTTTAGGGTATCCCCCACAGAACTGATGTGGGGATTTTTGATTCGTCGAAAAACATGGCCGCCATGGCTAAAAATAGAACATAGGGGTAAAATGCAGTTTTTTGCAAATAACTCAAAACCGGCTACAGATATCAAAATTCTGGCGGGGTTAAAGTGATCAGCACCTCAAGATCTACCTACCCTGAAATTTTGAAGAAAATCCAATAACCCATGTAGGAGTTATTGCCCTTTTTGTGGATTTTTTGCAAATTTAACACCTGTTTAGCTCAATATCTTGAAAATTATACTAGATATTTGAGAAATTTAAATTGCGTATTGTTGAGCACATCAAGATCTACAAAATATATATAGGGTCAACGTTGTAGGACCTTTCCTTTTAGGAGTTATTGCCCTTAGAACGTCAAAATTGAGCATTTTAACAGCATTTCCTCATTACATTGAAAACGTTAACTCCTCTGACACTTTAGGTCCAAATGGAACCAAACTTGGTATAGTTGTTTATTAGCATTAGGTGTATAGAATTGATGTGGGTATTTTTGATTGGTCGTAAAACATGGCCGGTGTGGCTAAAAATAGAACATAGGGGTAAAATGCAGTTTTTTGCAAATAACTCTAAAACGGTGACAGATTTCAAAATTTTGATTGGGAACAAAAGTGACCAGCACCTCAAGATCTACCAGCTCTGAAATTTTGAAGAAAATCCAACAACCCATGTAGGAGTTATTGCCCTTTTTGTGGATTTTTTGCAAATTTTGCAACTGTTCAGCTCAATATCTTGAAAACTATACAAGATATTTGAGAAATTTAAATTGCATATTGTTAAGCGCATCAAGATCTACAAAATACGTAATAGGGTCAACGTTGTAGGACCTTTCCTTTAAGAAGTTATTGCCCTTAGAACGTCAAAATTGAGCATTTAAAAAGAATTTCCTCATTATATTGAAAACGTTAACTCCTCTGACACTTTAAGTCCAATTGAAACCAAACTTGGTATTATTGTTTATTAGCAATAGGTGTATAGAACTGATGTGGGGATTTTTGATTGGTTGTAAAACATGGTCGCTGTGGCTAAAAATAGAACATTAGGTTGAACTGCATTTTTTCAAAAATAACTCAAAAAGGGTGCCAGATTTGTAGATTTTGATTGAGAACAAAAGTGATCAGCACCTTAAGATCTACCATATTGTCAGATGACCCCCTTATTAATCTTATTACCCTTTCAACGTCAAAAAGATTTTGCCTAATAACCTTTACTTCAGGCACATATGTCAGGTGAGCGATTCAGGCTCCTGGGAGCCTCTTGTTAAATTAATCATTAAATTATGTCTACTAAATGTGTCAATGGTTTTGATATATATTGCACTGTTACATTGCTATAGGGCGTCAAAAAGGGGCCACACCCAAAAAATCAACTTTTTTAATTTGTGGTCCTATTTTCAAAATCTGTTTTCCATTGGAATCCTTGTAAAAATCCATGCCTGTTTTTTTTTCAATCAAATTTGCAATATCTCTTAACGTTTTTGAGAAATAACGTGAGAAATAAGGTGTCAAAGGTGCCAAAAACACCATTTTTAAATGTTTGTCAATGCAAATAGTTTAATACCAAAACTTAAGTTGAAGTAGACCAGCCCATTATGTTATGAAGTTTTAATATGAAGATTATATACAATAAAGGAATGTTGGTATTGAATTTGGTGTTTGTGGCCCCTGCTGTTTTAGAACAAAAAGATCAAAAGGGGCTAAAACGGGTGTATTGACAGAACTGAATGTTTATTATTCATTCAATTTTAAAAATTCTTTTTTTGTTGAATTGCTCTTTAAATTCTGTCAACTAAATGTGTCAGTAGTTTTGATATATATTACTCCATAATGTTGCTATCGCTATATTTTATTAACCTGGTTGGTCACAGGTCAATTATTTCAGACTTCTTTGTTTAAATCTTACCTAAAAGACTGAGAAAATTAAGCTCCGCCCAACCTTGTAAATAAAATAAAGTAATACAGGGGGGCTAAAGATAGGCCACACAAAATAACCTTTTTTAGCTCACCTGGACCAAAGGTCCAGGTGAGCTATTGCCATCACTTGGCGTCCGTCGTCGTCGTCTGTCGTCCATTAACAATTTTTCAAAAGTCTTCTCCTCTGAAACTACTGAACAGAATTTAATGAAACTTGGTATGAATGATCCTTAGGGTGTCTTGCACCAAACTTGTGTTTCGTTTTTTGATCTGTCAAAAAACATGGCCACCGTTACTAAAAATAGACCAGGGGGGTCAAACTACTGTTTTTGGCTTGTAAATCAAAAAGTATAAGAGATAGATGAAATCTGATGCCACGCTACTGCTTCAGCATCAAAAGCTCTACAAAAGTCTTCATTTGGTCGAAGTTGTCAGATGATCCTTTATAGGGGTTACAGCCCCTGAAAGGTGAAAAATAGCATTTTTTCATATTTTTGGCTTATAGAATGAAAACTATTGCAGATAGAGAAAAGCTGTTGCTTGCCTAAATGTTCAGCTCATTAAGCTCTACTAAAGTCTGCATAGGGTTGAAGTTGTCAGATAACCCCTTGTAGGGGTTACAGCCCCTAAAAGGCAAAAAATAGTGTTTTTGCCTATATAATGAAAACTATTGCAGATAGGGAAAAGCTGTTGCTTGCTTAAATGTTCAGCTCATTCAGCTCTACAAAAGTCTTCATAGGGTCGAAATTGTCAGATAACCCCTTATAGGGGTTACAGCCCCTTACAGGAAAAAAATAGTGTTTTTGGTCTATGGAATGAAAACTATTGCAGATAGAGAAAAGCAGTTGCTTGCTAAATTGTTCAGCTCATTTAGCTCTACAAAAGTCTTCATAGGATTGAAGTTGTCAGATGACCCCTTATAGGGGTTACAGCCCCTTAAAGGCAAAAAATAGTGTTTTTTGCCTATAGAATGAAAACTATTGCAGATAGGGAAAAGCTGTTGCTTGCTTAAATGTTCAGCTCATTCAGCTCTACAAAAGTCTTCATAGGGTCGAAGTTGTCAGATGACCCCTAATAGGGGTTACAGACCCTTAAAGGTGAAAAAAGGTGTTTTAAGCCTATAGAATGAAAACTATAGAAGATAGAGAAAAGTTGTTGCTTGCTAAATTGTTCATCTCATTTAGCTCTACAAAAATCTTCCTAGGGTCGAAGTTGTCAGATGACCCCTTGTAGGGGTTACAGTCCCTTAAAGATGAAAAATAGTGTTTTTGGTCTATAGAATGAATACTATTGCAGATAGAGAAAAGCTTTTGCTTGCTTAAATGTTCAGCTTATTTAGCTCTACAAAGTTTTTCATAGGTTTGACATCAAGACCAGGTGAGCGATTTAGGCTCCTGGGAGCCTCTTGTTTCTAAAACGGTAGGGGCTACAAACCCCAAATACGATACCAACCTTCCTTTAGTGGTTACAAACATCATATCAAAATTTAAAAACAATTGGTCAACATTTACTCAAGTTATCGCACGGAAACCAAATGTTCCCAGACGACAACGACGACGACGACGACGACATCGCCATAACATTATACGATCGCAAAATTTTGCGGTCGTATAAAAACTACTATTCGCCGGTCATCGCAACCCTTATTTTATGCAATTCGGTTAAGTGTGAGGGGGCCTTAAGGTGGGACGTTACGTTAAAAACGACGTTACCGATAAAATTTACCTGTACACTGAAAAATATGTCTGAACGTCGTGAAAAGCAACGTCGATTTTAGTTAGATTCTGTTGCGTTTTTCACGTATAGGCAATGTTCACGAGTCCGTACCTTAACAAGAGGCTCCCAGGAGCCTGAATCGCTCACCTGGTCTTAATGTCAACCCTTTGAAGACTTTTGTATAGATAAATGAGCTGAATGTTTAAGCAATAAAAAGCTTTTCTCTATCTGCAATAGTTTTCATTCCAAAGCAAAAAACACTATTTTTCACCTTTAAAGGGGTCATCTGACAACTTCGACCCTAAAAAGGCTTTTGTAGAGCTAATTAAGCTGAACATTTAAGCAAGCAACATCTTTTCTCTATCTGCAAAAGTTTTCTTTCTTTAGGCCAAAAACACTATTTTTTGTCTTTAAGGGGCCGTAACCACTATAAGGGGTCTTCTGGCAACTTTTACCCTATGGAAACTTTTGTAGAGCTAAATGAGCTGAACATTTAAGCAAGCAACAGCTTTTCTCTATCTGCAATAGTTTTCATTCTATAGGCCAAAAACTCTATTTTTTGCCTTTAAGGGGCCATAACCCCTATAAGGGGTCATTCGACAACTTTGACCCTAGGAGACTTTTGTAGAGCTAAATGAGCTGAACATTTAAGCAAGCAACAGCTTTTCTCTATCTGCAACAGTTTTCATTCTATAGGCCAAAAAACACTATTTTTTGCCTTTAAGGGGCCGTAACCCCTATAAGGGGTCATCTGACAACTTCGACCCTATGGAGGCTTATTTAGAGCTAAACGAGCTGAACATTTAAGCAAGCAACAGCTTTTCTCTATCTGCAATGGTTTTCATTCTATAGGCCAAAAACTCTATTTTTTGCCTTTAAGGGGCCATAACCCCTATAAGGGGTCATCTGACAACTTTGACCTTATGGAGACTTTTGTAGAGCTAAATGAGCTGAACATTTAAGCAAGCAACAGCTTCTCTCTAGCTGCAACAGTTTTCATTCTATAGGCCAAAAACATGAAAAAATGCTATTTTTCACCTTTAAGGGGCCGTAACTCCCATAAGGGGTCATCTGACAACTTCGACTCTATGGAGACTTATGTAGAGCTTTTGATGCTGAAGCAGTAACGTGGCATCAGATTTCATCTATCTCTTATACTTTTTGATTTACAAGCCAAAAACAGTAGTCTGACCCCCCTGGTCTATTTTTAGCAACGGTGGCCATGTTTTTCGACGAATCAAAAATCCCCACATCAGTTCTGTGGGGGATACCCTAAAGTACCACCAGACCAAATTTGGTTTAAATCTGTGCAGCCGTTTCAGAGGAGAAGAAGTTTAAAGAAAAGTTAACGACGACGACGACGACGACGACGTGCTAAGTGATGGCAATAGCTCACATGGCCTTTGGCTAGGTGAGCTAAAAACGAAGTCCGTGACATATCCTTTATTTTACATCAATGCATCGCAAATTTTCCAAGGAATATTTTATTAGTTTTTGGTCAAAATTTGGATATCGTTAGTCCATTTTTTTTAATAAAAAGTAAAAGTAATTGGTGTTGAAACTCTTTTTTTTCCTATATGTCTTTGTTAATTTCCCGCCAAAAATGCAGTTTTCAAATGCATTTATTTGAAAAACGAGGTCCGTGACCCCTATTTTTTATTTCATATATGGATGTATATCACTAAGAAATATGAAACTACCAATTTTCATTAAAATCTGGATATATGCCATTTGGTTTCGTCCCACCTTAAAGGCCTTGAGGTGTCATGAAGTAAAACACATTTAGGAAATGTTTACGGGTTGTTCAATTTTTAATACATGTAATTCAGATACAATATTTTTATTTGCCACAAAAGGAGCTGAACAATCACATTAGCAATTAAAGTGTACAAATGATTTTTTTTTTAATTTATAAGTAAATGTTATAGAACATATAAAGGGAAAACAATAGAAATCAATTTAAGATAAGACCAACACAACTTAGTGCAGCACGTACAGTGATCCTATGATAGGGGCAGAACATTAAATATATTAAAACTTTTAAAACGTGAAAGACAAGATTACCAAATAGAAAAAAATAAATACAATTTTGATTTGAAAATTATTATCATATACTAAGTTTCTTGTTCCTTTTTTCATATTGACGCCTCGACCTAAAATGGGGGTCTCGGAATGATATGGGAACCGCTATGGAAAACCCTGTGTCATAATCTCTTTATCACAAAATTTTCCACTAAAGATTCTAAAATGCTCTATAAAACCAACTACAGTCTTTTACACCCCCCCCCAAAAAAACCCAACATAATATAAAAACATTCAATTTTCTATAATTAATTTTATTGTTTTATTGCCATTATAAAATATATTATAGCCGTGTTTGAAAAAAAGTCATGTTCCTTTCTCGTTCAAGAACTGCAAACCCCGATAAGAAAATGACCCTTGAGGTCCCATGCATGCAAGGGGGGAGGCTACATTGCCCATCCCCTGTTGGCTTAGTGTTCCCATTTCCTCCGCTCCATCATCATTTTATTTTCATTGTATCACCCCTGTCACTGCTATAGATGTAGCCGTCCGAATTCGTGCTACTTGGAAGAAAAGCAATGACTAACAAATAAACCAGCATTGTTTCCCATCGACTTGTGCTTTGTACAAGATAAACAATAGGGGGAAGGTTGGGCCCAAAAAACTAGTTTAACCCCGCCACATTTTATAGGCAGGAATCCTTGTCAAAGCTTTTGTTTGTCCTTGTCTACTATCTGTTTTTTTGTTTTATGTCCAGAAATGGGTCTTTCTTTGATATTCTAGGGATTTGTTTGAATCTTATGTATTGTATTTTTAGTCTTGGGCCAATGCAAGACGGCGAGCAGTGACCTCTGGTCATGTTGAAGACTGCGGGCTGTTTTCCATTGTGATTTTTAAATTGCCGATTCTTTAATGTTGGTTGTGTCGCGTACACTTATTCCACATCTCTTATCATCTACAATATACTGACTTTGTCTAGGAATATTGATAGGGGGAAGGTTGGGCCAAAAAAACTAGTTTAACCCCGCCACATATCACATGTGCCTGTCCTAAGCCAGGAATCTTTGACAAAGCTTTCGTTTGTACTTGTTTTTTGATGTTTTCTGTTACTTGTTTAAGAAGAGGGTCTATCTGTGACTATTTCAGGGCTGGATTTGAATTATATGCATCTTATTTGGACCATGGGCCAATTGCAGAACCGCGAGCTGTGCCAAATGGCCTCGTTGAAGGCTGCTGGCGGTTTTCCATTGTGGTTTTTCTAAATTGCCGTTTAATTGTGGGCTGTGTCGCGTACACTTATTCCACATCTCTTTATTTTCTACGTTAAAAAAAACTTACTTAATACTTGTAATACGACTGTTTTTGTTTTGACTGGTTTAGTGTTGATTTGACAAACATATTTTCCAGCGTCGCTGTATCGCACATTGTCAATAACCAAGTTCCAATCTTCTCTGTATGGTCTTTCTATTCTTAAACGAGCATCGTCTATAATTCTACCGACATCATACGTCAATAATGCAGACCATCTATCAGCCCATATTACCTTGAGAAGGGAAAGTGTTGAAATAAGTGGTATGTGTTTGTGTGTGTGTGTGTCTGTGTGTTTAATAAGATAATGACTTATTATTAATCAATTGAATGAGCGATTTTTTTATACCTACATTTTGTATTCGCTCGAAGTAGGCGGGTTTTGAATGTTATGTCCCAGCCCTAATTAGAGGTCAAACGCAAAACGTTTGTGGAGTTGCAATATTTGCTGTTCGGCGGTGATATGAAGATCACAAGTTTTAAAGTCTACAACCTAGAGATCAATTTAAAATTTCCTTTTGGTGGGCACCCAAAGGCCACCGCGGCCACAAAAACACGAAAATTGATACCCCACGAATAAGAATAATAATGGAACGACAGTAAGCAAAATGTTAGGTGTAAAATAATAACGCATTTGATTATACACGTATATAGTTGTAATGGCGATGAACATGAAAAGGGTGAAAAATGAACATATGATGATGCTGCATACAATGCGTTCACTTAGATGGAACAGACAGTTGTTTTAAATATCAATGTAGCCAGACCTTTTATGTCAATCCAAAGGTCTATTACACTTAAATTTCCTGTAATATCGTGGAACTTATTTGGATTTCCGATTTTCTTCAATCAGTTGGCCACAAAATTAATTTTATAATGTTTTACGTGAATGTTAAGTTAACAAGTCCCTATTCACATAGAAATATATGTATCAAAATTGACATTAACAAATAAAAGTCTTTTATAGAGCACACATTTATATGCATGTAACATTTTGTCCAACACATAATCGCTAGCATAATAAAGTATGATCATATGAAGTGATTTAAATACCTTATAACGGGTAGTCTTGGTATTGAGATTGTTAACAGAACATGGCAAGACAGCTTGTTCCCCAGCTCTGGCAGTAACATTAAATTCTGAAGCAACAATACTTGGTTCTTCCGCAAAAACACCTGAAAGTAAATGGTCGAAATTAAGAAACATTTATGATCACTTCATCATATATTAAAATAAAAAGATACGCCGAGCGCAGCATGATACAATCGCAACAAGTTGAACCCTTTACGGTGGAGGCCCAGTATGGATAGTCCATTGCTTTGGTCACATGAAGCCCATGGTGGACTTACAAAGCTTTTTGACACATGCATCCTGTGGTGGACTTAAAAATGCATTTTTGACACATTTATTTTTACATCAACATCTAATACAAAAAGCCTTATTTATATACATGTATTAATTTACAATTTTGACCCCTAATTTCTCAAAAACGGTAAAAATATTGCAAATCCGATTAAAGAATAAGGCAGAAATATTCAAAAGGAATCCAATGAAAAAAAGATTTTGAAAATCGGACCACAAATAAAAAAGTTGATTTTATGGGTGTGGCCCCTTTTTGACCCCCTGTAGCAATGTAATGGTGAAATACATATCAAAATCATTGACACATTAGGTAGATAGAATTTAATGATGAATTCAATAAAAAAAGAATTTTCAAAATCGAATGAATGATAAACATTCTACAACAGGTTTGTCAATACACCCGTTTTAGTCCTTTTTGGCCCTTTTTTCTAAAACAGAAGGGGCCACAAACCCCAAATACAAAACCAACATTCCTTTAGTGGATATAATCATCATATTAAAACTTCATAACAATTGGCAGGCCCACTAAAACTTAATTTTTGGTTTAAATGACAAACTTTTAAAAACGGCGTTTTTGGCCCATTTGACCCCTAAATTCTCAAAAACGGTAAGAGATATTGCAAATCTGATTGAAAAATGCAGGCAGGGATTTTCACAAGGATTCCAATGAAAAAAAAGATTTTGAAAATCGGACCACAAATAAAAAAGTCAATTTTTTGGGTGTGGCCCCTTTTTGACCCCCAGTAGCAATGTAACGGTACAAGATACATCAAAGCTGTTGATACATTTTGTTGACAGAATTTATTGAGGAATACAATAAAAAAAGAATGATCAAAATTGGATGAAAATTAAACATTCTACAGACGTTTTGTCAATATACACATTTTTGCCCCTTTTGGCCCTTTTTTCTTAAACGGTAGGGGCCAGAAACCCCAAATGCAATACCAACCTTCCTTTAGTGGTTATAAACATCATATCAAAATTTTATTACAATTGGTTATCTACAACTAAAGTTATCACACGGAAACCAAAGTGTCTACAGACGACAACGACGACGACGACGACGACAACGACAACGACATCGCCATAACATAATACGATCGCAAAAATTTTGCGGTCGTATAAAAACACACCAAAACCTCACAATAAAATGGTACTTTTCCAAATTTCTTTGGTTGGAACACAGAGGAATTGTTACGAAAAAGATTTAAATATCTCTATATAAAAACAAGTGGTTTGTAATATAGAAATATTTAATTTTTTTTCGTAACAAGTCCTTGTTGTTGGAAAAACATCTATAAGCCTAAATGATGTGTAAAACCAACTGTTTATATTGTTTCTTTAATCAAATATATACAGAACTGCAAGGGTCCATCGAAGGTGCGAACAGGACCATAGCATAGCAGTATCCGGCTTGTCGTAGAGGTTACTAAGGGCCTTGGGATTATGACGGCTACCACAGAGCGATCAATTTGTGAACAGTTGTTAGCTGTGGTCATGGTGGTGTGGCCCCCGTGTGTGTGGTTGCCAGGTAACAAAACACGCCTGGCCTATGATCTGATTTTAAAACACAAAGCATTTATAATACACGTATATGTCCGTGTAAATATGCCCGATATACTAGACTAACGGTAACAATGTTTATACAAAGGGGAATGGTGATCAACTAAAGGCATGAACTAATACTACAATTAATATGATTAAGACCCTGTCTTTTTAGCGAGCATCGAAAATTTATATATTTTTTAAAAATTATATCCATGTGCTCGACCAACAAGGTCTAAGAAGGAACCTTCAAAAAGGGATAATATAGCAGTCTGAACCCACCCACCCAAATCATATGCACTTGAGAAAATTGTCGTTTAAAATATCTGGGATCAATAATTACTTTGTCTTATTAAAAAATCAATTATTAATAAATCCCTGTTATGTTGTGGGACGACATTTATCGGGGACGAAATTTTCCCATTATGGATTCTGTGATGTCATTTCCTTGTCAGATTATTTCGTGCTTCTTCAGCAGACCAAAACAACATTCAGATTCTGTCCGGTTTTGTGCGATTTTCTGAGTTTCAGTGTTTAATTTGTAGCATTGATATCAGAAAGTACATTAAGAAACCTGGCGGATAAAACGGTAAAGTAGGAATATCATGCAGCTTTGAGGAAAGCGAGTGAAACCCCGCAGGATGGGACTCTACTTTCATTTTCAGGTAAGACCATTTTTAAATATGATAATGGCTCTGTCCTAAAAGCTCGCGAAGATACAAAATCAATATGATAATAGGTGCAACCAAAACTGGGTTTAACCTTAATTGGATCTGGAAAAAATATCAAAATACCCTCGGACGGATCAATATCTAAGAGGGTCCACTTTTGGATAAAAATTTAATAATTTATTAGAAAAAATGTATTATCCGTAAAAACGCCAAAATATGGTTTGCGGCCGGGACAACATCATCCATAACTTAATCGATCCTTCAGTGATGTCATATCATTCGTCAAGCAGACTGTAAACATGAAGACATCAAAATGTCACCGCTCTTCTGCCAGGTTTTGTTATATTTTTTGTATACCCGTATTCTATAATTGCCAAGTACTGTCTGCAAAATATTGATTTATAAACCTGGTGAAAATGATGACGTATCCAAATGATCATTTAACTTTTTCAATTTGAGGGACCACATAGGATAAGGATGGATTATGATTTTATTTTCAGATCAGGTAGGACCAAAGTGTCATACATATGTAGAAAAACAGTTGCTGATCACGCTATTTTAATGAATCTGTGTTATGAAAAGTTCCGAAAATTGAACAGAACTTATTGAGAACGATATGATGATATTTCCCACCATTTTTCTGCGCATGACTATGCACTATGGGAAAAAGGTCACTACAGTATCGAATTCTCGCGAGAGAAAGCCATATTTGTGTAAAATCAAAACAACTAGTGTTCGTTCGTTAGATAGTTATTATTTATTGAGAAAGTTATTGTCATTAACAACAAGAAAAGGTTTTGTTTTGTTACCGTTTGTAAATAAATAAGCGAAAATAAAGGGTCTAGCTAACGCGAGACCCGGTATTTTCGAAAAGGTCCGATGCCTTCCAAATGATGACAGAATTTATTTTCAACCATCGTATTTTGAATCTCGTGGATTTTGGCAAACTCTCTACAATAGTGAGCTTCGCTTCGCTCGCATATTATTATATTATGAATTAGTCGTCGTCAGAGCATAATTGTTAGTAAGATTTTATTCAGTTAATTTATGTATTTCTTTATCTTACTTAGAAATAAACAAAGCTTGGTCAGTATCTTGCATTAGGTGTGACTAGTCAAATTATTTAATGGGACGATTTTCAACAGTTGCCCAAAGCTAGCTCGGAAAATCGTTTTTCAGCAGAAAAGACCGAATCGCGTTTAATGAAAAATCTTTGTGTAAAAATAAACAAGCGGATGGATGAGGGTTTTATCACTTGTTTAGCATTTCTATTTTTTATTTTTGCATAACAGATTTTGGTGTATATTTCATAAGCCAAGAGGGTTGATTGATTTACTTGCTCCGTGCCTACTAAATTTTTGCTCCATAAAAGTAAACCTGTTCCGGTTTTCTCGTCAGAATATTTCTGGCACATCTCAAAACATGCACAATGACGTAGGGCTCGCATTTAGGATGTTCGCTATTAATTCCGACATGTGTACAAATATGGATAGGACAGTGTAAATAAACTCAATAATTTAAGTGGTGATGGGTTTTTGTTCTACACGTGTACTCGTGGTTGTCCAATCAAGGATGTAAAGATACAGAAATGAAATGTCTCCGCACAAGTCGTTGTTAAGTTGGCACGCCCTAGTGAGTTCCATCGAGAAACGAAAGTGCATCATTAACCAATCGAAATTGCCGTTATAATTTAGAATGTAATTATTGTGTTATACATTTGATAGATTAGTAATGGAAACTCTCATGAAAACTTTTAGAGAAGCAGAGGTACCAATGGGGTAACACAAAATAATTGAATATCAATCAACAACGCGAACTCCAGTCGAAACAAGAGTGAACTCAGCTGCTCCGGAAGAGTAAGCAGTTCCTGCTTGCTAAAGCACACCCGTCGCGTTGCCAATAGTCCAGCTTGTCATTTGATCATTGTGTGTAAATATGTGTAAAGAGCGCCCTCTCCGTGCATGAAAAAAGACCTTTTTATAGACCGTCATAAGTGCATCACAAAAGTTAAATTTTCCACGCCCTTCCACATTTCCTCTTGTCTAACAGCCTTTAAAGCATACCGGTCCATTGTTTCTCGTCCCACCCCCATATTTCTCATCATTTCATGTTATCATCCGCTTTATCTCTTATCATCATTTCATGTTCCTTTTTTCATCCCATCATTTTCATGGCTTTATAGCGTAATAATCATTCCATGTCCATTTTATCATTCGTTCATACTTATGGCTTTACCCTATACCCAAATTCTTATTGGCATGAAACTTTTAAAGCACAAAGAACAAGATATGATATAAAATAATACAATACCGGCTTTTGAAATACAAACAATTTTGAATGAAGCGCGCTAGCGCTACATGTTAAAAATGTGCGACCGGTCAACGGTCAACATGCATGGTGTATGTTTGTGATTTTTTTTTTTGCGCATTCTAAATTACATCAAATTGACAACCATACAAACAAATAAAGGTAATTACAAAATTACCGAACTTGGATGATCAATTTCAATGTCCAAGAGAAAAGACAAAGCATGGAAGACACACCGGAACAGTTATAGATGATAATGGTCCTGACTTGGCACAAGCATATCAAATAAATTGGCGCGCAAAACCTCCCTCTTCTTGACATATTCTTGTTACAATTATATTATCACGTAGGCTATTTTATGATCTATAAGTACTTATCATTAAACAGCACTAGTCCCAAGATTAAAGTACAAGAATTAATATGAAGTACCATCTTTGCCTCTTCATGCTCTTCGTCCTATTTCAAGTTGATACTTAAATTCAAGCTAAGTACACAGAAATTATACACCTTTGAACGTTAGTTATAATTACAACCAATTAAAATCTTACTATAATGACTTTCTATTTTAGTTTGTTTCACTTCTTCATGAGTTCCCTTGTCTGTTTACGGAACATTGTTTATCATTTGTCATTCGTTTACCGCCAATAAACTATTTCGTTACCCCAAGCTAAACAGGAACTCATCAGTGAAATTTGAAATACCTGACGTATGCTTTTTGCGTCCTATTCAACCGCCTGGGGGTACTTCGTCCGATGTCAGGTTTCTGAGCCTTCTTTAAACTGTGGGTTTATACCAACAAACTTAGCGCTGCTGCGGGGCTATTCTTCGTCCGGATCTATACGGTTTATTGGTCATTTGTTTTAAGTTTTGATTTTAAAAACGTTAAACAACAAATAATATATATAAAAAGAAAATAATGAGATGTGGAATAAGTGTATGCGACAGAGCCCACAATCAGGCGGCAATTCAGAAAACCACAATGGACAACCGCCAGCAGCCTTCAACGAGGCTATTTGGCACTGCTTGCGTTTCTGCAATTGGCCCATGGTCTAAATAAAAATGCATATAATTCAAATCCAGTCCTGAAATAGTCACAGATAGACCTTCTTCTTAAACAAGGAACAGAAAACATCAAAAAGACAAGTACAAACGAAAGCTTTGTCAAAGACTCCTGGCTTAGGACAGGCACATATAATATGTAGCGGGGTTAAACTAGTTTTTTTGGCCCAACCTTCCCCCTATCAATTTTCCGAGACAAAGCACAAAAATAAACACACAATAAAAATCAAATCGATCCAATTCCACTAGAGAGAACCTAAGACAAAAAACAACAAGAACAAACAAAAGGAATGTAAAGAAACTCTCTATAAAACACTCGCTGTTACTCACAGCTAGCTGAGAATCATCAATCGACTGATGTAAAAAAATCAAACATATTAAAGACGCTTAGCACAGGGCTATAAAAGAGTTATTTATTCGAGGCCGCACATCATGTATAAAATTTCTCTTATTTTATTCATATTATCCGTTCAAATCAATCGGTCCTATACGTTTATCGCAGTTTCTCAGAAGCCTTTAAAAATCGTGAGAGCCCAAAATTGAAAACACGTTTTAAGAGAATAACGTTGACTAGAAGGAGATATAAAACTCACGAGTTCAGAAAATTTCAAACAAAGTAACGAATGTTTAATGAGAAATTTTGCGATTGAATACATTGTCCAGTTGTTGACAGAAAACTATTTGTTTGTGAAGCAAATAGTGTAAATCTTACAAAATAATAAAATATACACATGCAAATAAAAAACTCACTTACCATAAATGAAACTAATAACAAAAAGACCAGAAAATAATACAGATAACTTTGACAATTTCATTTCTTTCATTTAGGTACATTCAAGTTTGAATAAAGGAAGTAATAACTACGTCTCTCTTTTTAAGTATCACTCCTTTGGACATGTTAGAGGATACTGTTTTTCATAATCATTCTAGATTTTGCACATGACAAGAAAATAAAAATTTCAAAAAAAAAAACAAAAAACAAATTTATTATGAATAAAACAAATGGCACTTGTACTTATGTACGGTCACGACTCATATATATAAAACATGGGTTGCCGACAAATTTTTTAAATGGCAAGCCCCATTAGGATCATTCCATGAAGGAAAATTTTTGGCATTTTCCTTAAAATGAAATATAAAATATGACATTATCTTTAAAATGACATATAAATTATGACATTTTTAAATTGTGTTATTACATACATGACATAGAAAGCAGTGAAATATCGAGATTTCCGAGTGAACAGAAATCCTTTATCTAACTCGGTGAAATAACTAAAAACGCGAGAAATTTTAATTAACTGTTGTTCTATAACGTCGTTTATGACGTCGAAAACAATTGCGCCTGCATGAAAATAGTCCAACCTAACATTTTCGTAATTCAGCCATAAACAAAGCCATTATTGTAGTTTTATCTATGAAATAAATAGTATAACTAACTCAAGATTCCGAATATGGGAAATATTCAACTTGTGACCGAACAACCTTAAAAATTCACTAAGCGCACTCGTGAATTATTGGGTTGTTCGGTCACTCGTTGAATATTTAACAAATAGTACATGCCAGTGAGTGTTATATGGTATTATATGGACCGGTCAGTCAAATCTAAAAACTTATATGGACCGAAGCGTAGCTGAGGTCCATATACGTTTTTAGGGGTGACTGACCGTCAAGCGTAGCAAAATTTATTGTCTAGAACTTTTTTGTCATTCTTATTTAATTACTTAAACATGATTAAGTCATTCATTTGCTACAAGTAGATAGACTGTTATCACTTTGTTATAAAATAAAACTACAAGCTTAATAATGCCAAGGTCATGCCAAACTAAAAAAGTACATATTTCCTCGAAAACCTCTACTTTAATGTGAATTTGTGTGAACAACACATAAATGACCTTGAAGAACTTTCAGGTCATTTTATGGTAAATGATTTGATTTGATTTGTGTTTTTAGAATCTGTACCCAAAAAATATGGTTACTTGTCTATTTTATGGGGTTTAATAATGCATAGCTTGTTTTAACTACATCTAATTACCCTGGTAACCAGTTAAAGCGCCATTTTTCTCTAAAACTGTAAAAAGTACCATGCAAAAATCCTTAATTTAATGAAATTATTAACATTTAAAATAGCATATTTTGTGTTAGGTAATCAGTTTTATGACCATGTCATTTACTTTAAAATTTGGCTTTTAATGTCGTTCCTTAGGGTGCAAAAAATCTCATAATAATTTTTGATTTGATTGGTTTTCATCTTTGTATAAAAAAATCTTATTATAATGAAATATAAAATTATCTATTTAAAGGTATTCCACAGTGTCAAAATGGCCGCTCGGGTTACCATGGCAACGGTCATCAATACTTAATATTGTTATCAGTATGTCTAAAATACATTGTAAAATTCATTCATCAAAATCTGTGACATGTTATGTCTGAACCATTTTGGTTCTTATGGAGAGTGGCTTATAATAACCTACTTATCTTATACATGATACATAAAATCAGCCTTGTCCTGGGAACTCGTCAGTCCTTTCACAAATTCTCCTCTTCCTCGAGTGAGTACAGGCCTATTCTCAACTCCCACAGTAAAGTCATTGAGTTGAGACTTAAGTATTTTCTTATAAGTTTTGTTGCGGTTGGCCCAGATCTTAATTCATATTTTAAATGCAATATTTCTAACACTCAAAATAAATAACACAACAAACTCAAAACAAAAAATACGAAATCAATCTTTTATTGTATTAAAGAAGCTTTTAAGTCAAGTACGGAGACTGATTGGCAATTAAACTTGAAGTAGAGTCGAGCTTGTCGTGTTTAGCCCACAGAGCGACCAAGGTGTGTCGTCCGCTAGGATTGTCAGATCATAAATTGGAATGCCTAACCGCTGACCATAGTTGACCCCAAATAGTGCACAATAACCGCCTCTCCAATTATCCAGTGGTCATTTACGTACTGTTTCTTTGAATCTCAAACATCCCTATATCTTTATCATTCATCATTGCATGTTCATTTTATCGACATTGTCATGTTTTTCGCCCTTACGTTAACTATTTAGGGTTTAAATGGTCGTATTATGTGTTTGCTATTTTTTTTTGGGGGGGGGTGACTGTCATTAATGAAACAAACCACTCAACCAACCAAAAAATAAAAACACACATATAACAACTATAACGCATTCAGCAACGTGAAGTCAAGTCAAAACAAGAGTGAACTCACGTGCTCCGGGTGAGTGAGCGGTCCATGCTTGCTATAGCACACCCGTCACGTTGCCAAAGATCGATTTAGTGTTGGTCAAATTCGGAGAGGACGACATTTCCAAACTCTATGTCAAACCAACATCAGAGAGAAATACCGTATTTGTCTACAAGCATATGGTGTCTTCTTTAAAATTCCTTGAGTGATAACAACAACCTGGGACCAACGTACATCTGTGTTAACAATTTGCTTGTCAGCCGTGTAGCTCTATCAAAGAAGTTGTTATACTCCCAACATGCTTTGAAATAACGAATCAATTGTGATACGTTAACTACATATGCTGGAGTGGAAGGAATGTTGCTACATAGAAAGGGAAAGTTGACTAGTATTGGATAGTTGAGGTCATAGCTCTATGACGTTTGTCATATAGCTTTGTGCAAAGCCTTCCTAGTGTGTCAGTTTCGAGAAAAAGATCCAAATATGAGGCGGACCTCCTAGAATCTGTAGATTCACGGATTGTTAAGTGAAAGAACATTACATGTATCAATATAAGGAAAGATTAAGCAAGTCTGTGGTCCCTTTTTCTAGAAGTGATTGTATTAAAGAAGTCCGCTATAAATGAATACAGACACAAATTTTCAAGCTATTGTGCACAATTTGTGCCCATTGGGATACATATTGTCTGCTGAAAAACACGTCCACCAAATTGTACAAATTTGTTGTAGATGAGAAAGTTGAGCATTTCTATTACTAGTAATTGATCTTCTGTATATTTGTTTTTCTTACTAGACACTTGGATGACAAAATAAGACTTTTTATAATCAACTACCTAATACTAGTACCTGCGTTTTCCGTTCTTTTTGATAAAGCTACATTAAATAAACAGTGGCAAACGCAAACTTAGATTTGAATGTTAGTTAATTGCTTTCCTCCCAAACATCACGATTCGGCAATATTAGGGAGCTAAACACAAACAAGAGGCTCCCAGGAGCTTTAATCGCTCACCTGACCTGATCTATAGGCTATTAGGCAAATACTACTTGACTTTGACATTTTCGAACAGCACTACAATGTTGACCTTATTATATATTTTGTAGAACATGATGTGCTTAGCAATATGCAATTTAAATTTCTTAAATATCACATACATGTATAGTTTTCGAGATATTAAGGTTAATAAGTGCAAAAAATCCAGAAAAAGGGCAATAACTCCAACATGGGCTGTTGGATCTGCTCCAAAATTTTAAGGCAGGTAGAGCTTGAGGTGCTGATTTCTTAAATTGTTCTCCATCAGAATTTAAAAATCTGTTACCGTTTTTGAGTTATTCGCAAAAAAAAAACTGTGATTAACCCCTATGTTCTATTTTAGCCATGTTGGCCATGTTTTACAATCAATCCAAAAAATCCCCTCATCAGTTCCAAACATCTTATGCCAATAAGCATTACTAGGACGTTAACACATTTTGAGGTTTGTGGTCAGGTTTTCATGACAAATCCGGGAGGCAATATGACAAGAGGTCACAATTCAATTTGTAAATCTAGTGCATACTGGAAATCCATAAAATCATTATTATGTTTGCTTTTTAAGTTTCATCAAAGGCTACATGGTCCACAATTTAGATTTAATTTTTTAACTGATCCTTAGCTAGCTTTCAGAAACTGCAAGTGTTCTCCCACTGGGAGACTCCCAGACATCACGATTCGGCAATTCAAGTTGTTTCGTATAGTGCTCTTGTCTCAGGTTCTCTCTTTGTGAATTGAACGATTGATTTTTATGTATTTTTTAGTGTATTATTTTTTCTGCTTTGTACAAGATTAGTTATAGGGGGAAGGTTGAGCTCAAAAACTACTAGTAGTTTATAATTAACCTGCCATAATTTATAAGTGCCTATCCTAAGCCAGGAATCATTGTCAAAGCTTTTTGTTTGTCCCTGTCATCTACATGCGTCTGTTTTTGCTCTATGTCCAGAAGTGGGTCTTTTGTTGGTAATTTAAGGATTGGTTTTGAATCTTATGTACTGTATTTTTAGTCTTGGGCAAATGCAAGACGGCGAGAAGCACCTCTGGTCCTGTTGAAGACTGCTGACTATTTTCAAATGTGATTTTTTAAATTTCTGTTTCTTTATGTTGGTTTTGTTGCGTACACTTAATTTACATTTCTTTATCGTCTATTAGAGGTCATGTGACTTCCATCCGAAACCTCCTAATGTGACTTCCAAATACTCGGTATCGATGGTCATGGGGGAAGAGACGGCATGCTATAGGTAAATGAAAGCTATGCTAATATTTCGCAAAACAGTATTGAACTTTTGCTTGCCTAGTAATGTTAAAACTGTTGTTGTCTTAAGAAAAAAACTTTCATCAAAGGGAATCGTAGTAATACTTCTTTTCTCAAATGAGTTTAATAGACTTTCAATCAAATCAAGATAGAGATTTTCGATTTGTAATTGTGTCTCAAGACCATTTGACTAAATTTTTTAACATCCAAGCAGCCACCTAAAGTTGCTTTCAATCTGGATGACATTTTCACCTTGTTTGGTGCTCCCTACATTCTGCAAGGTAACAAAGGTCGAGGCTGCTGCTATCTTTAAGCCCAATGCTGACCTCCATTTTTCAAGCACTAGTCTTATTTCCTATTCTTTATGCCTTGAACCATTCATGCAATAACCTTACTGACTATGCACATTAGTTTATTTCCTAGACATTAGGCTATATGCCTTATTTTGCCTATTGCCGCGAACATATATACTACAATTATTTTTTGTCGTTATTTTGTTGATTCAAATTTGTATAGCTTAACTTAGCAAATTCTATCCATCAACACCATGCATATGGTTTGTTTTATTTATGAATTAAGGCAGAGGCCATTTGATTTTTATGGAAGGCTATATATATGGATATTTTTTCACTTTGCCTATGTTGAAGTCTTCCAGAATTCCGACCAGTACCTCCCCGTGGTGGAAGACGGGCCCTGCTCCAGCGATAACAAAGGATACTCTGGAGCAGCTAACACTGGCGGTGGTGTGTTATGGGCTGGACGACCCATGGCACATAGCGAGTCTATACCTGTAGAGGTATAAGTCGACGCAGAGGGGCTTTCCCCTAGTCGCGACTATAAATACCCATCAGTCTACTTTGCCTATTATATTCGGAAAAATCGGAGCCTGGATATAAAGAGCGTTTTATTTGTTTTAAGGGGATACGTTACGTTAAAAACGACGTTATCGATAAAATGTACCTGTGAAACAGAAAAACGTCCATTTCCGATTTGAAACGCAACGTCAATTTTACTTGAACAGCGTTTAACTTCAACGCTATTGTTTATCTTTGATGTGAATTCTTCAAAAAAGATGGTCCATGACCTATGACAAATTATATACGTTTGTTGAGAGAAAGATTTGGACTTTCTTGTGTTAGTTTGTGGTTGAAATGTAATGAGAAAATTTTGTTTTAATCAATGGAGAATAACAAAGTTTTGAAAATATTGGATCTTTTCCCATTACTTCTATAATATGATTAAGGCCCTGCCTTTTTCGCGAGCATCGAAAATCTATATACCTTTTAAAATAAATCCATGTGCTCGACCGGCTAAATTTAACGTTAAGAGGGAACTTTAAAAAAAAGGAATTAAATATTAGCAAAGTCTGACCCCTTCCAACCCAAATCATATGCACTTGAGAAAGTTGTTGTTAAAATATCTGGGATCAATAACTACTTATTGAAAAGTCAATTATTTGTGCAAAAAATAAATCCTGTAACATTCTGGGACGACATTAAGCGGGGACGAAATTATCCATTAAATGAATTACGTGACGTCATTTCCTTGTCAGAGTATTTCGCGCTTCTTCAGCAGACCAAAACAACATTCAGATTCTGTCAGGTTTTTGTGAGATTTTCTGAGTATCAGTGTTTTATTTGAAGCGTTGGTAACAGAAGGTACATTAAGAAACCTGGCGGAAAAAACGGTAAAGTAAAAATATCATGCAGGATTGAGGAAAGTGAGTGAAACCCCACAGGATGGGACTCTTCTTTCATTTTCAGGTAAGAACCTTTTCTTTATTATTTTGAGTAGATTTTATTCCGTAAATTTATGTATTTCTTTATCTTATTATATCTTACATAGAATTTAACAAAGCTTGGTCAATATCATGCATTTGGTTACAGTATGACTTGTCAATGGGCACTTGTTTCAATGGGACGATGTTGCCAAAAGCTAGCTCGGTAATTTCCGGAAAATCGTTTTTCAGCGGAAAAGACCGAATGGTGTTTAAATAAAAATCTGTGTGTAAAAATAAACAAGTGGATGAATGAGGGTTTTATCACTGTTTTTGAATTTCAATTTTTATATTTTTGCATAACAGATTATGATGTTTTTTTATAAGCCCAGGGGGTTGATTGTTTTACTTGCTCCGTGCCTATTATTTTTTTCACTCCGTAAAAGTAAACCTGTTCCGGTTTTATCGTCAGTATATTTCTGGCACATCTCAAAACATGCACAATACCGTAGGGCTCGCATCTGCGATGCTCGCTATAAATTTCCCGCCAAAAACGATAATTTCAAAGTGAAATTACTTGCAAAATCGACCCATGACCCCCTATTTCAAATGAATATTTCAATGTGTCATGGTATTACCTGTCATTATGCAAATTTGTTTTGAAAAGTAAGATGGTCGATCAAAGTAACGTATCCCGTTAAATCTTAGATTGACTATTATTTTTCACCCCCCCCCAAAAAAAAACCCACTATCCCACCTTTTTCTATTAATTCACAGCGCTGTCCTGCCTTTTTATTTCAAATTTTACAACAGCACACACACCCAAAGAAGTTAAATGGTCGCTCATTTATAGTTTATTTTGAGTTTTTTCATAGCCTGTAACTATATTGTTTATCTCTCTTTGAGCCATGTATGATTTTCAATTTTCATAGAATAGAATAGAATAGAATTATACCAATCATGTGCCATTTCTGGTATACTGTAAACGTACTTATTTTTGCGAGGTATTTATTTCCACGGATTTCACGGTGAAACATTTTTCGCAAAATTTAATACCCGCAAAAGGAAATGAATTGTATGAAATGAATTGTATGAAATGAATAGAATAATTAGCAAAGTTCGCGAAATAGAGTACCCGCGAGCTTGGATGAAATTGTAAAATCGTGGAAATAAGTAACCGCTAAAATAAGTACATTTGCAGTATATTTCATTGATTTAGCAAATTATAATTATATATTTATGTCACAAATGATGCATCTAAACAATGATAATGGAAAACGATAATAATAAAATAAAATAATTAATAAAATATATTTAAAGCAGTAAAAAGACAACAGATGATTATGATACATATATTAAAACAATTAAAAATATGTTTCTATATTAAAAACAATTAAAAATATATGAAGACAATAGAGAAATGACATGTTCTTCATTTGTCTTCAGCCAAATTCCTTGGAGACATTGAGACAAATTTTACAAGTCATTCCTATGCTTATTCAAAGCCAGTTAAAATGTAACATAATTATTTTAAAGCATTATATATTTTCTACAACTAAATTGTTATATAAGTGAACCGCTTACATGTACATGTACCGAGGACAGAAAATTTCTCCACATTACATTTCAGAACAAAGGAATAGACGCTATTAACATTAGCAAAATTATGAATCGTAAAGAAGTTGCATCTCAAATTCCTCCTTCTTTTTAGAACCAGTCAACACTAATTGTTTCCTACCGCTATACAAAGACCATAAGAGGTATAATTTTTAATCACAAAAAGTCTTTGCAGGACTTCGACATTGAAAACTGCCTATAGTCCCTTCTGACGTGCGATTGCTCCACTTCTTCCTTTGTCTATGATCCATCTGGTCAAGGATGATTTAAAGGTAATTGTGAATGATTTATAAACAAAGAGATGTGGTTTCCCATGGACCTATTTCAGGAAGTCATAACGTATAAACTGGAACTATATGACTTTGAAATCATCATGGACGCTGTGAAGGACTATACCAGAGCCTGGATAAAGCGGGAGGTTGACCAAGAACCAGAGCTTGAATACAAACAAACTTCGAATGTGTTAAACTTCAGCCTAGTTAAGAACTAGCCATTGATAGTTAATTTTTCCGCTAGTGATACATACACTAGGACTTCATTTGACAAAGATGAGGTCATTGCCAACTATAACTTTTTCATGTTATCTTTCAATAATTATATTCAATTCAAATAGGAACATGAACAGTTACCATATTCGTGCTGGACACTTCTACGTAAAAAAAACAAATCCATACAAAGAAAGGTATATAGCTGGATCTTCATTATCTTAAACTACAGGGCTGTCCTTCCAACTCACTCAGATCTTGTCTGCTGTCAAAGATGGACAACAAGCATACTGTGACACTTTTAATACTCGTAGTGGAACCAATCATATGTGGACTATTAAAAAACTCAAACGAGTTGTCAGAGAATTCAAAATTCCGGCCATTTTCTGAGGTTCATTCTTTGAAAACTTTTAAGTCTTAAATCATATTACATTTTATTTTCAATAACATTTTATAAGGATAAGATTCGTTACACACTGGGCCAAGTTTGCAGTATGCTTGATTTCCTTTTTAACAACACATTTGTCACACTTGAAGGAGAGATTTTTCAACAACAAATTCGCATTCCAATGGGCACAAACTGTGATCCTCCCCTCGAAAACTTGTTTTAATACTCTTATGAGACTGAATTTCTTCGGGAACTCGTAAAGAACAAGTTGATGACAGAAGCAATGTCCATTAATCTCACTTTAAAACCTGGTTTAACCCACCATTTCGTTTGAAATGCCTGTACCAAGTCAGGACCATTGCGATCCACCAATTCTCCGGTATGACTGATTCGTTTTTGTCATTTTCTCTGGACTATGAGATTGATCATTCAAGTTCGGTAGTTTTGTTATTACCTTTATTTAAGATATACTCAGTATGTCCTCTTTGTAAACAACGCTTCGTTAGATAGAGGGATTCCTTAATATTTACTCTAGAGTAAGAGATTAAAAAAACAACGAATCCACTTACTTCCAATCATTCTTGAATTTGCATCTCGAATTTGACCTAGGTGGTCATCTTATTGCAAAAAAATAACGATACAAGAGACTAAAATTTAATTAGCACATATGCAATTATGTCTGCAGTTTGCTAATTAACCTAATTAATTGATCCGGAAACGTAATAGCCGTCATCGTTCCGGAATTTAATATACCCTCCCTTTTTTATAATGTTTGAAATTATTTCCCCTGTTTTCAGACAACTACAAAAAAAACACAAAACTTTTTCCATTAATTATACTTTACATTTAAAGATTTTATATAATAAATTATATTGGTATGTTAACTATAAAAATGTATGCAAAAAATGTTTTATCGTCAAAAATAGAAAAATGAAAACCATATTGAAATTTTAAAATGTGTAAACACTAGGGTCAACGATAACAATAAGAAACGAATGCCACTGGATTTTTGTTTGAAAAAAATCGTCAGGTGGGATAAAAAAAAACAATAAGAGATAAAAACTAAAACTTATTTAAAGTTAAAATAATGCCGTAGAACCTGCAGTCTTCCAGAATTCCTACCAGTACATCCCCGTGGTGGAAGACGGGCCCTGCATTCATCGATAACAAAGGATCAGTGAGCCGTAGAACCTTTCATTTGAGATAAGCACAACCATGTATGGTCATGCAAATGCAATGCTTTTATTGTGTGGTCTTACCGTCTACATGTATTTTTTAAAGCAATGCAACGATTCATTTTGCCGCGAATTCGCGGGTTTTTCCTAGTACTTGTATAATTTTCAGGTTCTTTTATTCGACACCGATGTCTCGGTGAAAGACTGTTAGACCAAGATTTTAAGAAGAAGAAAAAACGTCTAGTACGATCTCTAAAGAAATTCCTCCTTCGTTATTAACCACTTGTGGAAAAAATCTAAATCATTTTAGACAAAATGGTAAGTGATTGTATTAACCAGTGTTTTGCTGTTTGTTGTTCTGAGATGATCATTTCCATATCCCTATTATGTCACTGTGTTTTGTGTTACTACCGCATCACCATGGATTTCATCATCATTATTTCCTACAGTACAGAACACAATCAGCAGTCTCTGACAACGGTTTTGTACAATTAAGCAACGAATTAGAAAGGTGTGTAACAAGGTAGCATGTTTGGACCCATATCTATTCTTGGTGTTTATAAACGACAGAAAACATACAATTAACACGACGACTTTTAGAGGATGGAAAAACTATAAACGATACCATCAGCACTAAAGAAGATAAGAGAATTATAGTAAGTTATGAGTAAGTATAAACATGTAATTATATACATGTAGTTGTAGATGAACTCATAAGCAATGCATATCTAGCATGTCATAATGAAGGCAGCCAAAATGATAATGAAATGATTGTGACACAATGCCAATTTGGGAAAACAGATTTTGACTGCCACTGGAAACAAAGGGACGGAATAGGTCAGGTAAAAGTACAAACAGCAGGGGATGCTACAGCTTTTACATCTGAGATCTGTTCTAACAGCTTTACTGTCAGGCTTTCCTGACAGGTCTAGAACTGTTCTTACCCTAGACACTGTTCTTGGACAGAACGGTTAAAACTGTTCTAATCCTTGACACTTATTAGAACTGTTCCAGCCCCTGATATTTCTAGAACTCTTTTAACAGTTTAGAACTCCTACAGGCCATAACTAATTTGCGCTTTGGTAGTTCTTCGTGACGTGATGTGTTAAGTTTTGTTAGTGACTTAGTATGTCAAAATGCCGCATATTTCCGTGCAAACGATAAATATCTTTAACCATGTTAGAACTTAATATTAGCTTTCTGTACAAATTTTATTCTCGATAGCCATGCAACTAATATTACTTAAGGCAATGAACCAGAATAGTTCTAAACTGCCAGGGTTTAGAACTACCAAGGCTTAAACCTGTCAGGATGCAGAACAGATTTATAACGGTCAGGGCATGAGATAGCTTAGAACTGTCAGGTCTTAGACTAGTTCTAAATCTGCCATGGGGTAGAACTGTCCAGAGATGTTCTATGACAGGACAAGGCTTGTCATAAACTGTCATAAAACTGTCAGCAGAACAGATTCCTGACAGTTTCTTAAAGTTCTAAGGAGTTGTTAGAACTGACCTAATCTGTACTTCTACCAATAGCTGCACCAGTGTTCTTCAACGTGTTTGGAACGTGACATTTTCCCATATTGTGCATCACCATGATTTGCCGACAGGTGTTCCGTATTATGGCTTGACGACTCTGGCATTCAATAGGACAGCATAACGAAAATCAACCACTTGACTAAGTCCCTTCTAAGTCCCTTCTAAGTTCTTTGGGCAAAGCGCCCGACTCATTTTCAGGGTACTGGGCACCCAAAAGTAGACTTCTACCGATAAGCTTGGCGCTGCTACAGTGTCATCGCATGGAGTCAGAACTTTATTTTTATCGTGCAATGAATTAGCACCAAATCAAACTATTTACGATAACTTGTTCTAATAAACAAGTACTATTGCCACCATATGAATCATATTTTCTGTGTACATACCCGGACTGTAATAATAGATTTTGTGGAATCTCTCAGCAGTTAACTGTTTACCAAAAAAGCATGGTTTAAGCGAGTAATTAATCAAAATCATTGTACTTTGATATATTTACTAATTTTACTAAAAAAATATCTTTAAAGTAATTGTAAAAACCACCCGTCGATTTAATACCATTTAGTAACTGATTCGACTAAAAGAATCATAGTTGAGTTTTATAATGAAATACTACAAATTGTATTGTTTATATCAGTGAAGAAGACAACATCATCAAGAATAATTATTTGTCCTTTTTGAATAGGAATATTTCATTAAAAGTTTTTGACAGCGGTCATATTGATTTTCTTTTGTTGCCGTTTGTCACTGACGGAAAGCGAGATTTTTGTGCTTCACCGCATCACAAAATTAGCTTTTAAGCAAAAGAATGCCCGATGGATGGGGCATTAAGTTCCGATTTCACGTCATTTAATTTTACACAATTGGACCATGGTTAAACCATTTTTTCTAACTCTGACAAACACATAGAAAATTAATTGGATATTTATAACAGGAAAGCTAGCGTATTGGATGATATATGTACCGGAAATAATACGCAGTTGAGACAAGATGCAAGCGCCTTAAGGATTAGGATTTTTCATTTCAGTAGTTTCGGATAAGACGTTACAGTAACACCATGTCTTATGATCTTTTCTGTTAATTAGCAGAGAGGCTTTTAGTGATATTTCTAGCTTAAGCTTGATCATGCCCACTCTGCTTGATTAAAAGTATTTGTTTTTACTTTAATTGGAAGAAAACGTCATTGAGGTAATCAAAATTCCGATCGGATCCGAAAAAAAATTTCTTTCTTTTTTCAATACGATGGGCTTCTTTTTTTTCCAAGGAATCCGTGTTTATGAAACAATTTATTCAATTCTTTTTTTACCTTCCTAGCTTTAAAATTGTTCAATAAAATACATACATCGGTAGCCGTGCCTAAGTTTATACATGTGTGTTTAAAACTAGTAGCTATAAGATAGAAGAGGTGCCGAATTGATAAATTAAACGAATAGGATACTCATTCAATTGCGATTGCTTTTATAAAAAGTTGTTTTAATCTGCCCACTGGACGGTTTTCTGAATTAAAGCATACATTTTTTGAAGAATTTTACAAAAGAACGCGCTATTTTACTCCTTTGCCATTTTTTTAAATATGCCGGTCTCGTAAGTAAGCAAACATTAGGGTTTTTTTATTATTTGAACTAGCGCAGCATATTATGTCTTTGACTTGAACGTGTGAACATTGTGTGTTCAGCTGTGTTTTCTACTTTTCGAGACTTTTTTTATGTATGCAATATGTGAGGGAGAAAATTGATCAAAAGTTGCAGCTGAATGTTTAATGTTTCAATAGCCTTCAAGCAAAGAAAGTAACATCATAGCTTTAAAGCAATATCATGTCCTGCTTCGACCAACGTGCGAAGAAAACGATTAAGAGGTCGGAATCAATATTTTCTCACATTGGTGCGGGCAGCATAGGTTGAAAATAATTAACTCGAAGGATAAAGATCTTTGTTTCATCCTAAATTGTTCGATATTATCTACATCGTTCTAAAAGTCGGTTATGGTTGTTTTCTGCGATCCAAACAAAGAATATAAATAACTGTTAAAACAGATAGAACAGTTAAAATGGCTGACAGTATATACAGCGTCTTGGTGATTCCTAGATTTATGGCAAACAAAGATAAGACTCCGAATTCTTTAGTCTTTGATGCGTTTTAAATCAATGCGGTGTTGATAGATTTTATGGGTTAATATCGCAAAAGGATAGGGTAAAATTTAACTGTTATCTAAAATGTAAGATGGATTGACACCCAATAATTACCTAAGCATTTGATCAAAATTGAAGGCATTTAATAGAATATACCAAAGACATTTGCCTGTTACCATTCCCTTATCTGAACTTTCTGTAACATTTTAAGACCGATAAGACTTAATTAAAAGAATCCAATTAACGTCAGAAATAGAATGCCAGTTTGTTTCCAATGTTAACGTGTATTTTGTCATTATCTACAATTGTTTGAGCAAGATTTAAACAGTGTTCGATTATACAAAAAACCAAGACAATAAAAACTTCCTAAACTTACTCGTTATAAATGAAGACACACTGAAAAAAACTAATACAGAAAAAAAACCAGATATGTATCGGGTATAACTGCTATGACAGCTGAATTGGGGGTTGGTTGTACCAGCAACAGCACCACATACAAGGCTACAACACTGTCTAAGGAAGAAATCATTGACAATTACAAATCTGTCATTTCCTCCTTCGGCCTTTCTGTTGGTGGCAGTAATGATGACATTCGATCCCTGTATTGGATTCCCAAATTACATAAAAATCCATACAAACAGCGCTTCATTGCAGGGTCATCCAAATGTACAACTAAACCTCTTTCAGTTTTGTTGACTTCAATACTTACGGCAGTAAAATCCGGCCTCCAGAAATATTACGATTGTTGTTATTCTAGAAATGGTGTCAATCAAATGTGGATCCTGAAGAATTCGAAAGAACTGATGGAGATTCTTAACTCTAAATCAGTTTCATCTTGTAACAGCATCAAAACATTCGATTTCTCCACACTTTACACTTCTATTCCACATGAACAACTGAAATCGCGATTGGCACAGCTGATTAAACGCAGCTTTTTAAAAAAAAAATGGAAAACGCAGGTACAAATTTCTTGTAGTCGATTATACCAAGACTTACTTTGTCATCAATGAGTCTAAGAAAAAGAACAAATTTACAGAAGACCAAATAATCGACATGCTTAACTTTCTTATTGACAACATATTTGTTCAGTTTGGTGGACGTGTTTTTCAGCAATAGGGATTCCAATGGGCACTAATTGTGCACCTTTGCTTGCTGATTTGTTTCTTCATTCATATGAAGCAGACTTCTTGCAATCTCTTCTAGACAAAAAAGACCGTAGACTAGCTCTCTCTTTCAACCTCACGTTCCGTTATATTGATGATGTCCTTTCACTAAACTATTCCCGATTTGGTGACTTTCTCCATCTCATATATCCATAGGAGCTCGAAATTGACTCTCAAGGAAGACTTTCAACAAGGCTCTATGACAAACGTGATGACTTCAACTTTCCAATCGTCAACTTCCCCTTCTTGTGTAGCAACATTCCGTCCGCTCCAGCTTATGGAGTTTACGTATCTCAATTGATTCGTTACTCCAGAGCGTGCGGGACTTACATCGATTTCCTTAGCAGAGCGACACGTCTGACACAAAAATTGCTCACACAGGGTAATGTTGCTCCTCGATTGCTGTCTTCACTCAAGAAATTTTACGGAAGACATCATGCACTTATAGACAAATATGGGATTTCGATCTCTCAGATGAGTGCAGATGTTGGTTTGTCATAGGGTGTTGATTTTTCTTCCTTTACCGGATTTGACACGCTGAATGGACTATTGGCAACGCGACGGGTATGCTATAGCAAGCAGGAACTGCTTACTCTTCCGGAGCACCTGAGTTCACTCTTGTTTCGACTGGAGTTCGCGTTGTTGATTGATATTCAGTTGTTTTGTGTTTCCATGTTTTACATGTTGTCTGTTTTTGTCCTGTTGTTGTTGGTGTTTACTGGTTTTGTCTCTGCCCTTTCGGACTTTTGACATTCGGATACCCCATTGGTACCTCTGCTTCTTTCTTGTATAGTTTGTTATTGCTTTAACTCTAAGCAGCGCAAATTCGGCTATGCCAGGGAGGTGAAAGGGGTGTTAAGTAAATAAACGGTTGAATAATGTTAATAAAGCATTAGACTGTCACTAAAAATAGAGGGATATGTATGGTTTGAAAATGAAGTCAGTTATAATTGTAGGATATCTGGGGTCCTACTAAAACGCTGCTGTATTCTTTCATCTCGAAAACATTCGATTTTTCATTAAATGGTCCATAACTATGGTCTGTGATGATGTTTTCTGTATTATTGCCTGACGACTCATCTATCCATGGTCTCAGCTATGAAATTTAAATCTATGTAAATTGGTTACCGAAATTCAACCACCTAGAGCTGGCGCACACATGCCTTAGCTCTTTAGGCAATGCCGCCTTATCCGACTTTAGTGTACTTGGCGTTATATTCCCTCTTTTCGTATATAGTGGATTATCTCCCATTTGCAGAGTTATCTTCTCTTTCCAGAAGGTATTTTATACTAGTTACTGTGGGGAAATATAAGTTTTTCTGCATTTATTTTTTATTTTGTCAAAAAATTTCTAAAAGTTAAATAAAATGATTTTCAAAAAGATATTTAACATGTTTTCCTTGACGAACAGGGACCGCTAGGCCCTTTGTATAATTTAGAAAAAATAAAAACTTTATTTTCCCCATTTATTCCAATGTAATATACCAACTGTAATGGAGGACAACTCTTGCAAATGGGAGATAACTCACTATTTACATTACGAAAATAGGGAATACAAGCTCAGCGCTGATACGAGCACATTTCCAATAGGGACTCACAAAAGCTGTAATTATTTTTAATTGCAAGTCAGAGAGTAGAGAGCACTGGTCAATTATAGGCTGCAATGCTGCTGGTCTTTTTTTTTAGGTTGCGTCACTTCCGCTTGGCGTAAAACAATTCTAGGTGTGCACTTAATAAACACTAGCAGTAAAATATAGTCATTAGTTGATCTTATCAATACAGTTGTTCAAAGGCCTGTGCTTTGTTATTGTATTTTGGTGTGTTATGCAAATGGGTTTAAAAATATACTATCAGTTTTGTTCACTGCTTAATTTAGTACATGACATTCTGAAAACAGAGATATCCCAATGGGCGAACAAATAAATCGTAAAACCCTAATTCATTTCAAAAAAGACTTCAGAATAATAAAACGACAAAGACCCCCCCCCCAAAAAAAAAGAATAAAAACAGTAAAAATACAATATCATATCTTTATGATCTTGGCGTTTTCGTGAAATGTATTGCCATGTTCCTTAAACGTGTCTTTAATTTGCAAGCGACAGCTACAAAATAATGCTGCCGAGACTATAGATTTAGTTCTGAAAACCTAGTTTTTTAGAACGTAACTGGAGTTGCGCTATTTATGATCTATTTATAACCAGTTTCCAATTGGAGAACATGGTTTTCAGTATTAGATGCAATTTTGATTTCAATTTTAAAAGCATCAGCGCAAAATCTACCAATGAATGCCGCAAAACATTCTTTTTTCAACATCATCAAAGCATTTAGCATAAACTTATGTAGAAAAAGCAAAAAGATATCCATTGAGCATTCGAATGTCATTCAAATGGACGCATTTGTCAGCAAACAATAGGGATTCCAATGGGCTCTTCTTGTGCACATTTGCTTGCTAATTTGATTCTTCATTCATATAAAGCACGTTTCTTACAATCACTTCTAGGCCAAAAAAAAGAGATTGTATACATGCACAAACGCTCTCTCTTTTAACTTTACTTTCTATTATATTTATGATGTCGTTCCGCTCTCTATCTCATATAGAACTTGAGACAAAGTATTATGAGAGGGAGAAGTCTGCTTCTTGTTTAGATCTACATCTCCAAATAGACATTCAAATAAGCTTTCGACAAAGCTCTATGACAAACGTAATGACTTCAAAGTTCACTTCTGGCGTAGCAACATCCAAATGCTTTTGACTTTATCATATTGAAGTACATATTTCTGCAAATTTTGAAGAAAATTAAACGAAACAATTCTATTTTTAGTCTTAGTGTTGGTTACCCTCTTAAAAGTCAGAAATAACACACTAAGCGAAGAGGTGAATTTAGTATTTTAGTTTAGGGGACGTAAAAAAATTGAAATCATGTTGTTTATGTGGATCTTATGCAAAAAACAAATTTGGGGGGGGCAGTTGTAGGTGGTACACCCATTACGCCTTTCCTTCAATGGAACCATCGAAGAGCTTAAGGGGGTACAGAACACCTAAGGGAAATAACTCTTAAGTATCACTTGAATGTTTTAGTCGGGCACAAATATTCAAAGAAATCAAGATTCTCAATGATCAAAATATGAAATGTTGAAACTCCATTATGTTCAATGAAAATTTTCCCAAGAAACCTATGGTTCGATTTTCTTAAGATTTTACAGTTAAATTTATATGACTAAAATACACATTTTTGCCAATTTTCATGAAAATTAAACGACACAATTTTATTTTAGCCAAAGTGTTGTGTACCCCTTTAAAAGAACACCAATTTTTCCTTTCAAATTTTTTAAACCCTGCTTTAAAGGCTTTGATTAACTATCATTATTTTTTCTTTTTGGGTCGTTATGCTTCCATTGATAATAACGTTCAATAATATCAGTATTATTTCGAGGAAAATAAAGCCATCTGTTTTATGAACAGAACAAATCGGTCTTAAAGCATTACTTTCAGACAATTACAACACAAAAGACAAAACTAATGCCACTACAAAATTAGGTATTTTCTAATTATATTTAATTTATTGCAAAGTTATTCGTGTAATACGAATTTATGAGTTTATGTAGCGATCAATTCAAAAAACGAACAGTTTAATTTCAGCGGTTATAAATCTAAGATTTTCCAGCCAGTTAAATATGTCTTTTCTCTGACAAAATAGCGTGACTACAGTCATGAAACCTAGTTTTGTGGTATCAGTTGGTCATAAACAAGGGGCAATTTTTACTAACTAAATCCATTACGATGAGAAAATATTTACATATAAAATGAGCCATCGTTCTTTTAGATGCAACTAAAGGTCGCATGTGTTGGCACCTTTAACAATATTCTGGCTCCATTTTAACATAATATGATCGATTTAGTAATCCCAGTCGTTTTGGCGAAGAATATCACTTTTAGCTTTTGGTTTTATAGCGGATATTTCTCCTGTTTATGGTCTCTAAATACACGTTTTCTAGACTTTTCCAAGAATTATCTTATAATCAAATTGAGGTGCTCCTCATAGGACTAGTTTATAGTATTGCAAGGAATAATATAAAGTATAGAAATATCTTTAATGCATTATAGATAAGCAAAGATGGGATATTTCACAACTTTTCCTACAAGTTTGAAATGTATTTCACCTAAAGCCTCTAAAATTTGTAAGTGCTTTATAATTGATTCCATCTCACTGGCACGAATAATTTTATGCATTGTCAAGTGGATACAAACGATTAAATTGTATTATTTTCTACCATGCATATGCTCTCCATGCTTTAAGACATTTATCATTTTAGTTGTCTGAAACGATTTATTGGTCTGCGCGTACTGAGTGCCCGTTCTATTTACAAAAATAAGCTCGGAAGCCAGAAAGTAAAATATAATTAATGCTTATGAATAACATTTTTTTAAACAAACATTTTACAAACTGACTACCAGGGTATCTTGTTTGATTCTTCTGGGATTTTAATTTCATGTTTTAATTTGACCACCATTCGACTTTGTTCACTTGCAAGGAAGGTCTTCAAGGCTTGAAATACGATTCTATCTCTAAAAAAGCGATGTTTGTCCTTAAGAGAGTGGTATAGGACTCTATAAAATAAAATTTTATACAATGTATGTTGTCTTAAGGAAAGTTTAGCCCTGTTGGCTCTATTGAGATCATATATCAGTTCTACATGTATGCTGCCCGAAGTCATTTCCTCTGGTTCTTTTTGTCATAATAAACCATTCTTTATATGAACATTTATCCACTGGGTACACACAGGTCGTCTATACAAAGCAATCCTGATTTCCTGAAATATGTTATCATAACATTTTGTCAGAAACAAAGTTTTAAAAAGTCAGCATAACATACAAATAAAAAAAAATATTCAATAAAAAATATAGTGGACAAAACATAACATGTACATAAAAAATACAACGCTTCCAAAATATGTATATTAGTCATAGCCAATCAATAAGGCCGACACAACTGATCATGGTTCATGAAGCCGATGAATGGCAGAAATAACATTCTTTTCACTGGCATTGAATTGAGCAACACTTCTGTTAAGATTGCTTCTTTTGTGGTGAAAGCAATATAAATGAAATGTTTTATGTTGTTGGAGCTCATATCGGCTGATTACTTTATGGTTCTTTTTGACAGAATAGAGCATTCTTCAAAGTGTAAACGTCTGATTTTACAAGTTCCTATTCAAAGGGTCGACTAGAAAATGAATAACTTGCTCTTGACAAAAACTAATTGGAAGTAATTTGTTTGTACATGGTTTTACAAGGAGGCTTGCATGGCATGAACAGTTTGGATTTCAATTTGAAAATCCAGAATTTTTTATAATTATTTAGAAGGAACAAAAATATAAATCTGTCTTGGCAAGAACATTTTATTTAAAAAAAAGACTTTATCTTGGATTAATTGTAATGCAAATTTAATTGACTCGTGAAAAAGCCTTTAAAGATTAGTTTAAAATGTATAAGTGGTAACTCAATTCCAATTTTTCCATCTACAGTTAACGCTGAAAATTGTAAGACAACAAAAAATCACGATGTATGATTTTTAACAGAGAAATTGAAAATGAGAGAAAATGGTAGACAATTGATTAATTTGTTAACTATCATTTTCAACCGTCTTTTCTTTGTTAAAAATCATGCTCGTAAATTTATACGACTGCCTCAAGATTTTCATGCGTTAACCATCCTTATATGCACAGTTGTTTTCGTGCCTGTTAAGTCCTCTGAAGAACGCGTGTTGATAGTTTGAACACCTCTACTTAAAATGCTGAGTTGTTACTTGTTTCAAAATTCTTGTTCTATACCACTACTACTACTATTAAGCTTGTATGTAAGGGGACGACCATTTGATTCTGAGAGGGAGCTGGCAGTTTCGGTCGAGACAGATTATTTATTTTCAAAATTTTGCGGGCCAGAATATTTATTTTTCGCCGCTACGCGGCAAGAATATTTATTTTCTGCATACAATAACAATAGCCAAAAGCTTAACCGAGCAAGGATCTTGGAACGGGTTATTTATTTTTTTGCAAACAGAGGCCAGATTATTTATTTCCAACTTTTTCCTTGCCAGAATATTTTTTTTACAAAAACTGCCAGGCCTCCCTCAAAATCAAATGGTCATCCCCAAGAAGACAACCAAGTCCTCGGTAGATACATTGGCGCACCACAAGATATGATTTATAATGTTTAACTTTATCTTGGCTATAACCAAGATTTTACTACTGTTTTAAATCTGGAAATCTGGAAATGAAAAGGCCAACTTAAGGGTAGGTGACATTTAGACATGTCTCCTTGGCACTTCGTGATTGGGTGGCAAATGTGATTTTGTTTTAAATTAGATGTGAATTTGTTTTTAATTCAAAACGATCTTTTTCAAGGTTGTAAAAAAAAAAGAACTAAGAATTTTGTTATTTAAATTCTCATCAGTCCAAAACAATGATTCTCAAAAACTCGTATATTTTCAACGTTAACAAAACATTGACAATTGTATCAAAAGATTTGAGTTCATTGATTACTCTAAGCGCAAACATTATTACACTAATATCATTACTTCAAATTTACTGTTAGAATGTAGAAATAAAATATCGCTTTATAACTCCATTTTCCCCATGAGAAATGTATAATAGATTCATTTTTTACTATAATTTAAATGTTTGACAGATCAATATATTTCCCCGTTTATTTTGTTATCTTTCACCTTTTTTTATCTTTCTCTTTTTTGAGAAACTGCTTGGAATGCATGTTGATTGCAGCACTAGTTTGTAATAATTTCTTTTTTGTATCTTTGGTGGGGGAAATGTTAAAAGCGACTTTAGCACTAGTTAGTTCGAAATTTACAAATGTAACAGGTCCATTGTGTTGTGTGACATTGAGCGCTTTGGATGACAATTTCATACATGTTTTAAGTCTTGAAGATTTCCAACCAGTACCTCCTCGATGTGCAAGACGAACACTGGTCCAGTCCAGGACACGGTGGTCATCGTACCGGGCCCTCTGGAGCAGCTGACACTGGCGTTGGTGTGTCATGGGCTGAACGAACCATCATGACCATGGCACATACATGTAGCTAGTCGGTAATTGTAGCGACAGAGTTGCATTCCCTATAGTCATGACTATAAACACCCATATCAAATTTATCTTTGAGCTGTCACGGATAAAATCGCAATGAGTGCAATGTGCTTAATTGCTATTTCATTGCTTCATTCGACATACCCGTAGCCGGGGGAGGGTTCTAGGGGTTCGGTGGAACGGCGAAAAAGTTTGAAAAATAGGGTAAAAGCAAGCTGAAATATGGTTTTAAAAGCACTATTAAATAGAAATATTTTGAAAATCTAAACCCCCTAAAAATATTCTGGCTACCGGTATGTTCGAAGTCGTAAAAATATAATAATTAATATGTTATATTGTGTTTTTATTATGATCATAGCATCACAATATACACAGATGACTTTCGGAGATGTTTTATTCCGTGTTTCCGTATAAATTCATCGAAGCACTATTAAGTTGTCACAAAACTCTAGTAATACCATTATACGTAATTAATTCCAATGTTCATTTGTTTACATCTATTCAATAAATAACAAATAAAAATTGATTTACAATCAATAAATGTTATAATTAATTTCCTTACTCAAACAGGTAGAAGCTCAGGATGAGAAAGCTGCATGTGAAGATTTACACCTGGTAGTCCTTAAATCAACATTTTACCGTACAAGGCAGGCGACATATTGACGAATCATGGTAAAGTGTCGATTTATGTCAACAAAAGTGCAACAATGTAAATGATTATAAATACCGCTTTTAAATGGTAACTGTGATATTTAATTGGTAAAATGAGATATTATACAGGAAAATGATGAGTAATTTTCCTGTGATTATGTTTAATGGAAATAAATACCTGTTTTATGTGGGATTGCAAGAGTATCTCGTCTGTCAGAAAAGCGACATATCAGGCCAGAAACGCAGAAAACATAACTTCAAATCATAGTCAGTGGTGCACCTTTTAGGGAGAAATGCCACGTTAAAGAAAACTGTTATACATTCCGATGAAAGTAGGATTCTCTGCAATCGGCTACTTTTCCCGAGTTGACTCCCTCTTTTTCCAGTGCCATTAAACCCTTAAGCTTTTACCCAATCGACCTCGTGTACCTGTCCACTTCTCATTTCATCTCAATTCAATGTGCATGCGCTCTATCCGGTCATCTTCCTGATATAGCCGAATTAGGACTGGCTTGAGAGTAAAGCAGTAGGGCATTTTAAGTTAGCGAGTAGTGAACGTTTTAAAAAAAAAATATTTGAAACCAGCCCAGTCACACTGTCACGTTTCGGCACCCCGTTTTACTACGTTTCTAAAACGTAGTGAAACGGCTATAAACGTAACCAAACGTACCGACACGTATTTGAAAACGGGTACATACGTAGAGATACCTGGACGAAAACGTGGGGTGCCCCGTTTGTATCGTTTGCACGACACAAACGTGGCGAAACGCGGCTAAATAAATAAACGTAACAGACACGTAGTAGAACGTGGTAAAACGTCGTTAAAACGTGTTAAAACCTAGTTAAAGCGTAACGAAAACCCAGTAAAACGTAACAGAATGCCCACCACCAGGTTTTACTACGTTTTCCTAGGTATTTACTACGTTTCACGCGGTTTTATGAGGTTTTTGCACGTTTTTACGTTTAATGTTACGTTTTGCTAGTTTTTTTTCACGTTTTATCACGTTTTAGTAGGTATAATAACGTTTAATTACGCTTACTCTTTCATTTCGCCTATTTTTGCACCCTTGTTTTGTAAAAAAATCTTCATTTAGATCACATCAAAAGGAAAAAAGTACTATGAAACTGGTAAATTACGGGATGTTGCTGAATGATCATGTATACGCATATTCTGCAAGATAAAGCTATGGTTGTTTCAATAAAACCAGAACCGGTACCAGAGGATAAGAAAAACACGTTTAATTTGGGTGAGACATTGGAAAAGTAGGAGATCCTAGTTCGGCATGTACGAACAATTTTAGAGGAACTGGGACGTGATGATATATTGTTTCCTTAGAAACTGTTTGTGAGTTGACCAAGCTATTTTCCAGGAGAATGTAGTTAAAATGACGTCAGGGTTAAGAAGAAAGACACATGGTTCAGAGAGGCAGTTGGCCTATCTCTATTGCACTTGTACTCATCGTAGCGATTTGTCAAGTTTTCTAACCATACTGAGAAACAGAATTGGTCTAGAATTAAATGCGAAGTTATTTTAAAAATCATACAACAAAGTCTGAAAATCACACAACAGTTGGGCGATAAGATATTTAAAAAAATATTTAAATAATTTCATAGCTACATCCCGTATGTGCTTTCCTCATCATTTCATGTTCATTTTGTCAAGGTGCTCATGTTCATCTGAGGTTTTGTTCGATTTCATGGGTTACGATGATGTGCTTGAAAATTCAGCTTCTTTGGAAAAATTCTCCAAGTCTAAAATATCTAATCGCCCGGCTGTTTTTCTATTTTCAGACTTGTAATACTTTTAAATTGATATTTTTGCGTTAAATTTGACCTTTTGATTTTTTTTACATTTATCCAACAAAATACTTTAGTATTATTTTTTTTCTATCGTGGCTGAACATGAGAATAAAAAAGATTTTAAAACCTTATCATTTAAACTTTAAGTAAACTTTAAGCCCTATCAAATAAATATTTTCGTGTGCAAATATCAAGGCCGTAAATTGCCTCCGATGAAAGAGGAGGCAATAGCAAAAGGCGGGGGTCTGGGGGCCGCCCAGGCCCCCAAAAGCTATCGGTTTTTCAAGAAAACAAACCAAGCTTTCTAGCAAATCCTGATACCATTTTTGTAATTTATTGAAGGTTTGTTATAATAAACGAGAAGGTGCTTAATGCAACATATTCATATACTTTTCCTAAGTTTAAATTGCAAAAATCTTTAACATCGAACTTTATGACTTTGAAACTTATGCTTAAACATTCAAGCAAAGTTAGAAACTAAAAAGAAAGATGTTCACTGCAAAGTTTTTTTTTAACAAGACTCATCGTCAGGTGGTACTAAGGCCATTGATATGCTTACGGCTAAGTCTTGAACCATGAAAACTAAGGGAGCAAAAACACGAAAAAAAGGATAGTGGTTCTTTTTGTATGTTGCACCCATAGAGTAATGATATCCATAGAGTTATGATATATCATAACTCCGTAGTGCACCCCATGGTGAATGTGTTAAACTTCTTTCTCAGAAAATGACCATAAGGATAAATATTGGACATATTGACTGGTTTTCATTGCCTATTTTAACATCCTTAAGTTAAAAATCAAGACCGGTAACACCATTGCAAACATTCACAAAGACACGTCATGGTATTAGATCGAATTGAACGAAATTCCAGTAGTCAGTAAAAAGATTGACTGACAAACCGACAGAAAAGTTAATTTCAGTATTTGAAACGACAAAATTTTATTAGAAAAAAGATGTTTAACATAAGTATGATGTTATTTGCAAATATATATAAAAATCTAGTGGTCACTTTCAAACTAAACAGTCGAGTCGGTCGGTCGACTGTTTGCAGAACTTTTACGTAGTTATCAATTTCATTTTCATTAGCTAAAAAGCACCAGAGCCTAAAATCATATAACCTATGAACGGTTTCACGGTAAAAGCCTCAATAAAGCTTAAAAGAACATTCTCAGAAGCAACCATCGGCATGATGCTTTCAAATATTTGCTACTGCTACTTAAAGTTTGAATGGAACAATCAAAATGATGTTTGAAGACAGATTCAAACATAAAATGGAGATATGAAGCAATCTTCCCTAAACCTTTTTTTCTAGTTTTTTTTTTTTTTTTTGGAAATCTGAGGAGGCAGCTGCCTCCTCTGCCTCTATGTAATTTACGGCCTTGAATATATATAAAAGAAATAAAAGTAAAAACTATATGCAGTATCCAATATTTAGTTGGCTATTTAAGAGTTTTAATCCTGTATAATAAATACAAACTTGCGTGTGAAAAAGACATCAATGCTGGTTTAGCCGAATAATAGAATTTCCTTTAACTATAAGGAAAAACAAAAACCCTATCATTATGTTGTAAAAAGGACGTAATTTAGACTGTTGTTGTTGAAATTCAATATTTATTTTGTATGCTACTTATTCGTCGATATGGGAAAAAATGTCTGGTTCTTTCGACTATCATCATGTCGTTTTAATGTTAATTTGGACGATTTACATGTACATAGTCTACGTATTATACATGTATAAAAATACTTAAGCCAAACGTTTGCAATCGTATTGGAACAAGCACCAAGACAAATGCAGCTTACTTGTCAGTTAAGTAAAACGTTTTTCATCTAGGAGGTTGAGGTGTTTAACCTTTTAGAATAATTGCGTAACCATGTATTCTCGAGATAATTTATACATAAAATTATAAAATATACACACCTTTCATTTTTTAGTCCCTTTCCTCTTATAAATCTTTTCAACTCTACCACAAGGGGTGCTACCGGCTATCATTAACACTAGCAAGCCGAAGACAGTCCACAACCTGTGCATTAATTTTAACAAAGAAAGAAAAATAGGTGGAAGTTGTAGACAGCAGTCTCTTGTCCTCTTCTGTATCAAAATTCCTACATCGTTAAATGTTTTGACTGTTCAGTTTGCAAGCGGTAAACTATAGCCGGCAATACACCGTGTCACACATAATTTTTCTATATCATACACACTGTCTCTGTCTAGCATGTAATTTCCCACCTACCTAGTCCTCTTTGTGCCACAGGCCTCTTAAGGCATCCATATAGCCCCCTTCATTCTTCTCAGTCCCCCGCAAATCTCAATGTTTAACCATTTTCTTCCCACTCTTTCCCTGCGGTTTTTCACAATGTCATTGTTTGTCTTCTTCTATTCCCATCAGCGGCCTGGAAGATGGTTTTTCTTGTAACATCATCTTGGTCATTCCTAAATACACGCACTACTACTAGTACGGTAAAAGCAGTCTGAAACGGACATTTTAAATCAATACAAACTAGGCACATCTGAACAAAGGTTTGTTAAGACTTGTAAAGATATTCAGTTCTTTTAAGACGAAAATACTCTTAGTCAATGACGACCTTATTAGACATTGTTACATGAACACGTCTGCGTTCAGTAAAAAGCACAAAAACTGAAAGTCTTAACAGATCTGTTTTTTTTTTAATTAAAGTAATATTTAGTAAAATTGGTAATAAATGACCGTTTCAGGTCATTTTACAGCTGGCAGTGATGGAATTAAGCAATCTTGCAGGTACTGTCTGAAATCTTGTTTGTACTGTTTCATTCTAAATGTATCAACTTAGTTTGTAATTGAAAGTATTTGTTACGTTTTATTTTGTACAATCTCTTCAGAACTGTACAATGTATATACTGGAAAAAAAAACTTTTTGTAACTTGCTTGCACTTGCAATTACACAACACGACTATTTTTTCATGCTTATAAAGTTCTAAATAGGTTATATTCTTATTTTTCGTATCCAATTCCTTATTGGAATGATAATAATATGTTTTGCCATATCTGAGATAGGGACGACACGTGCGTTTAATGACATTAAAAACAGTTTAAGAAAACTGTTTTTGCTTAATCAAGATCTTGCCTAGTAAATAGTCTCTATGAAAAGAGAGAATATCTTTTCATCATTAACCAAAGCTAAACGATTCATACACTCAAAGCCCATTATTTTTTACGCCTATCTTTGGCAAATTAGAGAGGTAATAGAGTTTTAAATGACACTGTTGCGTTCAGTACTATAAACCTGATACCCTTGAAGATGAATGGTTCACAATGCTTTTTGGGCCACTCAGCCGGTATGTGACAAAATATAACCCTTGATTGTATCTTGAACTGTCAACAGTTTAAAGACCAATTAGTCCTCTGACAAAAATTGTATGTGAGAACAATAAAAAATATCAACGTTATGTCTTATGGTCCCTTTTCCAAATATTTGTGCACTAATATATCTTGAAGTTCCGTTACAATTTTTTTGATATTTAAGAATGATAGCTTACAGTTTCATTTTTTATTGTTAGTATGACTCAGTTTGCTTTCTTATGTCGGGGTGAATCTGACAAAACGTCAAGGAATTAAATTTCAAAATTTTCGTATACTATTTTGTTAAGATCTTCCTGTTGTGATTACCCACAAAGAGGTCGTTTTGGAACACGTCGGATAGGTCTGCTGACAGGACAACATAAGTCTAGATGTTCTTTCTGAAAGAATTGTATACCACTGAAAGAGGGATTACATAATGATTGGTATTCCGTCCATTCATTTACATCTTACGGTACCCAACACTTACGCAAAACCTCTACACCATAAAATGGTGGGTATATTCATCGAACGTACACTCAATGTAGATGAGCAATACTTATCTTATACATGTAATTTGGTCTATGTATGTCCAAGTTAATTTTGTAGACACCGTGGATTGTGGGTAATATTTGTGGGCTGTGGCTCAGCTTTTCAAGTGTTCCTGGTTAAATTGTATCTAACTTTCATTTAATTGATTCATTCAATAAGAGCATAAACATAACTTAATGTGTTCTAATGACAATGTAGTTATGAAATCTTGGAGTGTAATGATTTTCTATGTCACAAAACAAACAATCATATATTTCCTATTATTTCCATAAGAATTGCAAATTCTGTCAATAACCCTCATCTAATTAAACTCCGATCGTGTTATGTTCAGCTATAGAATAGGATTTAATTACAGAAAGAAAATATTGGAAACCATTCGTGTATTTATTACAAATCATATCATAATTGTTCCTTTTCAAACTGATGTATTGCTAAAATTCATGAAAATAAACTCTTGTGACAAAAACAATGTCTGTCTACAGGAAAAGAGAAATAATTATTGTATCGGGTTTCATGACTTTTGTAAGACAAACTTTTAGTACTGGTTAGCCCTAGATTAAGACACATAATGTCTGATTTTTTTTCTCCACTCATAGAAGCAACCAATTACATAGTACATGCATAAGAATTCCACGTTTTCGAGATAGACGTTCTAGACTTAATAGAATAATTTGATAATTCATCCGGAACTTTGTTGCTTTTTTGCCCTTTTGTAGTTTTATCTTTTTAATACAATATCTAAAAAATCGCATTTGGGTTTTACAAACGTACTTCCATTCACTGTCGGCTTTTACAAACGTAAAAAGGATAAAACAATGCCAAAAATCAATTGATATTAATGAAAAGGATAGCAAACCCACAAAAGGGATTAAAATAACATTATTAGTAATTGTCACAGCACTCGTAATGACTTAATACAAAAGCGAAAATTTCAATTACAAAATCATATACCACGTATACAGCTCAGTTTCCTTTTGTGGGAATCAGTCAATTTATACTTGATTTTGATTGGTCAATCGTATCCGGATTGGAAATCTTATAGCAGAAGACAACGTTGCGAGGGCGGGAACTTCAATATCAAGTATATGTTAATGGTATTTTTGTGTAAATTACCGAAGAATTCCGAAAATCAGCTATCACGAGAAAATTGCTCAAGTTATAATATACATTCGTGTAGTAAAATATACTTTGACCTTTGAGAAATAATTTAGAATTCACTGATGATGTCAAAACGATGTAATCTGCTACGGAAACTGTGGTTGTGAAACTTTGGGATGACATTAAAAGTTGATTCAAGCTTCGTTAACTTTTAAACTTTTCACAATTTTTAATTTAAATCAGGAAATACGATCGCTGTTCAATAATATTCACTTTTTTCATGCACTTTGTTTTGTGTCATGTTAAAATATATTTCTTAGCATAGATAGGATTTAATTTTAGTTTGGAGGATCTACTGTAGAGAAAAGAAATGGATTTAAACAAACCAGCTGTGTTATTCTCTAGTCTTATCTTTTTCATTATAAGCTATCTTCCAGGTAAGTGTTTTTATTAAGTGTTTGGTGCTTTAATTTGATACGGAATTAAATTTGTGCTTTTAAAATGACGATTGAAATGCATTATGATTTTTCAATTTTGCTTCTGAGCATTATATATTTTTTTCAGAATCTGTAAATTCTACATCTTTATTCATAATCTCTAAAATTTCAATCTTTAATTTCAAACAGGATATTAGTGGATTATTCAGTTGTTTTTATTTTAAACATATATATGACTACTCTTTATGAAGAATTCAGTCTGTTTTGCTTCTAGGATTTTGTGTGCTCGATATCATATACCTAGGAATGGTCTTTCTGCTTGCATAGTTTTGAAAATTGTAAAAAAATATATATATAAGAAAAATTATATTCCAATATTTTAAAGATGTTATAAATAACAATGCTTGAGTCTGTTTTTTTTTCTTTACTTGAATCATTCTTTTGAAATTTCAAATTTAGGCAACATTGCTTAAGCAAGACTGAAGGATAGAAATAGATGATAGTAATACAAACAACATAAATATCAAACAAGTTTAGGTTTATGACATTCATAAAAAAAATGACGGATTGACAGAAGAAGTTTTCAAAGAAAGCTTTTCTATAGTAATTTATCAAAAGTCGGCAAATTCATATATGCAAACCAAATATTTTTAAACCATTTAGACCTGACCAAAGTGTAATCTTTTAAGTTATTGTTCATACGTATTAATAAGATTCCATCCTCATAACGGAATCCAAAATTCCCATTTTTCATCGAAAACACGTGAATATTTTTTTTACATTTTTTCTTGATAAAATTAAAGTTCATCTCAAAGAACAGATAATTTTAATGAGGTTTCTAGTCATTTGAATGATTGGCATTTTATAGAAAGTGAAGCATTTTGTTATCTTTGATTTCAGCTTCCACAATGGAGTGTTATCATTGCACGGGACTACTGTGCAAGGCCTTATCAATTTATCCTACCTTGAACAAATAGATAGAAAAACAATAAACATATCAACCCGGTCAGATTTCATATTCTGTTTATTCACTGTTTAATTGAAAAATAACAGCAGTAGTTAAGATTTGCCGAGGCCACCCGTATGTTTAATTAAATAGGTGCACAATTTAACATGGTTTCTGTCGGTACGATTTGTTTTGATTTTTCATTCATTTTAGCGTAAACTTTCATACAGTTGATTGAACGGAATGAAATATGGCGTGAAGACTTTTTGATTTTTATCATGTTGCTTTTGAAACACCTGATGAAAACCATAACCTTGGGTTTCAATTTTTGACATGTTACATAAGAGTTTCTTTAACAAAATAAATTAACATAATGAAAGGTTGTGTCCGACCTTTAAAACACATGCAAGTGGCATTTTATTTAATTCCATTGACGGGACTGTGTTTTCAAAGTTGATTTTCTATGCATAAAACATGTAGGTACCTTTTTATATCATGAATAAGATGCCATATGTTTTATTCTATGTCTCAATCCATACGTGTATCTCTATTGTAGCATATTCAAAACCCTTCACCAAATGATATTATTTTTGATATTTTTCACATATTCAGTTTTCATACATTATTAAAATATGACTTGAAAATGGCGATTAACTTTTATCTTTATACAGTTTTTGGAGAAAATATGTAAGAGCTGGACCAGTATAAAATTCACTGCAATTCGTAGCCCCTCTCCCCCGGACTTCTTACCCCTTTCACCGGTGGTAGTCAAAACGAGTTTCCCCGAATGACCCAGTGGGACCTCCCATATCTCATTCATCATCGTCATCATCACCATTTTGTGTTCATTTTGTCATCCACTCCACGATAAAGCCGAATTCTCGCTGCATGAAAGTTAAGCAATACCTCGAACATCGACTACGAATACTTGTAAGGTTTAGTGCGACCTGCCACCTACAAACATTACGTGCGGGGCCCGGGACACGAATTTGCTTGCAGCAGAGCCATGCAAGCTTGTCGTTATTGGCGAATATTTTTGAAAGGTTTTTAAATTCTGACAACGAGTAAGTGTTCAGCTCACAGAACGACCAAGTATGTTACCTATGTGGCTGAATAGGGTGGCCCTTTAAAATGCTCTTCAGCCGGGCGGGGGGGGGGGTCAGATCTATAACACGGAAAGCCAGAGTTCCAAATAAACGTGTATGGAGAATGTCATGCTATATACATGTACATAACGATTCCTTTGTGGATCGCTAAGTAGTGCACCACATAGGCCTATTTTGTCGCCCAAACCCACCCCTTCTCCTTTCATGTGGTCTTCGAAATTTACTGTTCCTTTGCTTTCCACCCACCCCCATATTTCTTATCATCCTTTTTCATGTTCATATTATCATTTTCATTTTAATCGCTTTATATAACCTGTATGGTGCAACACGTGTGTTGCAACTACGTGTTGCAACTCCAAGGGTGTATTAAAATACAAGCTCTCTAACACTCATCACACCATCTGCAAAATTTGTATAATGATCGTTAAATCTTGTCTTCTGATGTCAAACGACATTCAAGTCTCCCAAAGGTAAAGTTATTTGACACGATCGCACGTGTAAGACTGTATGCTTAACACCAGAGTCACGTGTCACGTTATTAATGTAATGACGCAACAGTTACATATAGTATTGACCTAATTAACAGCTTGTACTTAGATTCAATTACAATCCACTCATCAATGTTTGAGAATTTGAAAATAGGACAAAACTCTAAAATTCACCATTTGCAATTCAAACATCGTGCCGAAAACATTACGAGCGGGTGACCTAACCATGCGACTCAACAAGTCGATTTTATTTTATACGAGCATGTAATATTAATTGTGTCTGCCCTTTCTCTCAGTGGCTTTATTGCATGGCGACTGGACTGAGCATGAATCCACAGAAATAACAGACAGAAAACATGCAGACAGACGGCATGGACAGACTAAATAACAGAATAAATAGACGGTTGTAATTCTTCCAATGCACTTTTAATGCAATTGTAAGCATATCAGGATATTCGTTCTTTTGCCTGGACAATCATCCTCGGAAACCGAGGGGTTCTCTCACTTACTCATTTATCCCCTTTGGGTCCATCCTTGGAAACCCAGAGGTTCTTCTTTCACTTATTCATTCATCACCTCTGGATTCATCCTCGAAAACCCAGAAGTTCTTCTCTCACTGATTCATCATCTCTGGGTCCATCCTCTGAGACCCAGGGGCTCTTTTCCAACTTATTCATTCATCACCTCTGGGTCCATCCTCGGCAACCCAGGGGTTCTTCTCTCACTCATTCATCACCTCTGAGTCCATTCTCGGAAACCCAGGGGTTCTCATCTCACTTACTCATTCACCACCTCTTGGTTCATCCTCGGAAACCCAGGGGTACTTCTCTAACTTACTCATTCACCACACCTGGGTCCATCCCCGAAAACCCAGGGGTTCTTCTCTCACTTACTCATTCATCACACCTGGGTCCATCCTCGGAAACCCAGGGGTTCTTATCCCACTTACTCATTCATCACCTCTGGGTCCATCCTCGGAAACCCAGGGGTTATTATCTCACTTACTCATTCATCACCTCTGGGTCCATCCTCGGAAACCCAGGGGTTCTTCTCTCACTTACTCATTCATCACACCTGGGTCCATCCTCGAAAACCCAGGGGTACTTATCTCACTTACTCATTCATCACACCTGGGTCCATCCTCGGAAACCAAGGGGTTCTTATCTCACTTACTCATTCATCACCTCTGGGTCCATCCTCGGAAACCCAGGGGTTCTTATCTTACTTACTCATTCATCACCTCTGGGTCCATCCTCGGAAACCCAGGGTTACTTCTCTCACTCTCTCATTCATCATCCCTGGGTCCATCCTCGGAAACTTAACGGTTCTTCTCTCGGTTACTCATTCATCGAGAGAAGAACCTCTAAGTGCAAAGACTTGCAAATCAGTAAAACAGAAATAAAAAAAAAGTATAATATTTTTCCGTTTCCGGTAATACGATGAAACTTCGTTTTTGCTTATCCGTCGTCTTGCCTTTAAGGTCCTCGGGCATCGCCAAAAAAAAATCCGTTGCAGTTTTTTTGGCAATTTGACATTATACTTACCACATTCGCAGATAGCTATATCCTATAGTATTATATTGTGAAACAATTTAGAACGGCATGGACCGGGAATGAAATGGGAAAATAAAACACAAACAAATCTGTGATTGCTATTTCAAATGAGATATTGGATACTGAGTTGAAATGAAGGAGCGATGTGCAGCTTCACTATGTCTGATTTGAACAAGATTAGGTTTCCAGATTCGCGTTACTTTTAGCCTCATTACTTAATTAAAGCACATTAAAAGGGCATAAAATTATAACCTGCTGTCCAAATTACCAAATTTGTTACTAATGTTTCAAAATCTCTTTGAATACAGCACGTTTTGTTCATTGTTGCCTGTTGCTTTTGGGAAATGTCAAGACAAATTTAACCAGCAATTATTAAGCATTTTCTGCATCAATAAAGCTTGACATGTGTTGTTTCTTGCCATACATCCAATGGAAATCACATTAGAGAATTTTAGTATATGAAGCTTGATCCAAACTGACAATAGACCACATCGATGTCTGAGTTTGATCCGCTAATGATCGGTTTGGGTATTAGGTTTAGCAGACTCAAGATGCTGTTAGGGGCCTCTTTTATAAGGATTATGTCAATTTTAGTATTCTATCGATAACTTTTCATCTTCTCTCAAAAATATTATTGGAATAAATATTCTGAAATATTGAATTATTCGTCTATTGTCTATATCAACTGGCACTCATCTTCACGATTTGTCATTCACCACTTCTCCTTTAGTACTAGTAAAAGCTATTTCTTAGTAATGAAAATTGAATAACCGAGTTCAGAAACACACCTTATACACAATGGTAAGAGAATATTAAGTTTTTCTTTTAATGTTCTCATATTGACAAAAGGTGTGCCATCTTCTGAATATTTGAAGATTTTTAGAGGCAAATCAATAGAAAGAGTCTGACCGTCTGTTTTTAATTAAGGGAGTACAAGCATCAGAAATTAAAGATTTTTGGGATTCTCGGCATTTATCCATTCAAATGCATTAAAAACTTTCCAACATGTTTCCCTAATATTTATTCAGAACTAATTAGAGAAGGTCCTAATTAACACCCTTTCAAAATTTCAACCAATTTTAATTACAATTTCTGTGCTAAAACAGAAGTAGAGTTTTCAATGTATTTCCTATGAAAAATCCAGAGAAGATTTTTTCCCGCCATATTTTTCGGTGCTTATATCTTAAAAACGGCTCCATGTTTTTGAAAACCTTTTTCATAAAGTCTAGCTATTTTGAGCTATTCTTTTTAAATTTTCTATTTTAAATAACTTTTAATTACAAAAATTCTCAGGATCGTACTCCCTTAAGCCTTCTATACCAATATGAATTTTACTTGGAAATCTAATTGAGACGAAAAAAAATGATATGGTGGATTACCATAAGTTTACACAGGTTTTATATTTGCTTTTCAAGCTTTTGTTAGTGTGGGGAGATAAAGATCATATATATAAAGACAATTAACGTTCAAAAGATGATAAAGTGCACATGATACTACATTTACAACAAAGTTCAAGACAATGAAATGATTATGAGAAATATGGGACTGGGTTGGAAACAGTGTTCAAAGAGTTGAAAAGTTAGACAATGTTCTGAAGAAAAAAACCCCCAAAAAACAAGGTTTCATACATGTTTAAAGCGTAGCATTCTCCACACACGATAACAAACTACAGACAGCTGTTAGGCTTTCTGTATCATAACCTGCAAACCCTCTAACATAAGGGCCAACCTATTTTTCTACCTATAAGGTTCACACCTTGATTGCTCTGAATAGCTTGAGCACTGACCTGTCAGCAGAATCTCAAGATCTTAACAAATTCTTACATAACAAGCTGCATGAGTTCTGGAGCTGGCCACACGCAGGGGTCTTTAGCGTAATGAAAGCCTGGTGTTTTGTTAGATTTTAAGGTTGAAAAATGCTCTAATGTTTCTTTTTGATGACAGTTGATTGTTCCTTTTTTAAAATATTATAAAACAGAGAATAAATCGGATGCTCCAGAAGAATTTTCAGTTCGACCTGCTGTTTGTAGCGAAACGGCTATCTTGTCAACAAACAATAGACCATTTTCATATTGTTTTTCTTTTTTGGGGGTCAAATCTTTGGTAAGTAGTCAAAGGGTGGATAACTTATTGAAAACCTAAGACTAGGAGTATAGGAAAAATGGGAACAGAAAATCCCCTATCGGACAACACAAATAAATTGGTACGTTCTTATCAAATTTTGGAATAAATCACTTTACACTATTCATGTAATTAGTAAAGAAAAAATTGCTACAGATATTAACAAAATCATGAGCTGTTTTCCTTTTCTTTAATGGAAATATGACCAAATACAAACAAGTTTGTCGGGTTCTGGAGTTATTCCCCTTTGGTCCAACTACCAAACCACAAATATGATAATCACCAATTTCAATATAGGTCAAATCCAGCGTAGGACGACTCTTGACAAATATGTGTAATCCCTGCTGATCTGCTTAATTTGTTTTAAGAGTACACGGTGATCCTGTAAAATTTCGTACATGTGAAGGCATTAACCAAGAAGCAACATAACTAGCAACACAACTCTTTTCTAGCAAATTGTTTACACGTGGCGTTCTTTCAAATATTTCCTAAACAGAAAAAATATGGAATAACGCATCAGTGAAACTAAAGCTCGATAGGAAGAAATGCTTTTTCATATGTAGGAAAAGTTGACGGTAAAAAAAGTGAAGTCATCACGTTCTGCCATAGCGGTTTATAGACTATAAAAAATCTTCATTAAGTGTCTATTTTGGGATGAAAATCTAAATACAAAACAGACCTCATAGACCTGCAATGCCCTTAATTTTCAAGTTTCCGGCGAGATATAAAACGAAGAAACTCACTCAACAAGATTAATAAAGAATTTGGCAAGAATGTACGCTAACAATTAATACACACTGAGCTTTAAGCATGAAACTGAGAATGGACAGAAACATTTCAACCCGGTACTTAGAGATGTCAACTTAGAAGTGGTGAATGTTAAAAGAAAGATAGAAGTTACAATTTAAGGCTGGAACAGAGTAATGTCAATCCCTGAAACAAGAAATATCGGTGGAAATATGTATTATCCCAAAAGTGAGAAAGTTAACCTTGAAGTCAGTAGTGTTAATCTAGATTTTGAAAGTTTATCCTGGAACTGATAGTTCTAATTTTGAAATGAGGAAATGTCAATCTACAAATGAGAATTGTTAACCAAGAAGTGAGAATTTAGACATGGGAAAAGTCAACCTGGAAATTGGAAATGAGAACGTCGAACGGTTAAATGTAAAAAATGTCTTAAAATGAGAAATACATTCCAATTAAGAAATTAGAAATATCAACAACCTAGAAATGAGAAGGATCAACCTGAAAATTAAAGATGGAAACCTAAAGTGAAAAATGGCAATTAAGAAATGATACATGCCAACCTTGAAATGCAAAATTCCAATCTAAAAGTGAGAAATGGCAACCTAGAAGTGAGAAATGAAAACCTAGAAATCAAAAATACCAATTTAAAAGTAAGAAATAACAACCTAGAAAGTGAGATATGTCCTTATTGAATATAAAAATTTCCACACAGAAATCCGGAAACGAAGACTAGAAGTCAAAGTAGAAATAAAAATGTTAAAATAGAAATGAATAATGCAAAAAAACTGAAACTTAAAGGGATATTGAACCGAGAAATTTGACTAGAAGTTTAAACTGAATGGGTATTGTCAACATAGAAATGGAAAAAAAACAAAAACAAAAAAACAAAAAACTTAAATTATGAAAATAGCGAACTATAAATTGGAAAAATGTCAAGTTACAACTTGCATTTTTAAGAATGTGGAAAAACGAAAGAAGTCAATTGCGCGCACTTTGAGGAGTATCAAAACGCATAAATGCAAATGGATGTTGGCACGACACTGGAAAGCAGAATTGTCAACTTGGACCTGAGAATAAATGTTTACCTGGAAATTAAAAGTTTCAACTAAGAATTGAGAAACATTATTTTTTAACATAGTTATAGCAACCAAAAGAGAGAAATACTTCAAACTGAATAATATCATCTAAATAAATGAGAAATGTCAAACAAAATATGAGGAATTCATTCATTCATTCATGTCTTTATTTCCTCTAATACAAGAGATTAATGAACAAAATATAAATATATAGATCAGAACAATATTACAAGGATAAATCATAAATATATACAGATCAGAACATACAAGGACAATTTATAAGGATGTAGATCAGAACAAATATATGGATCAGGACATACAAGGACAAATTATAAATATATAGATCAGAACATACAAAGACAAATTAGAAATATGTGGATCAGAACATACAAAGTATATAGATCAGAACATAAAATGCAAAAAATATATGAACATGACAAATATAATATAGTTGAAAAGCATGAAAGTTAAGAAAATAAATACAATAGATATACTAATATATATCAGAAAAAAAATATATGATACAACACTAAAGACTCTCACAAGGCCCTTACTAATGGCATCTCATGCATCTGTTGTAAGTCTATTGTAGTGTGCGACGGACTGTATTATGTGAAGATGGCATAGGTTTTGGAAACTTGTTTCATCTATCATGTCTATTATATAGACATGAAAAATTAGAGATTTGAATATAGAATTGAATGACATATTAAAACTATTTAAATGACTTGATAAAAAGCAGAGGTACCAATGGGGCATCCTAATGTCAAAAGTCCGAAAAGGCAGAGACAAAACCAGCAAACACCAACAAGAACGGGACAAAAACAGACAACATATAAAACATGGAAACACATAACAACTGAATATCAATCAACAACGCGAACTCCAGTCGAATCAATTGAGATACCTAAACTCCATAAGCTGGAGCAGACGGAATGTTGCTACACAAGAAGGAAAAGTTGACGATTGGAAAGTTGAAGTCATCACGTTTGTCATAGAGCCTTGTTGAAAGTCTTCCCTGAGAGTCAATTTCGAGATGTAGATCTAATTATGAAGCAGTCTTCCTAGAATCCATTGTGTCCTTTATCTCAAGATCCTGGGGATATATGAGATGGAGAAAGTCACCAAATCGAGAATTGTTTAGTGAAAGAGAGAGCTAGTCTATGGTCTTTTTTGTCTAGAAAAGATTGTAAGAAGTCCGCTTCATATGAATGAAGAAACAAATCAGCAAGCAAAGGTGCACGTTTAGTGCCCATTGGAATCCGTATTGTTTGCTGAAAAACACGTCCACCAAACTGAACAAATATGTTGTCAATAAGAAAGTTGAGCATGTCGATTATTTGGTCTTAAGACAAAATTAAACCTAGAACTGAATAATAACAACCTAGTTATGTGAAATATTCACATAGAAATAAGAACTTTGAGCATTGGATGTCATCCCAAGAGTTAGAAATATAAACCTAAATATGCAAAATCTTAGACTACAAGTGAAAAAGGTCAACTTAAGGATTGAAAATATCAACATAGAAGTGAGAAATATCAACCTTAAATAAAAAAATATAAGGCTAGAAATAAAAAATGCCAAACTTAAATTGAGAAATATCAAACTAGAAAGGAGTATGTTAGTTTGAAATGAGAATGTCAACATAGATATGAGAAACGTCAGTCTAGAATTGAAAATGTCAACCTTAATGCTAGAAATGAGAAATATTAACGCAGACGTGAGAAAATATCAACATATTAGTGAGAAATGTATACTCAAAAATGAGAAATGTCAGTCAAGAAATGAGAATGTCAACCAAGAAATGAGAAATGTCGTTCTAAAAATGAGAAATGTCAACTTTAAAGTGAGAAATAACAACTTAAAATGAGAAATGCCACCCTAGTTGTGAGAAATGTCAGTCTGTAAAAGGATATGTCAATGTTGAAGTGAAAAATGAGAACCTCGAATTGGAATGCATGTCAAGTTTCAGTTTTGCATAAATGGGAAACGTGAAAAACGTTATAAAAAATCAGTCTGTTTTGCGCAATTTATGCACATGAAAAAAAGTCTAGTTGTTGATGGTTGATATAAATAATAAAAATTAACGTGGATGCACTCCTATTTGGCATTTTTGGGAACATTTATATAAAGCTACATGTGTGTATATTTATGTCATATAATACAAATTGATTACATTCTTCGGAGAAACATAATATCGACCTTATTTTCCATATTGTGGATTACATACAACCTTTTATGTATATATAAATAAGATTCATTACTGTTTATTAGTTCAATTAATGATTATTTCCTGATATCGGAAGAAACGATTGACCATATAGTCACAATTTTACCCCCAGCGGAATTTTGTTGGACACCGGAACAAAGCACGCAATGTATTGTGGGTAATCACTCAACTGTCTGGAAATTCCAGAACAATAATAGATAATAGTAATATAAATAATGTAACGAAAAATTCACTTTACACGGGGTGTCAAATAAAGTCATCGGGAATTTTTCCCTTGGTACACCTAATTACCAATCAAGACAGTATTGTCCAATCACGGACGCTTTAACCCACAGCGATACCATGTAAAAGATTGCAAAACTGTAGAATTAAACTTATCTATTCTTTCACTGATTAGTCTTAACAGGTTCCGAATCAATATTTGAACACCTCTGACACGTTCAATGCATTTGCTGAAGATGATAATGATTAATTTATTACATTTTTGGATAATAAAAAGTTCAATCATTACTATCTTTCATTGAATGTTTTTGTCTAAAAAATGCGTATGATATTGACTTCAAATTTCGTTTTCTTGGTTTCACATATAAACTGTATCTTCGATCTTTGAACTTTATCTATACTGATATTTTCCTAGCCTTGGTATGCAATAATGATCAAATAGGTATTTTGAGGACTTTCTTATCTGTATTCGTTGTACATTTTGTATCAATAAAGATATGATTTTTTTTTAACCGGTTTGACTTTTGTAAAAAAGACTTTTAAAGCATGTTAAAAAAGTTGCAATAAATTTTGATCATCGAGATGCTTTATTTACTTGAATAAATGTGCCTGACCAAAACGTTTAACTGATATTTTAGAGTGATTTCCCTTATTTGATGTTCTGATTTTACCCTAAAAAAACGTCTTTTTTTTCCTCGCGTGCCGTTTCTCTTCAAATTTATTTTCGGGAGTTTTTCCGACTTTTGGAAAGACTTTATCTTGACAACAGAGAACAAAACTAAGGAAAAGTCTTTTTAAGAATATATATTATGCTATTGGTATTTGTATATTTAATTCAACCAAATGTTTGTCTGTTGACAGTCTAAAAATGGCAAAATGTTAGATATGATACTCGGTGTAATTAAACAGATTTATCATGCTTCGCAAGTTGTTTGCAAAAATACCAGTGTCCATATGAATATTCCCTTGCCCTTCGGTATCAGGGCAATGTATCATCTCTTGACTGGTATTTTTTTTTTTTGCAAATACCCATTTCAAACATGATATATCTGTTCAATGTCTCATACTAAATAGAAAATAAAAGCTTATAAACTCGGACCAATTAGTGCTCCTTTGATGTGTAAAGACAGATCTTAAGCCTTTTTTTAAATGATAATAGTTTCCCAAAAAAGCTCTAATTCAACGACAAATTCTTATTATCATATATAAGACAGTAGCTGTATAAAGAGAAATGTACGGAAAGCTACACTTGACTCATCTAAGATCGACGAAGTTCAATCAACATATTAAAGACTACAAAAATTGTAATGTATTCTTATTGTGATTATTTTAATTTGACAATTCGAAAATCTGTTTGGGAACGACAAACAAGAAAAATGTTATAATTTGTTGGTTGTCCCTTGAAACATGCCAACGGCAGAATTTCAATGTTTTGAAAACAAACACAAGAAAACTGTTCGCACAATTAATACCCACTGGGATAGCTATTGCATCGTAAAGTCACAAGCTGTTTTACAATAAAAGTAATCTATTTCAATTTTCCTATTTAAATAATATAGAACTAATGTACGAGTAAATTGCTACGTTGTGCTATTCGGAACTTACTATTCCGAATGAGCAATTTAATAATTAACCAATGGGATTATGATCAATACCGGATGTTGTTAACTACAACAAAGCCACATCTAAAATTACGACGTGAAAACTTTGACATAAAATGATCAATTACAACTCTTGCAATAGAACGGTTGCTTTGAAAAATATATTTTGTTGTAATTTGATGCTGTTTTTTATTGAGGTTTTAATGCTATTTGAAGTTTTTAAATGAGTAGAAATTAATTGGCATAATTGTAAATACTTCTGGTTATCTATTTTCTAATTGACATTCCCCCATCTTTACTTGACGTTTTTGAGTTCCATGTATGCAATTTTAAACTCCAAGTTGACATCTGAATTTCACGGTTCCAAGTTGGAGGTAAGAATGTTAACTTGAAACAGAGGTGACTACAATATTACCAAACGGGAATGTGACAAATCTCAAATTTCAAAGAAGAATAGACCAAAAAAGGTTTTGAAGAAACTGAAGACCGCAATAATCCCGATTTTGTACTTGTATTGCAAATGAAACGGTTGTAAATCGAGGCTGGTTGGCACCTAACCTGGCTCTCTCTTATTTATTACGGTAGGAAAATGCCGTTTGTGAGACACGTTTCAAATCATGAAGTGATCGTGAACGAGAGACAGCAAAAACTTATAAGAACAACCATGATATAAGGTATCAAACTAACAAACAGTTAGGTGAATATGCTGTATATGCTCATTTCGAGAAGTAAACTTTCTTTAGCAACATTTGGAAGATCTGAAACCAAAAGTTTATAATTAAAAAGCCCAGTTCAACACCAAAGATGTAAACTGATTGAATTTTGAAAATTTTCTTACGTAAGGAAGATATGGAAAGAAAATCGTTTAAAAGATTATATATGTTCGAGACATATCTTGAGAAAAAAGAAACATACCTTACACTTTTATTAATTTTGTGTAGTTTAGGTATTTTTTATCTGAATGCATGATCATTTCGAGGATTAGTTTTTTTGTCGATTGAAGTCTAAATGTGTGTATGTTTTAAAAAATATATACAAATTTCGATAAAAGCAATTATTAACAGGATTGAATCACAGGAACCGAAAACATCGCTTTTAAATGCCTATCAAATGTGGCAGTTTTATACATGCAAGTTTTTCTATAAATTATGTTTAAACTTTGGTATCATGTGGGTTTAATGCATTTAATTTCTAAAATTAAATCTGTTTCCTCCTATTGATATCAAATGTTTGATCTTTTAACATTTGTCAAACAGATGCATGTGACTCCGTGTAGTCTTGTAGTATTAGAATTCGCCACTTTGAATTTTGATCCCGTGGAAAGACATGGACGCGACAAAGTGAAAAGTAAACCATGAAAACTTGCACGTGAATGATATTTGATAAGCATCGTAAACATCTCAATCAGCGTGTGAGTGCATCTGATATATATTTTTTTATGCAATATGCACAGGCTTTATGCAATGGAATCTTCCTTCATGATCAACTTAATTGACAAGGCCACCTAGCTTAGAATTTAAAAAATACACGTTTACCTACACTTGTAAAAGAATCCTAAAACACGTTAATATTAATATGTATCGTATTTATACCCCCGTCACACTGGGACGAAGACCACCAAGTTCTTATTACGTTCTTAGAACGCAGTACAAACGGGATAGAAATATTGCTCCTAGGTTTTCAATACGACTTCTCTACGTCCTTACAAAGACCGTGCAACGTCCTTCAAGTTTACAACTAAGTTCCTTCTAGGACTATCAAGTTTTTACTACGTGTCTTCTACGTTCAGCACGTTTTCACTACGTGTCTTCTACGTTTATCACGTCTTCATTACGTTCATACTACGTTTTTGCTGCGACTGTACTGCGACTAGCTCATTGCAGTACGTCTATAGAAAGTTTGCGAAGTTTTAAAACAAAAATATCACATCCGCACATACGTTTGATGTCTGATTTTTTATTTTTATTTTTTTGTTAGATCTACAAACCTCTCAAAACCTAACTTAATGTATACATTGTAATGAAAATTGCATAAGTTGTGTTTCACAATCGTGTTATTTTGTGTTTATGTTGCACAAGGATTCTAAAATTGCAATGAAAAGGGAAAGTTTAGTGTCATAAAACCTGGTTATCTCGGGTTTTTATTCAGCCTGTACCATAAGTCATGAACTAGTCTTTTATAAAGTAAAACTTACGGTGAAAAATATCAAAGTCTTTTGTGGTTTAAAAAAAAACTTACTTAATTGTCCATGCACTTGAAGTCGACACGAGGCGATGCTTCATTTGTGTTATTTAAACCAGAAGATTTTAGTTATTATGTTTATGTTTATTATTTTTTTTTTTGGTATTGTTGCCGTACAACTTTTGTCTTAAGCGTCTCTTATTGGTCAGGGGATATACCACGCAAGGAATATTAATTATTCGCCCGCCGGAATTGCTTCCTGTAAAATATGTATGTATCAAAAATATTGCATGTGTATTTAAGACAATGTACTAGCAAGATGTAATTGGTCAGATTTCACGGAGTGAAAATTCCAGGGACATATGGTAAATGTCGGTTGGGCGGGGAACCTTTTTTGTATCAGTTTCCTCAGCATCTACTAATCATGGCCTTTTGATATTTAGTTTATAAACGTATTGATTATTTATTAATTCAAGCTTGATGCTTTTTTGAATCCCTCCCCTGTTTGCAGTTTGCCGACCAGTGTGGCAATTGTAGGGGGCCCCATTCAGCCTACTATTATCGAACTCAACAAAAAAGCTTTTTAACGTGCACGTGTTACTTAGTAAGCAATGGCTTTTATAACGTATGATTCAATATCAGGTTTGTCGCTCATCTACTTCCTGCTTACTGACATTAATTTGTTGACATAAATGTTCATTAGTAGACAATTTAGTGATTCGTACCAGTTTTCTCACTAACTACTCACAAGAGGTGCTTAATATTTAAACATCATCATGGGCTCCCATAACATGGGAATTGATTTATCTACTTTCTTTTAACGAAATCTGGCCATTTCTATGTTTGACCCGTTTCTTAAATGTTCTTTTTTATTTTTTCGACACATATGCCCAAATAAATGAAACACCCATTTGATTTGTAAGTGTAGGCTGTGGGTAAATTTGACATCAAAAGGCAGGATTGTATCTTTCTTTAGAAAAATAATTCAGGATACTAATTGTGCTCTATTCAGGAAAAAAAATAAAAAGTCAAGACAAAATCAAACCAAAAACTAAAACGATTGATATGGAAAATTAGTATGGACAAGAACATATCCATTCCCCAACTAAAGATAATTTGGATCGTTCCGTTGTACATCATTAGACCATGTATAGAAATGCTAAAAAATGTCTAATTTCCAGTATGCATCATATAACATTCGTAGATGTACAGGATAGAAATTAATGAGATGTGGAATAAGTATACGCGACACAACCTACAACATTAACAACAATTTAAAAAATCCACAACAGAAAACAGCCAGCAGCCTACAATGTTACCAGCGGTTGCTGCTCGCTGTTGGCCCTGTATTAAAAAAAACTACATATGATTCAAGCTTATTCCTAAAGTGTCAATGAAAAACCCAATTCTTGACCAAAAAAAACCCAGATGTCATTAATTTTCGCCGAATACAAAGTTAACAACAGCTTTGATTAAGATATATATACAGAATCAACATAATATATACATTGTACATGTATGGTGTTGGGCGCGACATTTTGGCAGTATTATTGACTAATATAATTGGCAAAGTATAATAATTATTTAAAAAAGTATCTTGTCCTTTGTGTATTAAATGCAGAAGAAAAGAATGCTCTTCCGGCGGGCAAGAGACAACCGATTTATTAAAATTCGAAACCTTTTGTACAAATTCATGTGAACTGTCAGAAAACCTAGTAAAAACTTACTAGAAACGGCGTTTAAACCGCTAGGACGTACTGTCAACGTAGTAAAAACTGTACGGACGTGTTAAGGACGCAGTAGAAACTTCCTTATGGTCGTGCTACAAACGTGAACGAAAAGTACCGTTATATGAAATCGTAGTGAAAACGTACTGCGAACGTAGTGCAAACTTAAAGGACGTAGTGAAATCGTAGCATAAACGGCACAAAAAATCATACCGTCCAGGCCACGTCCTTGAAGTTTTTGATACGTCCCTTCTACGTTCATGCTTCGATCATAAAGTTCTCAATACGTTCTTAGTAGGTCTGTACTACGTTTTGACTTCTCCACGTCCTCACTACGTTTGTTTTGAACATGTTCAAAATTATTCCACGTCCTTCACGTTCTTGAAGTTCGCACTACGTCCAAGAAAGTTCGTACTACGTCCATTAAAGTTCGCACTACGACCATACAAGTTTCTACTACGTCTTTAGTACGCTCATCAAGTTCTTTCCACGTTTTATGCCTTTTTAGGACTTAGTAAGAACGTAGTACGAACTTGATCCAGTGTGACGGGGGCATAAATAATAAAAGTTTTAAAATGTTTTAACATAATCATAATTATTATTATATACATACAAAGATAAAGAAGTAGAATCGTACGTCAAATTATAAAATAAACAACAAAAACAAAACACAACTAACCGCAATCAGCCACGCAAACCCATCCAAAAACGTTATTGAAGTAATACATGTAATGCAGTATAAAATGACGTAATTACAAAAAATATAAACCATGACAAACCCGTAACTATGCTCATTTGAGAGATCAAACTTCCGCATTTGTGGACGAGTACATAGCCATTGTAAACTTTCTAAAATAAATGGAGACAACAACCTATTAGGATTTCAAAAGCGTGTGTACATTTTGGTACGTTTTCATCAGCTGCAGTGGACAAAAATTGAAAACAAAAAAGCATTTTATCCCTCCGCGGTGTCTTGGACAATGTCTTCCCTTTGGGGGCGATACTATTAAAGCAAGTTTTAAGAGTGTAGCTTTGATTATAAAGTATTTTAAACCATTAATTTTGTATTTCAGTGTTTAATAACAGTTTTATCATACACAGCATTTTCGCTTTATTTAACTATTTAAAAACGAATAATAAATGAAATATTCCATATTAAAGCTTTGATCATTTAACAACTATAATTTAGTTCATAATTAAGCTTAAAAGGATATTACCTAAGTGTTTGCTACGATTGGTACTGGTGTTTTTGAATCTAGATATTCATCTCCATAATGGAAATAATAATTGGAAGTTGAGTGCATTGATTCCTGGGGTCATTATTTATTCCTTTATCATTTAATATGTCACATCCCACAACAAACTGTATCATTCTTGTGAAAGATATAATAGAGAATCGGAGCCACAAATCATGGCTTTCACTGCTGTATGACTGGACTGTTAGAATATTAGTCACACGGGTTTTTACTTCAGTTCGACCAAGAGAAAAGTGAAGTAGACTGATTTCTTGTAATCCGTCTCGATAAAAAGCTTATTTTTCTTTCCCATACGAAAATGTAAAACATAAAATGTCCCAAGTCTATTTGTGGGGTAGCTGATAAGGCAGTTCTTCAATTTTTTTTATAAAATACATTATGTTGAAACTGTGAAAAAAATCTTCACGAACTCGAACTTTTCAGATCTTATAAACACAAAATCACTTTTAAAGCTGCTTGTGTTTTTGATGAAATGGGTGATCATAAGAAAATGAAATGATGGGTGGAGATGGGAGTACAAGACCAATAGTATATTAAATGAATTTAGATTGCCACAGGAAAATGGATGGTTGGGTAAAGACGGGCACTCATAACGAAACGTTGAATGCAGATGATGGTTTGTCATAAAGTTTTGTTTTGTCTTCCTTTACCGGATTTTACAAACTGAATTGGAAATTAACAGCGCGACGAGTGTGCTATAGCAGGTAGTAACCGCTTACTCTTCTAGAGCACATGAGTTCACTCTTATTACGACTTGAGTTCGCGTTGTTGATTTCTGTTCGGTCGATTTCGTGTTTTGTGTTCCTTGAGCTGTTCTTATTCGTGTTGCCTTTTCGCACTTTTGACACTCGACTCTTCTTGGCTTCTTGTACAGTAGCAAACGTTCTTTAAACCCCAGTGATGAACGAAAAGATTGACAACGTTTTGCAAAGAATCAATTTAGTAACCGTTTTGGTTGATATAGTTGGATAATTTTACTTTATTTTGTATTGTACTATTTTTTTTACAATTGCAATTATTCTTTCACAATTATATATAAATACATGTGTACATGTATTAGAATTTTAAAATTAAACCAAGTCAAACAATAAAAAACATGTACTCTTTATAAAGCTTCAACTACTGCTTTGCTCCAAATAACTCTTTCGTTCAGTCCCAAACATTGAATTACAGATCTGCGTAACTGATTGCTGACTAACTCATTCTAACAATGTTCATTCAACGATACAAAACAATTTACCTTTTTCGTCAATTTTACAGTACGCACCCTATAGCAAATACTTAAGATTTTACCCACGTAGTAAATTCTATAGGGTTTCGTCCTAATAACATTTACTATCTTTTTGCCTGAATATTGCCCTTCTGGGAAACATCAAACGTCGGCCACTTAAGTCAAGATGAAGATACTGTTTTTGATACGATACCAAACGTGATAAAATTGTCATCTCTGTATTCAGGATGTCAGTTTATATAGCCTTATAAGGAAACGCTGCAAGTGTATTCTATCCTAATATAATGTTAGTTTCTATTTTATTCTATCTGATGATAATTGAAATGTATTGTTTTTATCACATTGGGAAAGAAGCGAAAAAAGAAACATTTAGTTTGACAAGCATGCATTTGTGTTGGTTTTTACTTGTCCTTTTTGTTTTTCCTTTATTGAATTCACAATTCAGATATATACATGTAATGTTTTGGATGGTAATCCGTAGCTTTTGCATTTGGTTTAAACTACATATTGAAGCATTCTGTACATGTACACGGTTCTCGAAAGAAGCATTACCCAATTGACACCATAACACTTCAGAGAATGCCAAGCCGTGCCTTAATCTGTCATTGTGAGTTTTGGGTGTTATTTGTCGGTAAATGTTCGTGACATAAATATTAAGATGTTTTGCTAAATTGTTGTGCAACATAATCTATTTCTCGCGTGACGAGACGAGTACAAACTACACTCTCAGAGAAGTCGGACATTTAATATTAAGGATTGAGATATAACACTAAATCATTAGTTGTTTGAAATGTTATGTTGGAATTAGAATTTATATGTTTGATATTTTTACATCAGTTGATAAATGCTTCTTAGCTAGCTGTCAGTAACTACGAGTAACCTCAAGAGAGTTTCTTTACGTCTCGTTGTTCTCGTATAGTGCTCTTGTCTCAGGTTCTCTCTTGGTGAATTGAACTTTTATCGATTTTATTTTTAAAGTGTTTTTTTGTGCTTTGAAAAAGATTAACATTAGAGGGAAGGTAGGCCCTCAAAAAACTAGTTTAACCCTGCCACATTTAAATGTGCCTGCCCTTAGCCAGGAATCCTTGTGAAAGCTTTTGTTTGTCCCTGTCAACTATCTTTTTTTAGTCTTGGACCAATGCAAGACGACAAGCAGCGACCTGTGGTCATGTTAATTTAGTTAGTTAGTAATTGCTTTACTCCCAAGCAGCGCGATTTCGGCTATAGTCGAAAGATGAACATGAAAGTGGTGATACAATGAACATGAAATGATGATGAAATGGAGAAAATGGGGACACATGGCCAATCGGGTAGGAGAGTTTTGACTGCCACTGGAAAAAGGAGTGATGGGTAGGGACGGGGAATTTAGCCTCCTGCATGGGGATCCTACGGGTCCTACTCTTACCGAGACCTGCAGAAGGGTTCTTCAACGTGCGAGGAACGTGACATTTTTCCCTACACGGTGCACCACTATGGTTTACAGTCAGGTTTTCCGCATTATTGCCTGACGACCCCGCATCTCTCGATGTCAGGGCTGCCCCATTCAACCACCTGGGGCACACATCCCAGTCGCTTTGTGGGCAAAGTGGCCTGACCCCGATGTCAGGTTTCTGAGCGCTCTTTAGTGGACTTTTACCGACAAGCTTAGCGCTGCTGCGGGCCTATTCGTCTCCCGGGCCCCGCACGGGATCTGGTCATGTTAAAGACTGCTGACTGTTTGCCATATAATTTTGTTAAATTATTGTTTCTTGATGTTGGTTGTGTCTTGTACACTTATTCCACATCTCTTTATATATCGTCTATTGGTTTTTCGTTGGTCGTTTTTTCTTCTTTTCTTAATAAAACTTTGCGTTCAATTTTTTTTCAAAATCAAGATCTTACTTATTCAAAACTCTTACCTCACAAGAACAAATCACAGAGCTCCCAATGGAGAATTCTAATATCAAAAAGTGTGAAAGGGCACAGAAAAATCATCAGTCAAAACATATGAGAAAAAACCCAAGAAACAGACAAGTCAAAACCCACGCAAACAATATAACAGCAATCAACGACGCTATCTAAAATCGTAACCAAAGTGAACTCGGGTGCTCCGGAAGTGAAAACAGTTCCTGCTTGTTTCAATACATCAAGGCTAACGGTTAATTCAGTGAGTAAATCCGGTAAAGGAGGGGGGAAACGTTATTACAAACAACATATGTACTCATCTGAGATTAAAATTCCATATTTTTCGACGAGCATATGAAATTCTTATGTGGAATTCTACTTTTAGTCTATATCAATTACGCTTATCCAAATCTCGTTAACTAAAAAGCAACAAAAAGACAGTATGTGTCTGAAACTATTTACGATAATAGATTAATCCAAGAGTACAATTTTTTTATATAATGCATCAATATATTCTTCATTTTTAGAATGTAGACAAAACAAACATATTCCCAATTGTCACAACATAATGTATAGAGTTTGATTGTCCTCAACATGAAAGGCATTTAACACTCCAGTCTCCAGACATTTTGTTAACAGACACCGAGGTCAATCGTACAATTTAGTCAAATTGTCGAAAATTACCTCAATTACTATTATTTTGTGGGAAAGTAGAGCATGAGAGACGAACTTATAGGCAAAGTTAAATGTATATTTTCGTAACTACATCCTGGACTAAAAGGTCGATATTTTTTAACGATCAATCCGAATTTCTGAATCTTGCTCTGTAAAATGTACACTCCAAGTCAAAAATGAAGGCAACTGTGGTGGAGTGGTCTTAGGCGCAGGTTAAAAGCAACACGTTTGAACATTATCAAATACCAATGCAGAGGTCCTACTTGGAAATGTATATTACTACTCTTGTTCGTATCCTTAAATCTCTGCTAAGCTTTTATTTGTACTTTATTTCCTTTATTGTTTTACAGTGTCTTTAAAGAAAATTATATAGGGATTGGATTTTCATCGTATTCATTAATACATTTTTTTTCATCTTGGACCAATTTTAAAACGAAGTCAAATTAAAGGTAGCTGGCTCTTTTCTATTGTTGATTTTATTGTTTAGTGATTGTGCTTTGTCTAGGAATATTGATAGGGGAAGGTTGGGCCCAAAAAACTAGTGTAACCCCGCCATACTACATATGCCTGTCCTAAGCCAGGAATCGTTGACAAAGCTTTCGTTTGTACTTGTCTTTTTGATGTTTCCTGTTCCTTGTTTAAGAAGGGGGTCTATCTGTGACTATTTCAGGGCTGGATTTGAATTATATGCATTTTATTTAGACCATGGGCCAATTGCAAAACCACGAGCAGTGCCAAATGGCCTCGTTTAAGGCTGCTGGTGGTTGTCCATTGTGGTTTTTCTAAATTGCCGTTAAATTGTGGGCTGTGTCGCGTACACTTATTCCACATCTCATTATTTTCTATTTAAACTGCAGATTTACATTGGATGCGTCGCGTACACTTATTCCACGTCTTATCATTTTTATTGCTTGTCTGTATGGAATTGGTTTCTTTAGTTACATTTTTGTACCTACTAAGGTAGGTCGATGGCTTCTTCAAGCTAATCTGGTTGCCTTTATCAGTGGAGATACGTTCCCGGTGAGGATTACGATTTCGTCTTCTTAACGTTAGTGAGCAGCGACATAGTGAATCACTATGACACATCATTCAAACGAAATTCTGATGAGATTGGCTTAAAAAGTTCATTGTGTGTTTGACAGAACTTTATATTGTCAAGTATAAGAACTTTGATTGACCTCAAAAGGGTATTTTTCAATTTATACATGTATCTAAAATAATTTCTACTACATCTATCATAGAATTTCGGTGGAAAACAAGTCCACAGCAAAACACAACGTGTTCTTAATGGCGACTGCATGTAGTGCTTAGCCCACAGATTTATCAAGGTGTGTACCCTACATTACTAAATAGGGTGGTGGTTGTCTGGTCATACATATACTATCGGGAAAGTCCGACTGCTGACCATAGTGGTCAGCGAGAGGAGAGTGACATGCTTCATGCACGTAAAATACCACTTTGTGGACCGCCACGAATGCATCCCAGAAACTTAATTTTCCGAACTAACCCAAATAAAACTTCTTTTTCATAGTGTTCTTCAAAACGTACTGTTATTTTGTTTCTTTCCCATCCCTATATTCTTGATTTGGGTTAATTTTATTTTTCCTATTTCACGTTCAGTTGCTTTTTATAAACCATATAGTTTTGCTGTGGCGCAAAGAACCAGCTCAATAACTTATCCACTCACTATTTTAGCTTCATATTTCTTTGTGAAAAGTGAGAACTATGTGTATAAAACTCATGACACTTGTTGTCATGTTAAACATGAGAAGCAAGCAGTTGTGTTGTTCATATTGATTGATCGTTCTTTGTTTGTTAATGTCAGGATAAAGATATTGCGGCCATAAAAAGGACAGAAATAAAAATTGTTAGGCAACACAAATAACGTTTTATCAAGGAGATGAACATGAAAAAAAGTGACAATGGTCATGTGATAAAAGTAGGATGGGGACACAAGGCCAATCGGGGAAACATTTTTACAGATTCTGGAAAAAAGAGAGATGGTAAGGTCAGACAATTTAGCCTTTTGTTGGGGTTACCACAAGCTCTACTCTTACCGATACATGCAGCAATGGAATGTGACATTTTGACCAAAAATGGGGTTGAAAATTAAACAGAATTTAACGAAGAAGAACAAGCGATTTGGGATGGAAAATATTGGCCATTATAAAGCAGCTAAAAGGAGCCGTCTTGCTATTTTACGTACATTGCCAGTATAGACTCATAAACTGTCAATACGCTCTACGTTCTTATTAAACATTGAATATTTAAAATAATAGTTCACTCTTCTGCACACTTCAGGCAAACTCCTTACAGTTCCAGTTCCCGTCCGGAACGGTCCGTATACTAATCACTGCACCAGGCTTTCCGGGCTTCTTTTCAATGACCTCTTTTTTGCCCCTACTCTCTAAATTAAAAACCATGAAAAGTACTCACATGTACCAAAATGCATTGCGCAACCACATTGTTTATAGTATAACCTAAATACTTCTACTTTACTTCACTTTAAAAAAGTAGGTACTCATTAAAACCGGTTTTACAACAAATTGAATTAATTCTTCTAAGAAAAAAATTATTACAGAAAATTTGATGTTTTCATGGCTAACTATAGTAAAATTTTGAAAATTTATTAAACTAAAAAAAATTATCGAGAATCTTGATGGAATTCGTACAAGCCTGTAGCAGTGGGATAATCCTGACCTATTTTTTCGGGAAGGATAAGTCTATTGCGAAGAAGTTTGCCCTTCAGGCACACTAGGAAAATGCCCTTTGTAAAATCTTATCTATGTGTAACTTACTAAGTAACCTGAACAACGAAAGAAGCTTAGTCTAAGAATAAAAAAAAACCCAAAAAACAGGAAATGGTACAGAGTCTTGACTTTTCCAAACAAAAAAATGCAATAAATGGAATTTAGCAGCCATTACATTTGAAGCCCCCATAGGACAATAATTGGAATATAATTACTGTTCATATGTTCACTGAACCATGTCATAAAATTGATTGACAGAGAGAGACAATTCCAATATTTTTTCAATATAATATTAATGGTTTTATTGACATCTAGGTCTGTGCCATCTAGTATTTTGTGCTATCGTAGTCTCACTAACGCTTAATCAACAGAACACAGGAAGATCATTTACATGAAAGCGACACCAATGTCAACAATGTAATTAAACTCTGTCTATCAATGATTGCTCCCTTAATCACTATTTGAAACGTTGGAATTTTGAGATTTCGGGATTTAACGTTAGGTTTTTGACTGACGGTGGAGTCTCGGTGAATTTCAAATCTCTGTTGTTGTTGAATGGGATATGTTGATAAGGGGTTCATATGTTTCGTCTATGAGAATGAAAATGTTTGTATATTTGTTTTTCTGCTGATTGTCATCTAAGCTTCAGACAGAAAAATCAAATCTTAGTTGATTTTAGGGCAGTGGTTCCCGAGTGATACCACAAACCTGTAGTCAGACATGTCTGACACGAATTTTCAAACATATATATTTTTTATTATTGAAATTTCCGATTGTCTTAATTCAAGATCTGTTTAAACATCAGGTTTCTTTCCTTGTATTGCACATGGTCGATATCTTAGGTGCTGGATTTGGATTCTTGGGTTTGAGTTCTTGTCGTTTAATATTTTCCAATGTAACGATTTAAATGCTTATGACGAGCCCCGAAACATATCTAGTATGCATTGACAGCATATCAAAATTTACTTTTTTATAACACTTTGGTATTTTGTATTTTTACCCAATATTTTTATTTCTGTTGATAACATAACAATTTTAAAGTACCACTTTTCATAAGATTCATGCAAAGAGCGTTTCATGGGTGGAAAGCCTACAACAATTTATTTTTGATGTGTTGCTTTACTCCTACTAGCACCCTGCTTTGATCTTTTGTGCTCTTTTTCCAAACTAGCCCTGGTCCTGAGAGAAAAAAATATATAGAATGCATTGAAAAAAATGTAAGAAAGGGAGATAACTCTTAAAATTGTCAATAATTTCAATAGAAACTATTGTAACAATATGGCAAGATTTCTCCCAGGACCAGACAGTTATAAGAAAATTGTTATTTATTTCTTATTTTATATACTTTGAACTATCTTTCGTTAAAAATAAAGCATTTTTTCGATGAATCATTTTTCTTCAATTTTGCATGATTCTTAGGTGGACTAGTACTTAAATACACTTGTGTACCTTTTAAATATCTTTGCATTCGTGTGCATTGGTATGTTATTTGAACATAACTGTCATATAAACATACAAAAAAGTTTGTGACAGAACATATGCATATCATAATTAAATGGTAAACATGAAGAAAACAAAATAATATAGATAAATATATTGCAAGTTATGAGACCTCTGCCCTTAGTTCTAATGGCTGTCTAAACAAGAAGCCAAACATTCTTATTTGTTTAAATGACAATGACACATGTATGAAGTTTGAATTTGAATTTCAATTTGTTATAATAGACTACCAGGTGAAGAGCAATACCCAATTCATGCCATTATCATGGTGCTTAAATTGACTCAAATATCAACTGTGAGATCAAACAAATTATAACTTTCAATTCTTTTATTGAAAAAGAGTTTACGGTCTTCTAAACAACTCACGAAATGCAAAACTGAGTAGTGACGGAGCGTCATGTTTGACAGCTAACGTTTGAATTTTCAAGTGCGTTGCACCTCTTTTTTTTTACAAAAACAGAAGACAGTATGTGCTCGATCTGATCCTAGTACCTATACAGTTGTAAGTGCAGATGTGGGTCCGTGATTGAGTTTTTGCACTTGTCATCTTTTTCTGGATCTATACTTAACGGGTGTCTTGCAAAAAAGAAACATATAACCCGTTTGCTTAACCTTATTTGACTGTCGTATCGACGTGATTTCACGTGGTGATTGTAGTTTTGTTGTTTGCTGTTGATTTTTTTCTTTGCTTTTTATTAACTCTGTTTTTCGTTTTCGGACTTCAGACATTTCAATGTTTCTCCATTCTTGAAAAAAGCTTAATCGTAAGCACATATTTAACAAATAACTTTTATATGTTTTATAGTTATTGTTAACTATAGTTATTGTTAACTTGGTTGCTCTTTTAAAAAGGTTTTCATCTAACTGCATGCAAACGTATTTTTCTTTAAAGATGCTTATTCTATGTATTCAATAAAAGGCTCAACAATCTAAATAGACAGACTTATATCATTATCGTGGTGTTTTATATATTATAATGTTTTATCGTGTCTCATGTGCTGTGTGGATGCAGTTGAACGTATCCCCGTGCTTGAGGTGTATGCTCTTTTATATTTTCATGATGGTATACTTGTACACGAGATAGCTTTCATATTTGAATCTCCCTTCCATTGACCCTCAACTTAATCTTTGTTGCCCTATTCTATGGTCTTCTAAGTGTTCCTACTTTTACTTCTAATCCCTGTTTTTTGTGTTTATGTTGTTGCGTTTCAAATTAGCTTGTCGGGAATCATTGGTAGTTTTAGTAGGAAGATTTAGTCCGTGGTACTATTTCATTATTTTTTTCTGTTGATACATTTGTTTTCATGCCGTCCCTATTTTGTCATTGGACATTCGGTTCTCTCCTAACGACACATTATCATGATTTTACGAAACGGAAAAAGATATTTGAATAACAAACCCTTTACTAGGATATCCACACCTCACAGTGCCATACCTCCTCCAAAAGGTTAATTCAAGCCACACTTACAACACTCGACATAATTCCAATCCCACTTTTCAAACGTTAATTACTAAAAATCAACCCTCAAATAAAATAACCGGTACAACTTTTAATAACTCTTATCGTGGATATCCTAAAATTTCACCCTGTGGTGCTTCTAAATGACAGACATGTAAAATACTAATCAGAGACACCACTAACGGCCGCAAATTCTCTATAAATCTGGATCAAGATGTTAACTGACGCACCAATAACTTAATTTATTTAATAACATGATACTAACCTGGTTGTAATATCCAGTATGTAGGGGAACCCGGTAGATGTCTGTCCAAAAGAACATCGCAACATCTATATCGCTTTCGCCGCTATAAAAAGTACAAATGTCTCTTATATCAGCATTTCCATAAACACAATCATAACCTTAAATACGTCAGGGTTCAACCCCTAGACATTATTCAAAAAGACTCCAAATCTAGTAAACGAGAGTTTTGCAAGTTGAGACGACTTGCAGAACTGGAATGGATTAAAAAATTACAAACAGCTTATCCTCTGGGTCTGAACGATAACATTATGGGACAGGGGAACATATCTAGAACATCAAATATCAATGTCATGAATTTAATAAGTCCTCGTAAACGGAACAAACGGTCGCATGGTATTCGAATAAATCCAAATGTTAGAAAACATCATCGTTCTAATTTAAGCATCACCGATCTTGTTAAAATATTTAAGAATAACGGACGACATAATCTTTTTTGTAAACTATGCTCTATACCCGTTTCTAAGTTAAATAAAATTAGATTGGATTGTAACACCATATCTCATGCCAGTCCCCTATATGAAGGCGCACTCATTATTAGCGCTTTTTGTTACTTTAAACTTTTCCCCCAAATTGATAGTCCTGTAGACCACATTCGACATTTTATAAAATTAACGTACATCAATAGAGGACTAGACTTCATAAACATTTCTAGTATTTTTATGGATCCTACTATTAAAAAGTTAATACCACCATATTTTACAAATACTGAACCTCCAATCATATCTTATAAATATAAAAAACCAACACGTAACATTATTTTTAACTATACGTCCATCACTACAGATGAAGACCTAGACTCGAATATTCCTGTATCATGCGACTGTGCTAATTCGGACTTTAGATATGTTCCTTGTGGCCATATTGTTACTGGCGACCTAAACATTGTCGATGACCCAGAGGTTATTAAATTCTTGAAAAAGGGACCAAAATTCAGACCTCCTTCGAAAATTAATTGGAATTCTTGTTTTGATTGTATAAATACTGCCCTTCATTCGTACTGTAAGACCTGGATTAGACGAGAAGGAGCAGATTCCAAATCTTTAGACAAGTTTAAGAATAAATTCATATCCATTGTAAAATTACGAATAAGCCATTTTCAAAACACCTTTGTAGAATATCGACCCCAAACTTATATAAACAGAATTAAATCAAAACTACAATTATTAGGTTCACGATATGTTTTTGTTCCTGCGGATAAAGCGGCTAACAATGTTGTTGTGGTATGTCGTAAATATTATCTGGATGTTTTAATGCATGAAATTAAAGGCTCATGTACTTTCGTTCCCGTGCAAGCTACAGAAACCAGTATTATTGACGATCATGTCATAGCAACCACAGCACTTCGAGCAGCCCCTACATACAATAAATTACCTACTATGTACTGGATACCTAAATTACACAAATACCCATATAAATCCTGTTTTATTTCTGCATCAAGTAAATGTTCCTTAACCAATATTTCTAAAGTCTTGTCTCTTGCTTTAACTACAATGAAAGAATTTATCATCCGATACTGTGATAAAATTTTCGCAAATAGTGGAATAAATCATTTTTGGAGTGTTAAAAATTCTCTTGATGTTTTAGACAAACTTCGGGCATTTGAAAATAATTTTCAATCCGTAGACAGTTATGACTTTTCCACTTTATATACTAATCTACCTCACAATCTTATCAAAAAGAAATTTGAATATTTAATTAAATGGTGCTTTGACAAATCTAAAAGTGACTACATCTGTTCTAAAGTGTCACAAGTATTTAGTAAATCGTTTTTTAGTAACGAAACCCACAAAAATTATGTTAATTGGACCGACATAGAAGTTATTACTGCATTAAACTTTCTTTTAGATAATATTTACATCCGGTTCGGTAAACAAATATATCGCCAAGTCATTGGTATTCCAATGGGAACCAATTGTGCTCCACTCATAGCTGATCTGTTTTTATATTGTTACGAATCACAGTTTATGGCCAAGCTACAGAAAGACCCAAACAAAAACCACCTTATCGAAACTTTTAACAATACATATAGGTACTTAGATGACATACTTGCTCTAAACAACCCCACATTCTCAAATTTTATAAATGATATATATCCTAAAGAATTAACCCTAAATAAAGCAAACTCAACCGACAGTAGATGTCCATTTCTAGATTTGGACTTATGCATTATCAATGGTAGATTACACACTAAAGTATATGATAAACGGGATGACTTTTCATTCCCAATAGTTAATTTTCCGTTTCTTGAAGGAGACGTACCATTAGCTCCAGCTTACGGGGTATACATTTCACAATTAGTCAGGTATGCTCGCATTTGCAGTGATGTGTCTGATTTTAATGATAAAAACCGTTTTATTACAGAAAAATTGCTAAAACAAGGTTACCGTTACCACAAATTAGTCAAATCTTTTACAAAATTTGCACATAAATATGTACATCTCATCGAAAAATTTGATTGTACACGTAGATTTCTGATTGTTAAAGGAATATCTCATCCTGACTTTTATAGCAATGTAGTTTATAAAGCACAAAAATTCAAAAACAACCTTATGGAAATTAAAAACTGGCTTAAAAACCTTTTGAAAAAAGGATACGAATTCAATGTTTTAGTAAAATCTTTGCATTTGGTATGTTTTGGCAGAAATATTGATAGCTTGATAGTAACTTTAAAACGTTAAATTTTCACTTTGTATCCACTGTATTATTTATAAGCACCACAGCGATCAAGTATGTCGGTTCTGTATGGTGATACAACTCTTAATCATTCATTGTTTTGACGTGGGGTGTCGGATTTAGAACTGATGTATTTGATTCTTTTACATTAATCGATAAATGTTTCTCAGCTAGTTGTCAGTAACTTCGAGTGTTCTCAAGAGAGTTCCTCCTTGTCTTGTTGTTTTCGTACAGTTTTTTGTCTTAGGTTCTCTCTTGTTGAATTGAACTTTTGTCGATTGAGTTTTACAGTGTGTTTTATATGTAGCTTTGTGCAACCTTATCAATAGGGGGAAGGTTGGATCCAAAAAACTAGTTTAACCCCGCCACATGTTATATGTGCCTGTCCTAAGCCAGGAAACTTTGCCAAAGCCTTTGTTTGTCCTTGTCATTCTATGTTTACTGTTTTATGTCAAGAATTGAGTCTTTCGTTGATGATTTAGGGACTGGTTTTGATACTTTTGTATTGTATTATAAGTCTTGGGCCAATGCAAGACGGTAAGCAGTGACCTATGATCATGTTGAAGACTGCTTGCTGTTTTCCGTTGTGATTTTTTGAATTGCTGTTTGTTTATGTTTGTTGTGTCGCGTACACTTATTCCACATCTCAATATCGTATATTGTTGGTTTTTGGTCAGTCAAATCTTTGGTAAATAGACAAAATGGGAATAACTCATTGAAACCCTAAGACCAGACATTCTAGTTCCCTGTCTCATAGGAGCATAGGAGGAATAAGAACATTTAGACAGCTCATAGGACAACACAAATAATTTGGTAAGCGTATGTCTAGTTTTGGAAAATTAACTTAACACTGCTCATGTATTTACCAAAAATAAATTTGCTACAGATTTTTAGGAGCTCATTAGCTGCCTTCCCTTACTCCAATGGAAATGTAAACCAGTCTGTCGGGTGTTAGAGTTATTCCCCTTTGGTTGAGTTTGGTCCAACTACCAAAGATCTAACCTAAAACCACAAATATGAATAAAATAACCCTTTCGTCCTATACATAGGTTTTAAATCGCATTCGATTCGCCTGCTTTTGAAGACAATGGCATTAGTTTGTTTCAGTGCAAATACATTCAATGTAATTACGACTAAGACTGATAATTATTAAAAATAATTAGTTATATTCATTCAAAGAACGTCACAAAGATAGTAATTTTCAATAGACCGTGTGGTCTTTTGTGAATTGTACAGGAATTCAATATAATGCTTAATGTTAGCAAATATGTTTTTAGAAAATAACAGGTTGAAGAATTGATTTATTTGATAAGGAATTCAATGATTATTTTTTGTCCTTTTATCTCTCTTCCACAAAAGTGACACTATGTAACAAGAACGAACATATCTGGAATTTTATAAAATTTAAAATATGAATAGTCGGTTGTCGTCATAAACAAACTATCAATACAGATGCACCATGGACAAATGGACCAAAGAGTTACGATCCGTTTTTACTGGAACCGTATCGTTCGTTACTAGACCCATTCCTGTTTTTACGCCGGTACTCAAAACTCGGTTTTTCCTGATTGGCTTTGTGTGCCCATTTGCCCCACTTCATCTTTCATAGAAAATGAATTAAGGTGTACGCGACGCAGTCCGCATAAACATTCTGTTCATGTTCACTTTATCACCCCTTTTTGTTCATCTACTTGATAAAAAAGAATTCGCGTTGCTTGAGACTAAATCAAGAATTAAATTTACTATAACCTATAACAGTTTGTATGTCCCGACCACAAAAGTATAGGGCATATAGAATACGAATCTGTTTGTCCGGTTTGTCCGTTTTTTCGTACGCTCTTAAATTGTATGTCCTTAATTACATGTTGGTTATCCTTCGGGTTCCTGTTTTTTTAGGCAGAGCCTTATAGCGTCATAAAGCTATCTGATTTTCGCGTTTTTTTTCCGTCTAGACAGGGTAAATCGGTCAGTCAATATTGCTACCAGAGGATCTATTACAGAACATTGTTCGTGTATTGTATTTTAAATGTTAAACGTATTGTCTAAAATAGGAGGTACATATTTATACCCCCAACATAAATGCGATATAAATGTGGACTACATATCGTGTATTAATACTCGTTGACACTTAAGCATTTTTGACCTTTGACCTTTGATCAAGTGGGCGGAGCTTAATGACAGATTTCTTAACAAATATGTAAGTGTGCGGAGAAAACAAACAAAACTGATGTGCTATGTTTCAAGTTTATGAAACACAGATCGTTCTTTATTTTTAGTGCTTAGATTTAGCTCTGCCTTTAAACGCTTTAGCGCTTTGATTTTTATTGTGCATTTTTAAATTACCGTTTAAATGTACATGAATGTAGGTTAACGTTGTGTCGCATACCTTATTACCTTCTGTTAATTTACTTTTCCATAAAGAAAAAAATATATTTTTCGAGGAATGGCATTATGTGTCTTTTGGGCAGTTTCTTGTTCATTTCACAGTTACGATCAGTGTGGTCACCGACCGAACTAAACTTAAATCCCCGTATTTGGTTCTTTGTTGGTCACAGAAATACCCCAAAACGTACACAAAGAAGTGCCAATATATTAACAGTGACCTTAGGTCTTCATGACAGAATTTTGTAAGCAATAATCGAACAAAATCATCCAAATTCAGCGTTTAGAATTATCAGCATCCGCCAAAATGTTTTATTGATAATATATATCATCCCACAATGCGTTTAACCTCATTGAGACAAGAGGTAAAGATGTTATCAACTTCAGAAGCCGAGAGTAACGATTCATGAATGAAATAGAGCGAAATCCTTGGCTTGCAAAGATGTTTCGGTATCAGTTACCAAGTATTTTTTTCTCGGTTTTGCATTGTAATGAACAATTTGAATTAAACTTTACACCAGCTACAAAATCGTTTTTGATATAATAAATATAAGAAAGTGTAGCAGCCATGACAAATGTTCGAATCGTCAATCTTATATTTAGACACAAGGAATATTAAAATGATGGATGGTTGACAGAGTTTTGCTGAAAACGGCAGACAGAGATATTTCAGTAATAACCTCATAGAAGCAGTTCCCACACTATAAAACCTAGAACCGAATCCGGTTCAAATATCCACTCGAATCCGTGGTTTAGACGTAAAAATCAATGATATAAATAATATCTCGGCCACTTCAGTTATGGAAGTGACTTAAGAATGACAAATCACATCAAATGACAAATAGTTGGATCTCGGCTTCTCTTAATTGTTCACTTTATCTTTTGATTTACTTGTCATCTCGCGAGATTTGCAAAACAGCGTTAGTTAGATGTGATGACTGCAATTTGGAGTCAAAAGTATTTGTAGATCTTAAACATTTTGACCTCGGAGTCATTCTTCAGATGAAAGTTATGAAATTTATATGATTAATCACGCGGCTCTGTGAACACATTTTATGCTATGCTGTCAAATTTTGTAAAAATATTTGTATTTCTGGTATGGTTTTGAAGTTCTTGTTGTCATAATATTGAGATGATCACTGGATAAGGGAGCAGCCATTTGATTTTTATGGGGGTGGGGCTAATGTATTCTTTTTGCATCCTGCCTTTTGATTTTCGGAAATATCGGAGCCTGGATGTTTTTTTTTCGGCGCAAGCGCCCACAATTTTCAACATTTTGAATTCGTCATATATTCTTCAGCCCAAAACTGCATCCTGCCTTGATTTCAGATTTTTTCCATCCTGCCTTTTTATTTCAAATTTCACCACAACCCCTCCCTCCTTTCCATTAATATCAAATAGTCCAGTGAAATAGTCGCTCCTTAATCAGTTGGAATTGAACCAAATTGAATGTTGAAAATATTACATATATAAACATATATAACATTCTTGATATACTAAAAAAACACAGTTTTCAAATGTCATCATTAACTATATGGTTAGTATTGCTTAGTACATGTAATGAAATCCACAATTGTGCAGATTTTATGTTGGGAATTCAAATCACTGATTATGTAAATGAAGCGAAAAAGTACACAAAGTCTCTACACCTCCAAACTTAAAGTTGAAAATTTCTTTTTTTTATTTTACTTCTTGACTCTAGGTAAATCTGGTTTTTATTTTGGTATCGTTTGGTACGTTCGCTTTCATACATTAAGTAATATGCTCTTCATGTTCAAGATAAGTTAAAATTGGCTAAATCATATCACTTTAGGCACCGACCATTTGATTTTCGGGGGGGGGGGGGGGCTTGGATTTAAAAAAAAATATTCTGGCTCTGATTTTTTGCCATAAAATAGTCTGGCCAGCTTATAGGGCGAAAAAAATAATCTGGCCCTTATTTTGCGCATTAGAAAAAAAAGATTTTCTGAACAAAATTTTCTAGCATTGAGTGTACGGGAAAAAAATAAGCTGGCCCGCGCAGCGGTCGAAAAAAAAAATTCCGGCTCGGGTGAACATCCCAGCCTCCCCCCCCCCCGAAAATCAAATGGTCGGTGCCTTACGCATCGGCCGCAATTAAAGCTTTTCGCTTGAAGTTGTGTTTTCATTCAATAACTTTCTTCACCTCTATCAATATTTTGTTATACTAGTAATATATTTTGTTAAACGCGAGGTAGAGGGGAGAAAGTCACTGTAGTTTCCACAAGGATGCCTACATTTTTTTTACTTAACATTGGTACTCATTTAACCATCTTCATTTGTATAATTAAGACTGCACCATTTTTTGCCTTATTTTCATTTTAACGTATTTGCGTTAGTTCCTTATACAAAGCTATATACTCATTAGAACATATATCTATCTATATATATCATAGGATCTGCTTTGATTTAATTACAGAATGCTGCGCGCAAGAAACAGTATTTCCAAACCCGCAAGGTATCCAAGTGTATGCGTAAACAAAACGTTCTGATTTGCTAAAAAAAAAAATCTTAACGATTTTAGAACCTCTAGTTTGGCAAAATACAAATTTAGGTTTTTTCAAAAATACATTCTTTTAAAGGATCCAAGACATTAGTAATTTACACATATAGAATAAAAGAAATAAAAAGAACATATATTTACTTAGTTCAGCAAATCAAACGTTTGGCATATTTTATATAAAGCGCACAAATGCAATTCAAATTGGTCACTGGCGAATTTGCACCTTGTAAATCAATCATGCACATCCTTTTGTCGGTGTTGTTTTCTTTCATTCTTTAGTGTTTTGGGGTATTTGTCTATTGTATGTATTTTATTTCTTATTATTCAATACGATCCCATCAATTTTTTAAGTGAAATATATATTTTTCGCAAATAGAAAGGGTCGCTTAAGGTCCAAAACGTTCGACGTCTTATAAATGCAATTTTGAAATAAAGGAAATCAAGAATTTAGACATCAGTGAAAAAAAATGTTAAGTATCATTTTCTATGCCGTTTAACTTGAAGTGTTGTTTTAACTTATACGGATATTTATCTTTTTACATTCAACACGAAACATATAATACCTACTGAAATACACATTTGTCACTTTACAGCCTTCTTGCATCGCCAACTTTCACTGTTCAAAACCAGCTAGTGTTAAAAGTTTTGCATGTCAATCTTATATTCAGAAAAAAAACCAAGACAGAATTCTATGTGCTGGTTAGAGCATTATTGTCTTGTATACACATTTTTGTTCATACATATATAACCTTGACATATAAATTTTTGTGTAAAATAAACACACATATATATGTATGTACATGTATATAATCATAGTTGGCTTCCATGTATAATCACATTATTTCCTCGTTGCTTACAGAAACTGGTTTATCAGGCAGTATTCCGAAGCCTGGAGGTATATTTCTAATGCAAGCACAATCAAGCTAGCGCAGCACACTCGCGGAGTCAACAGTTTGTCGGTCAATGTATTGATTGTGAAATATATTTCAGTTTTTGCCAGTTTGCCTTAGGGAGCAACCCTTTGATTTTTAGGGGGAGGGCTATGGATATTTTCTTTGTCCTGTCTTTTTATTTTTGGAAAAAGTCGAGCCTGGATTTTTTTGGTGCGCTTGCGCGCGCATTTTTATTTTTTTATTTTTAAAGAAACTATATTTGTTTTAGCCAAAAATAACCTCCTGCCTTTTTTTTTACTCAAATCACTGTCCTGCCTTTTTATTTCTGGATTTTTGCCATCCTACCTTTTTATTTCAAATTTCACCATAGCCAACCCCCCTCATAAAAATCAAATGGCCGCTCCCTTATCCAGGTTTGGCATGTGACATCATTTTGAAATCGATGTCAAAAAGTTAATATTACAAGAAATCGTCGGTGCTTTTAAGGCAAATTAACATAACTGTTGACTCCTCTTACAAATCACTTTCATCTTTTCATCTGGCATTCAAATGCATGCGATCATTTACCTCCATTTTTAGCGGCACATCACATCGAGGCGCACATTCACGAACATGCTCATGCGCAGCAGCACATTAGTTCGAATTTATCTAATATTTGCATGTTTTATTTGATATTTCTTTCTATATAGTCACTTCTTTTGTATGCCCCTTATTCTATTAATAATTTTTAGGAAAATGTTTAGAATTAGAATTTTTTTGATAATTTATTGTTATTGTGAACAATAATTTTATAATGCAGTTCTGCCATCTCTTTAATTCTGTCAGAAAACTGTGCTAAAATTGTTGTTCTTTTGAATTTTCTAGTACAGTTTATTGCAAATCCTTTTCTACCACACGACAATTTTTGGTTCACAGTTCACCCTTGTATGAACTATTAGAACCTAGAACTAGTGTCGGAACGCTGAAAAAGTTCCAGGGACCTAGAACAGACTAGAACCAGTGACCTAGGACAAGCTAGAAGGGTTTATGACAGTTACTGAACTGTCAAGAACAGTTCCAGAACCAGGCAGACGAATCATGCAAATTTGTTGTTTTTTATAGGTTCATGTAGTGAATATAAATTGGTTAAATGTTCAAAAGTTTTAAACGTAAATATATCCTTTTTATACAAATTATAAAAAAATGGATATTTTAAGTTTTGTTTATATAAAAAACTATTAAAATCATTTGTTTTCATCAAAGGCTGTTCAATTATTTAATGTAGTTCATAGCCATTTTAATTTTCCTATCTCTCGACCTATCCCACGGTTTAATTATTGTGCTGCAATAAAACCAGAGTGGTTCTGTTAAATAATTCCAGTAATCTTTTAGTATGACTAAACCTTAATTTATAGATATGCATAAAATTTACATCTAAGCTGTGTTATCTTTTCATTTAAGCTAATCGATGGCAAAACTAAGCAAACCGTTTTATAAAACTAATACAAATGATAGTCAAGGAACACAAAAGAGCCAGCCAAGTCAATGCTTAGATGTAAAAATTACCATCATTACAACGACTATGTTCACTGACGTTGATAAAAGTGCATTTATTTGATTGGAAAGGCCAGAGAAAAACGTTTGTCTGTTAGCCAGAAATCTAATATTACGACGTATGCACATTTTTAACATTGGCTTAAAAGAATGGATATTTTTCCCGAACAATATAGCCATGACAGTGACTTTTCACTTTTCAGACATATTATTTAGAGTAACTTATTGGTTTTATGTTCGCATGGCAACCTCTTTTATGACTCTTACCATTTGATTTTCTCACCAAAAGAAAAGATGATTTTCAAATCTATAAGGCTAGCCCTTTTTTGCAAAAAATCAGTAAAAGGAGATTGAGATAGGAACGCTTATTTTATTTATCACACATTTAGCGTTTATATGCATGAATTTGCCCAGATGAAACAGCCGAAAGAGTCCAAGCCATATTAGACAAGTGTCATGATATGGCCACATCAGGCGGCACGTGCTCAAGAGAGGGTTTGATATGGCTTTTTCCTTGGCAATATCAGCCCTCGCCCTTTTAACAAACATGAGATGATGTTCAGACTATAATTAATTTTATAATGACAATAAAACAATAATACTAATTATAGAAAATTGAATATATTTGTATTATAGTGTGTGTTTTTTTGGTGTGTAAAAGACTAGAGTAGGTTTTATTGAGCATTTAAGGGTCTTGTGTGGAAAATGATGTGATAAAGAGATTATGACACAGGGTTTTCCATATCAGGTCCTATATCATTCCTCGACCCATATTTGGTCTCGGCTAACGCCTCGACCTAATATGGGAGTCTCGGAATGATATGGGACCCGATATGGAAAACCCTGTGTAATAATCTATATATATTTTGACAATACATTAGGCGCACGGTGCAAACAATTAAAACCAACCGGGTTTAACTAAACTGTCAATTCAGACGTTTTTGTTTTACTTGGTGATCGGAACTTGCATCTAATTTTACTGAGATTTAAATTTAACTTTTTGATTGGTTAAAAGCATTACCGGGTATGTCACATACGAACATCTCATTTTGAAACAATTCAATAGTTTAAATAATCAATATTGCATACATAAAAGCGACAAATGACAATTTGCAATGCAGTTTCAGTGGTTCTTATATTGTGCTTTGGAGCCCGTCATCTCTGGTTGGTGCCACATCAGAAGCTAGAGATTACGTAGTCTCGTTCGTGATCAAAAACTTTTGCCCAATAAATTATTTTTACATGTGACAGTGTAATTCCCAAGACTCTTTACCAAAAGATTAAATTCATTTAGAATTGTAGAATGTTTGCGTGCGTGTCTGTGTTTTTATTTCAACAAAAATTCATTTTCTGAGTAAAATGTCTATGATAAAATAGATAACAAGGCAACTAATGGTGAAAAAATGTCTTCAATATTCAGATATTCTGTTCTACAACGAATTTATTTTGAAATATGTATTTTTCACTTTCTATTTCTCAAGGGCAATCCCTTTATGAAGGCTAATAAGGCAGGCAAATAGATTATTACACCCAAATGAATAAGCTTGTCAGTTTAGCACGCATGCGATATGACAGTTTTCAAAAGTCTATTTGCTAGTTCCACAAGTTGTAGAATAAAGTTATCGGGATCATTATTATTCGTTGATGGACAACAGAAACCAATTGATTTAGCCAGCTCAGGCTTCGAAATTTTAATATTCAAGAGACATATGATAGCATTTGCCACCAACTTCATCCTTGCGATATCTACTATAAAGAAAATTAAAGAAACGCCTAAGCAGTAATTGAATGTTTGAATCAATTTGAAAGACTGTATTCAGAAACTCGCTCAATTAGAAAACAATCTATTAATTGAAAAGACAGGCATTTTTGCTGTAATGGATACTAAATTAGAGGACGTCTTTTATGGCCACGTTTCCCAGTTCGATAAAGATGACAGCGAAGAACTCTCTCCCAAGAACAAAACTGGTTATCAAAATGCCAATGCTTTAAATCAATGCTTTCTGATTGTTCTATTTATGTAATTTTATGCAAAGCATTCCAACGTTGTCATACGTTATGTAATTTGAATTTTTACTCATGAATAATTTTATCGGGGTGTTTAATACGTTAGATCTATGAGAAAAACCGGAATAATTTCTCGCTTTCTATAGAAATTGTTATCAAGCAACACGAGTTTTCTTTTTGGGTCTTTTGTGCTAAAGAAGATGTTCCTCATAATCATGTTTAATAAATACAATATTAGTAATTCACGGTAACTTTGCATGCCAATTTCTACACAATGTATTTTTGTTTTCGAAATATGTTTATTCATCATACTGAAAATTGATATATATGTTTTTAAAGACCCACTATGGCACTTTGTATACCGTATTTGCTCAAAAATCACCCTTTTTCGGACTTTTGTTTTGTCATAAGATTCCCTTTGTTATAATATATGTAACCACAATTTATTTATTCTGCTGTTAACCACCGTCTGGGAATTTTTATTTTTGGTGTCCATACGCTATGTATATAATTGTTTTTTCCCTCTTATTTTGTTATTGTTAGATATGAATGATAGTAAAATCATACTTGACTATGTCACTCTTTTAGAGGAGTTGTTTTATAGAAATTTTTCATCTTAATCCTTTGTTTTATTTTGGGGGTCTGAAAGAACATACATGCATACGTATTGATGAGGATACATATAAACTAAAATAAGTTAACAGTTTCAAAAAAAATTTACAAACGTTTTTTTGTTTGTTATTTCTTTCAGATATATTTGCGGTAGACATGGTTCATTTAGATCCTCGTTTTGATGTACCAGTGTTTAAAAGTGTAAACACTCCATGCAAACAAGTTTCCATTTGTTAATATATTGTGATTGTTTTCAGATATTTTTGCGGTAGATCCCAGTTTTGATGTTCCAGTATTTAATGTTACTGTAATAGCCGGGAAAACGGCCATCTTACCATGCTCAGTTGACAATCTCCAAGCACATAAGGTAAATATAAAAACAAGGGGTGGATCCGGTTTTGATTTTAGGGGGCGTTGAAATTATTTTTAGCCGAGCGAAGCGAGGTGCGATAGTTTTAGTGTTTTTACGTTTTTATACAAAGACATAATTATGTTTGTCAGTTTAAGGGTTTGTACGTCCGCTTCGCCTTTGTTGGGATCTGTGGTTGACAACATACATTTGTTTTTGCTGGGGTAAATGATATTATTCTTTTCTGTAAGAAAAAGAATCTCATTTTGTCTACATTGTTTTATTTATAAAATATTCTTTATACAAGATATCATCACATATAATTTAATTCATTATATCTATTGAATAAAATACTTTCCAATTTGGATATAAATTTTGAGGTGTTTTGGAAAGAAAATTGAAAATACGACCCTCTCTGTGTACAGTAAGTTATTCCTGCCCTGTAGACATAAATTTCATATTGTTTTTATTGTAAATGGTCCTTTTTGCTAGTCTGTATTTTCTACATTGTGCGTTTCTATTTTTTTTCATTTGTTGTCAATTTGAAATCTATTTGCATTTCTATAGACTAGGTAACATTTGAAGGCCCAATACTACTTTTCTACTTTACGGCCTGTAGTAAAACGTTGTTTCTTGTCTTACTGTAGATTCATTTATTCCCGTGGGTATCAATTTTCGTGGTTTATAAAAAACAACAACATTTTGTTGGGTTTAAATTTTGCGATAGTAACACTAAAAGAACATTCCATTACTGGATCGAACAAAATTTACTTAACAATGAACTCTCAAAGTGTTCAGTATTTTAATACATTCAGTATAGATTCAATATATTTTCCTTGTAGTCAATCAATTAAAATTAAAAGATAACTCTAATTTACTGAAAGTCCACTACATTAATTGATTAAAATTACCTTTATTAACAAGAGTTGAAAAGTAAATTTTGTCCGATCGAGATATTTTTTGGCTCTACTAGTGTAATCGATAAAATAATTCATTAGATTTCTATTTTTGTGATTGGCTGCCCCCAACGAGAACCACAAAAAATTGGTTACCCATGAAATATAATAAAGAAAAACAGTTTTAACTTGGTAAAAAAAATCACGAATATTAACTGTCATAAATCAGAGCCATCTTGCAGTTGGTCAAGATAACCGATATGTGATGTAAGTAAAAATAAGGTATTCCAGCTCCATCTTAATAGGTACACTATTTAAAAAATTCGATAAGTTCTCTGTTTTGTCACAATTGTAACACACGATGCTGAAAATTAAACACAAATAAAGCAACTTAATGCATCGTTTTTTTACACAATACATGTAGCTAGTTTGAGATTTGTCCTTTTAACTACAGGATTATCTTGCCTACTTTAAATCTTGTTGGACAGTAAAAGTGGTTGGTTAATAAGGTATTTTTTTAGTTAAAACATATAATTGTCCAAATAGAACCCCCCAAAATAATTTTCCTGACGAATTTGTCACACTAATCGAAACAACGACACACACGCAAATATTCAAAGGAGGATAAACTCAATTTATTTTAGTACTATCTTGCTTTGACGGATGACACTTGCATAACTACAACTGCAAATTACATCTCCAATTGTATAATTACCCTTTCAACTTAATTATCAGCTATAAAATTCCTGAACTTATTTCAAAAACAGAAATTCATTAAATTCTTTAGCGATAATTATTGAGTTTGCAGCTTCCAGACCATAAACTGTTCTCAGCTGTCATTTGGTGACATTGAATTTGGGTTATTTACAATAATTGGCGTATTTTCCTTATTTTCAATGGTATAAGGTCAAACTTCTAGATTAATTCGCATTGATCAAGTGGCAGCATTTTTTGTTCATTTTGCTTTGCCCTTGTTTAAGTAATCAAGTATATCTACACGTAGATTGTGTCTGAAATACCGTTAAAGGTAAGAGGAAAGCGCACAAACCATTTCTATAGAATATACCTTTCTTATATATTTCCTACTCTCCCTTCTGCTTTACTGAAAATTTATATCAGTCTGGCTTTTTCATCTGTAGATCAGTTTTTAGGCATTTCCTCCAGACCAATGAAATACTCTTTCCCCTTATTATTGTCATTATATTCTTTTTTGATCTCTTCTTACATCTCTACTAGCAGACTACGATCAGCAGTTTAGTCCTCGGCGGTTCTTGTAAAATCATTAATTTCTTCCAAAGTCCAAGGACAGTTACGGAAGTGGTCGTCCCCATGTACAGTTCTAGATTCTAATTATCATAGAATTTGGTATACACGAAGAATACATCATATAAACAAGTAGATTTTTACAGCTTCATATAAAACAATCACCATAAAAAACATAATTGTATTTGATATTTTGTCATCCAGTCCAAAATTCGACTTTTGTCGACCCGAAATTCACATGAACATTACTGGTCATATTCCAGGTATTCGCTGTGTACTCACATCATATGTGTGTTAAAATGTCAACGCATTGAATGAAATCTCAATGATTTCAGTGAACTACAATTTTTATGTTCCGGACCAAACGAGTATCTGGACTATACACGTATATGAGTATACCCATGACAATATGGTATACTCATATGGTCTGACCATACGCGTATGGCCGGGGCTCATCAGAAATGGGACAGAAATACCGAGATTAAAAACGAAAACATTTCCGTCATCACATTCTAAGACCTGTATATTAGAATATATAGCCTTTTGAAATTTGGTTTACAGTATTAGCGTGAAGTAGGATTTGATTTCATTTTTATCCCTTACCAACCTGTTTTGAATTTACGAAATCTGGACTGTTCTCATGTTTAATTGTTTTAAATTATATAATCAAATATTGATAAAAAAAAGTAATGTAGATTTTAGTTTTAAAATGTTCTCAGTGTTTTATTAGTAGAAAAATACTCTAAAATGTGGTCCAAATACTTATATGGTGTGGCCCGTTTTAGCCATGGTCCGACCATACGCGCGTACGGTCCGACCGTATACGATTACCCATATGGTCATGACAATACGCGTATGGTCCAAATACTCATATGGTCCTGAACATTTACACTTTTATACTTAACAAATCTTTGACAGTCATCGTTATCATGAAAAAGCGTTAACTAGGGGGGAACTTGCAGGTGATCACATGACTAGCCAAAAATTAATTTTAACTTGCCATTTAACTTCATACAAAAAGGTGTTTCAAGATTTTGAAATTCCATTAAAAAATATCATAATGATATATTCTTAATTTTGTTTTGATATTAAAAGCATTTAAACTATTTTTTCTTTATTTTATGTTAGTTTCATTTTATAAAATATTATTCAAACCTAACGGATTCTCATATTTCTGCATTTTGACAAAGGGAGATAATTTATTTCTAATTTTGACCACTTTTTTTGACATTTTTTTGTATTTATTTGAAAAACCAACTCAGACGCACACCACACTTTTCTTCATATCATTTTAAAGCAACATAACAGCCAAATATAATATCAAAAAATTACAAAATTTTATTGATAAGATTTTTCATGAATCAGAATTTTCCTTTAAAATTATGTACTTTCTTTAACATTTCAATGTAAAAAGCCAACTTTCAGAACCAGTTATCTCGAAAACTAACTCAGAAGAATGCCTTTTTCGAATTGGATTTTCAAAGTTTATCTCTTGATGTGTCTATTTACAATTTTTAAAGAAAATCTATTGACAGGAAATTTTTGGTGTTTGTTGCAAGTACCCCCTTAAGTTTAAATATTTTTGGTAGAGTGCCTCTGATGAGTCTTGAATAGACGAAACGCGCGTCAGGCGTAGCAAAATTTATTGTCTGGAAATCTGTTGTCATTTGTATTTCCTTCAAATTTGCAGTATGCGGGTTCTACTTTTCTATCAGTTCTTGTAGCACTTCCTGTCAAGTCCTCTTTTATACGTACACTATCTAGTAAATTGAGCCCTGGTCACCAAAAAGAGAAAACCTTTTTACCTTCTTTTCCAACAACGGTGATGATTTTCACAAATTTTGTGACGAAAACCTGACAGAAAATGTTCGTAGTTAGGCGCATTAAGCGATACAACACAGATTTAATTTTGCGTGGTTGTTTGGTCTGTTTAAAAGTATATAATCTCAAAATGTCATTCAAAAATAGTACAAACATGATGTGCTAATATTTTAACGTTAACGTGAAAAATGCCATTTCTTGGCGTCCGTCGGCGTTAACGTACCACCATAACAAAAGTATCAAACAATGATCAGATAACAAGTTTGTATGCTTTTTGAGCAAAAAGTTTAATAGTTAGAGGGACCCTGACACAAACTTCCTTCATTAATGCCTAAAGCTATACAAAATTCTTTTGGTCGAAGTTGTCAACTCAATGTGGCTCTTAAAAGGAAGATGCAAAATTGTTTTTATTTCTTATTTTTGACCAATTAGAATGAAATTCTACAAAATTCTCCATTGGCTTGAACTTGTCGGATGACCCAGTATACAAGTTATTGGAAATGGTTGTCAAAACAAACAGTTTTTGCAAAACCGTTGGGTCGAACTTGAACGCCCCAAAGTTTGCAAAAACCATTCACACTCAATTGGTCATCGAAGTTAGGTGAGCGACTCGGGCCTCTAGGAGTCTCTTGTTTTGTTTTCGATTTTATCTATCTTTTGAACCTTCCCAACTAATTGTTGTACATTTTCCTCACATGTTAAACCCTGTGTTTTCACATTCTCACGAGTGTTTTTGTGATTTATGCTAGACAGGAGAACATGTTAAGGTAGTATAGCGACGCATGCGCAATATTTTTTATGTTTTGTCTCATAAGATACAAAAAGACAAGTTAACTCCCTTGATTGAAGTTTTTAGAAAAAAAAACGATGACAAATTTAAAGTTAAACGTTGCCATATTTATTTTATATTTTAACTTTTTGGTAAAGATATATTCGACAACACAAATATTACTTGTTTTAACATCGAAACCAAATGATTCTAATATATCAAAGATAATTATTTAGTTTTTTCTTGTCATTTTGAATTTGATTCTATTTAGTATTATTTACACAATTTTGTTGTTTTCTTTGTAATCTTAATCAAGGGAGAATTATTTGCACTTTTTAGCACAAATGATGAAAATACCTATTAAAGATATTTTTTGTTGGTCGAATGGGGTTTTTCATGCATTGAAGCGACCACTTATCAGTTAGTTAATTATGCAAAATAATGGCAAAGAGAATTTTTTCTACTACTTTATCTTTCAAAGTTTTTGGACAAACATGTAATAAAATACATCCCTACTATTCTACATTTTGCTCTTAATGGTCGCAGCATATCTCTTGTGGTGCACTTTTCTATTAACCAATCAAACCCTACGTCTATTATCCACATGGTTAACCCGAGCAGTTTCCAAATTTTGCCAACAGTCCACAAGTAGAAATAGGTTATAATGAATATATCGAACACTTTTTGTGAACCTTTTTTCATAAAGTAAAATTATTAGCAGACAAAATAAAATGATCGATGCTTTTTGCGTTAAATGAATGCATAAAAACTAATAGTCTAAAATAGTGGAATAATATGATTTTGTGTAAACGTTTCGAAAAAAAATCTTCAAGTGCCAATTAGATGTTTGAAGTAAAATGCAACAAGATGCACATTTCACTAGCGCACAATCCTCTTTGCGATTTTTTATGCAAATTTGTTCATTGCATGCTGCAAATTCCTGTAAATAGCTGCACTTTCTATTCTTTTCAGTCATCATTTCTAGGCAATGCGCAAGTGCGATTGATCGTACAAAACTATTTTAAAGTAAAACATATATTACAATGCAGATAAGTAATTATTTCAGACCGTATTGTTATTAAAAAAATGCAGTAATTGCATTGACATATCTTCATTTACCCTGGAGCATGATATCCTCAGCATCAAAAATCTATGAACACATTTTCATCATATAATCATTCACTATTCATATCACTATTTTTTTTACTTCTTGTTTTCTGATTTGATAAAGCCCTAAGACTATGTGTTCTATTCGTAGCAAGTGATATATACATACCAAATTTATATGAAAAAGGCATATAAAACACATTTTCATGTTTTAATATATCTTGCCGTTTGTATTCTTAAGGTTGTGTGGACGGACCGGTTTTCTACATTACTGACCTACGATATTGGTAGAATTATCGACGATGATCGGATTGGTATCGAGCGACCGTTTACCAATGATTGGAACTTGCTGATCCACGATGTACGATACAGCGACGCTGGAAAATATGTTTGTCAAATCAACACTAAACCTGTCAAAACAAAAACAGTAATGTTACATGTACTAGGTAAGTTAACAAATATCAGTTAGAACGGTAAACCAGAAAAATTTGCAAAGAACTCTTTTCAACAACATTGAAATTAAAATAACGGAAAGGCATAAACCAAAGGTGTCGATAGAAACGTAGTCTATCAGGCAAAATGCATGATACTTATCTAGGCGTTCATGGTAAATCAGAGACAACACCTTGTTTATCGTTTCATAGCTTTACTAAATTCTAACTTCCGCCCAAGCCGACGTCACGGACGTTAACGACGTCGACAATGGAGTTTACAATAAGTAGTATTTCTATTTCCCGCGGTATTCACAACATACTCCGGCCGCGAAAAGTTAAACATGAAAATAAAAAATGATCTCTCAAATAATTAGTCTCTATATGAAAAAATGAAAAATTGAGCACTTGAACGAAAGAAAAGTGTTAGTGAGTCCAGGAATGTATCTTTTCTCTGGCTTGTAGTGCTGCTCGTCTCTTCGGTAGAATTATCGTCGTCGTCTTCTGTGAGTCATCAGGGTTGGTCCTCACTTCTAAGGGGATACAATTTCACTACGGGTCGTGATGTTTCTCCTCTGTTAGTCCTTACTACGGCTGATCGTACGTTTCCATCTCTGCCGAAGTGCAGCTCTTTCACGATAGCTGTTTTCCACTCGATTCTCGGTTTTTCGTCGTATATTTGCACAACATCGCCGATACGAATGTCATTTGCTTTTCCGGTGGCTTTATGGAATTCTCTAAGTCCGGTCAAATATTCGAGTCTCCAACGGGTCCAAAACTTCTGAATAAGTGATTTCTGTCTCTCTGCACGTTTCGTAATGTTATCGAAAGTAAGGTTGGCATGATCGAAGTTTATATCATCGGTATATAGATACGGTAGAACATTAATCCTTCGTCCATATAATAAATGTGCAGGCGTCAACACTTCCTCGTCGGTAATATCAGATGATGCATATGTTAACGGACGATCGTTAAGAATGGATTCTATCTCCGTAACAACTGTGTGTAGAGTCTCAAAATCAATTAGTGATCTTCCAAGAGTCTTTTTCAAACACGTTTTAGTCATGCCGATTAGTCTCTCCCACCATCCACCATACCACGGTGCACGTTTGGGTATGAATAGCCACTTGATTCCTTGTGACGAAAGTGATTCTTGTATTTTGTCTGAGTTGCAGAGAATTGGAAATTTCAACGACGAAACGAATATTAAAATTTGTTCGATAATTCGTGTCAGACAATTCTGACGACCAGGCTTGTGATTACCCTTGGGGACTTCTGGTCAACCAGCAGTGGTTATTGAACCACTAAAATCGTGTCAATAAAATCGCAAATCTGACAACCGAGCTTGCAATTACCCTCTAAATATCGACCCAGTGATTTCAAAATACAATGAACATGTATGTACGTGGGTATCAATTAAACAGGCAAAATGCATGATGCTGAATGTGTAATTAGTGTCATAATTTAGATACCAAAACGGGTACAAAACAGTAGTTTTTATTCTGCTGTATATGGATATTTCAAATAGTAATCTCTCATCAGCAGCATTTTAATCAAACCATTGGAAGGTCAAAAACCAAAATTATTGAACGAAAAGTATTCAAAACCTAAAAGTTCGAAAAGAGAAGCCAAATTCATTACCGAGAATATCGACCATGTGCAGTACAAGGAAAGAAACCTGATGTTTTAATTTGAATTTAACAATCAGAAATTTCAGTGACAAAATAAATTAAAATTTGTTGGTAAATTCGTGTCAGACAAGTCTGACGATCAGGCTTGTGATTACCAAAGGAAACTTCTGACCCAGTGGTTTAAAAACAAGAGGCTCCCAAGAGCCTGAATCGCTCACCTGATACTACACAGATACATAAATTTGTAGATATTATTGTGCTTAACCATATGCAATTTGAATTTTTGAAATATCTTGTATAGTTTTCAAGATATAGGGCTCAATATAAGACAAGAGGCTCCCAGGAGCCTGAATCGCTCACCTGGTCTTGATGTTGACCCTATACTTTTGTAGAGCTAAATGAGCTGAACATTTAAGCAAGCAACAGCTTTTCTCTACCTGCAATAGTTTTCATTCTATATGCCAAAAACACCATTTTTCACCTATAAGGGGCCATAACCCCTATAAGGAGTCATCTGACAACTTCGACCCTATGAAGACTTTTGTAGAGCAAAATGAGCTGAACATTTAAGCAACCAACAGCTAATCTCTATCTGCAATAGTTTTCATTCTGTAGGCCAAAAACATGAAAAAATGGCTATTTTTCAGGGCCGTAACCCCTATAAGGGATCATCTGACAACTTCGACCCTATGGAGAATTTTGTAGAGCTCAATGAGCTGAACATTTAAGCAAGCAACAGCTAATCTCTATGTGCAATAGTTTTCATTCTGTAGGCCAAAAACATGAAAAAATGCCATTTTTCAGGGGCCGTAACCCCTACAAGGGGTTATCTGACAACTTCGATCCTATGGAGACTTTCGTAGAGCTAAATGAGCTAAACATTTAAGCAAGCAACAGCTAATCTCTATCTGCAATAGTTTTCATTCTGTAGGCCAAAAACATGAAAAATGGCTATTTTTCAACTTTAATGGGCCGTAACCCCTATAAGGGGTCATCTGACAACTTCGACCCTATGGAGACTTTTGTAGAGTTAAATGAGCTGAACATTTAAGCAAGCAACAACTTTTCTCTATCTGTAATAGTTTTCATTCTATAGGCCAAAAACATGAAAAAATGCTATTTTTCACCTTTAAGGGGCCGTAACTCCTATAAGGAGTCATCTGACAACTTTGACCTAATGGAGACTTTTGTAGAGCTTTTGATGCTGAATCAGTAGCGTGGCCACAGATTTCTTCTATCTCTTATACTTTTTGATTTATAAGCCAAAAACAGTAGTCTGACCCCCCTAGTCTATTTTTAGTAACGGCGGCCATGTTTTTTAACGGATTAAAAATCAAAACACAAGTGTGGTGCAGGACACCCTAAGGATCATTCATACCAAGTTTCATTAAATTCTGTTTGGTAGTTTCAGAGGAGAAGATTTTTGAAAAATTGTTAACAGACGACGACGACGACAGACGACGACGACAGACGACGACGACGGACGCCAAGTGATGGTAATAGCTCACATGGACCTTCGGTCCAGGTGAGCTAAAAAATTATGAAAATAATCCAGCAAAAGGGCAATAACTCCTATGTCGTTTGTTGGATCTTCTTGAAAATTTCAGAGCAGGTAGATCTTGAGATGCTGATCACTTTTGTCTTCCATCAGAATTTTGATATCTGTTACCTTTTTTGAGTTATTTGCAAAAAACAGTAATTTGACTCCTATGTTCTATTTTAAGCCATGGAGGCCCTATTTTTTGACGAATCAAAAATCCGAACATTAGAATTGTGGCATTAATGCTATTAAACAACTGTGCCAAGTTTGGTTGAAGTTGGATGTATGGTGTCAGACAAGTTAATCTTTGAAATTCAGGGTAAAAGTAATGAAAAATGGTAAAATTTGACGCTTTAAGGGCCATAACTCCTAAAAGAAATGGTTCTACAGCTTTGACCTAATTACATGAAATGTAGATCTTGATGTGCTTAATCATATGCAATTTGAATTTTTAAAATATCTTGTATAGTTTTCAAGATATAGGGCTAAATAAGTGCAAAATTGTGAAAAAAATCCAGAAAAAGGGCAATAACTCCTACATCGGTTGTTGGATCTTCTTGAAAATTTCTGGGCAGGTAGATTTTGAGGTGCTGATCACTTTTACCCTATGCCAGAATTTTGATATCTGTTACCGTTTTTGAGTTATTTGCAAAACACTGCAATTTACCCCTATGTTCTATTTTTAGCCATGGCGGCCATGTTTTTCCACTAATCAAAAATCCCCACGCTAGTTTTATACTACCTATGCTAATTAACAACTGTGCAAAATTTAAAAGCCATTGGACTTATGGTGTTAGAGGAGTTAACGTTTGAAAAATGTTAACGACGACGGACGACGACGGACGACGGACGACGACGGACGCCAAGTGATGGCAATAGCTCATATGGACCTTCGGTCCAGGTGAGCTAAAAAGGCCAAAACGGGTATAAAACAGAAAAATGTTGCTGTATATGCATATATCAAGGAGTTACCCTAAACAGCAACATTCGAAAAAAAGGTGGACTGGAAGGTCATACACCAAAATTATTGAACGAAAAGTACTCAAAATTAAAAAGTTCGAACAGAAAAGTTAAATCCAACATAGAGGATATCGACCATGTGCAGTACAAGGAGAGAAACCTGATGTTTTAAAAGTTTTGCTTTGAACAATCGGAAATTTCAACGATAAAAAGAATATTAAAATTTGTTCGTAAATTCGTGTCGGACAATTCTGACGACCAGGTTTGTGATTACTCTTTGGGATTTCTGGTCAACCAGCAGCGGTAATTGACCAAGTGGTTTCAAAATGCAAATACCAAAACGGGTATAAAACAATAAATTTTGTTATTTGTTAATATGTAAATGCATATTAACGTGTATTCTCACATCGGTAGCATTGGAAGGTCAAAAACCAAAATTATTGAACAAAAATTATTCAAAAGGCAAAGTTAATATCGAGGATATCGACCATGTGCAATACATGTACAATTTTGAATTTAACAATCTGAACTTTCAATAACAAAGAGAGTTCTTGTATTTTTGTCAGTGGTATTTTATACAAATAAGCTTTTTTCTTTACTTTATACGATGCTCACTATTATTAAATAAAGATCATGTTACTAGTTTTCTATTTGTACTGAATCACCATTCATCTGCTTTAACAAGATCATAGTCTAAGTGCTTAGACACCACAAGGCTTGAGTAATGTTCTATATTGTGCATCCATTATTTAAAAGACGTAATTATTTTTTCAGAATCAAGATTAGTGATAAATCATCCTAAATTATTGAATACATTTACACGTCCACAGAAACACAAGGTGTTAACGCTAAATTTCAATCCATTTTACGTATTCCCTCATGTGTATATCTTTTGTCAGCCTAAAAGTCTAATTGATGAGTCTAACAGTAGGTCTCTTATTTGGAAATAACGACGAAAACAAATCCGGGGACAAAACCAGCAATGACCCATTCGAGACCTCTCTTTATCTTTTGTCTTATGTGAATAATAAGACAATTATCCAAAATTAGTAACATTGTCAGCCATTCGGCTTCATTTATTCAAATCATTTCACCATTTATCTATCTGTCAATTAGCCCTATATTTAGTAAGTGATGCATGCACTATAGGTTTCATAAGGGAAATGACGTACATGTAGAACCAGATGCATTGTGGGTTTTATGCTCATGACTAAATTTTGCGATTCCTGGATGTGCTTTATGCATAAATGTATGCAATATGCAAAATACTGCACCAAAGCAAAACTTGGTAAAAAAAACTTAAATTTTTTTATCGTCTATTTCCTCTAGTGTATCAATATTCCGTCCGCTCAAGCGTTTTCGTTATTCCAGATCTGGTTGGGTATATCATGATTTCGGTGATAGACACAAATTGCTTCAACAGGGTTATGTTCCTCGGTTATTGTCGTCCCTCTAGAAGTTTTACGGGAAACACGTGCTCATGGCAAATATGGGGTTTCGCTCACTTTTAAGAAATGGATTTTTGTTTTGGGAAATATTATTTAGTGCCGTGTGGAGGTCGTAGAAAGCTTCCCCGTGCTTCAGTTGTATGCTCTTTTATATTTTCGAGTACTGGAATATTTGTTGGAAAGTCACAGTTTACATATTTCTAAAATTTGACAACGTTTGTCTATTTCTTTAAAATTTGATACGTTTATCTGTTTGGTCATTGTTGTAATATTTTTTGGCTTCTGTTTTTGTTTTATGAAATCTAATATTCTACCGGTTTTCAAAGTTTTTTTTTTACTCCTAGCGTGTCTGATGAAGGTTAATCCAGAAAAGCGCTTCACACGCAGTGAAATTTTTCTTTCGCACATTTATCAAAATCATTTCAATATGTGGATCGTGTCTTTCTGGCACATATTCCATATTCTTTCGTTTTTAATATTGGTTAATACAAGTTAAGTTTCTTTGAACTTTGTCTGCTTTTTGGCCCAAGAAAAAAGTAACCTGAACGTTTCGATGAATAAATTCCATGAATTCTTTTTTATTTATGCATATACAGCATAACCAAGTTAACCGTTTCCAATACTGCTTCAGATACTAGTATTCTGTATTTTATTTTGAAACCACTGGGTCGATAATCGCTGCTGGTGGACCATAGGTAATTATAAGCCTGGTAATCAGACTTGTTTGACACAAATTAGCAAACAATGTTTTTATTTTTATTATCAATATTAGTAATATTGAAATTTCGGATTTTCTTCATTTTAAAAATGTTTAAACACTTGGGGTAGTGTTCTCGAAGCAATTTTATTACCAAGAATAGTCTATAAACCATCTAAAGACTTGTCACAGTTTTAAGCCGTGTTATCGAAGCTGTCCTACCGTATTTCAAGCTTGGTCATATTTTTAGGATAAGAATTATAACACATGCATGTGTGTAATTGGATGTCTTTAGACAATCAAATCTTTAGTTTTACATATCTTATACACTATAACTCACTATATGTTGTCCATCATGTGTTCAACTTGTATTAAGGACAAACTGCATAATTATAAACTTTGAACTTATTTTTACCATGGAGATAGAAGATATCATATCTCCATGTTTTTACATACTGCGATGATCATGTTTATTGTTTTATTTAAGGACGAAACGGTTATGATTTCAATTAACAAATAAAGCTAAAAACGACAACTTTTGTTTTCAGCATGCAAATTATATCCCTTTTGTTTTACATAAAGATGTATATATTCTTTTAAAAAGTTATTTTCTAATTTTGTTTCAACTGATTTTTATTAAATCTATATTGAGACACTAAACAAGACATGCAACTAAGATACTTTCGAGAAACAGAAAATGATGGTCTAAAGATGGTCCATACTTGATCTCAAAATTTGACGCATCTTCATACAAATTTAAGGATACTATCGAGAAAACCGTCCCAGGTTTCTGATTTCGTATTACACATACAGGCTTTGGCTTCCCTGTTCGACCGTTTTGGGTTTGAGTACTTTTCCTACAATACTTTTTAGTTTTTGACCTTTCACTGTTTTGATACAAATGCTGCTGATGAGTTGTTGCTCTTTGAAATATGCATATACAGCATAACAAAATTAACCGTTTTTAAACCTTTTTTATTTTGTATTTTGTGTGAAGATGTATTGGCATCACTATGGTACTCTGTATTTAACAGACATTGTTTATTTGTTACAGTACCGCCTAGGATAGACGTTAATCTTTCTTCAAGTGACATCATCACCAGGGAAGGTCAAACAGTTCAATTAACCTGTAATGTTTCTGGTATTCCTCCGCCGGTCGTGCATTGGTACAGGCGACCACTAGATCAAGCTTCTGGAAAACCTAAAGAAAGTAAGAAGTGTTAAGATTTGTTTCGTGTTCGTTTGCAAGTTTATTTTTACTTTTCCTATAATTTCTCTCTCAACTTTTGCATTGTTCAGTTCACAAATTTTCGATTGCAACATGGTTATTATTTTTGTCAATAGAACATTACTCCTAATATTGAATACGTAAAAATGAGATATCTTTATTTTGACATTATAGCTGGATAAGAATTTATAAAAGTGAAATCCAAACTTTCTTTGTATTGGCAATCAATCCCAAAATTACTTTTAAAATATGGCGGGAAAACATGCTGCATTTCTGACCAGGAAAACGTATATGGTGGTTGCACTTTTGGCCATCAATGTAAATGATGTCAGAATGGAAAATGGTTTTGCATATGCGGATCATTCACCCAAGTGGTAAAATTTCATCAGCAAAGACTTCTATCACAAATCTTGTTGTGGGTATAACATTAAGAATTAAAATATGTACCAAAGTTTTCATCTCTTGACATTGAAATCCTTTTGTGTAACTACTAAAAGTTCGTAAAGATTGTTTGTTGTTGGTTTATAAACATTTTTGTTTTATTCAACCATTTAGAGCTGGAACCTACGCCGTTTTCACATTACCATAGACCTTCATGCACATACACGTTTCGAAAAACAGGTATTTTTCACCATGTGTTTTTTATTTTATGTTTTGCTTAGTTACTAACAGCTAGATTAGCTTCCTGTAGTTAACAGCGAATGGTATGTAACAGACATAAAAGTCATATTTAATAAATATACTATACGAAAAGTTGTTACTTCTGAACTTGATATAACATGAAATATGTATTTGTTATATTTTAAGTTTTAACTTGATAAAAATTACATTTTGAACTTAGATTTTAATTTGCATTGTTGTTAACCAATTGTCAACGTTGCTGCTGAAATTCTATATTTTGTTTAATTACGTTATGTATAGCGATTAGAATAGACGAACAAATTTTAATCTGAAAAAAAAATATTAATGCTTCTGACCATTTTGACATTATTTTTTTTTATGTTTGCTGTTAATTATGTTTTAACATTTGCTTTAAGGTTTTTTGTTAATTGCAGAACCGTGTACGTGCATGTGTCTTAAATTAATGTAACTTACATTTTTATAATAATATTATATCATGTTTGTACAACTATACTTACTATTTATAATTGTATAAAATATTTAAAAATTATATATTTGTTTTGGAAAAAATGCAACAGTTGAGATTGTTATTGTAAAATATATTCGTTTGTGAATGCGCACGCACTTTCAGTAATGCGACACGCTTTAATATTGACTCAGCACGAGAATGAGAATTTTATTGAAATGTTCGATTGTTGTTTCTTGAATGCTTTTTCATGTGAATATGCAATTGTGCGTAGGTTTTTTTTTAAAGTATATATTGTGTTTAACGTAAAACACATTTATTGATGACGTATTGATTTGTTTACAGTGACAGTGGTCAAGTTACCAAGCACGCCCGTGATTGGCTATCGAGCCTTGTTAAAACAGGGTACTAACTGTTTGAACAATCCCTTTGCTTTGTGTGCAGTACATATACCACACATATAATGTCTTACCCCTCTAGTTACTTTGCAGTTTTTCGAATCCCATATATACATGAAACACTATAAACACATTTCAACAAGCAATAAACCTTTGGTATTTATTTAGATTAGATCTCTTGCACAACTGCAATATGTGTTTTACCAACTGTCAGGTCAATTTATGAATTTTTACTTCTTTTCTCTGCACTGGTAGATTTGAAACTATCTGAAAACAAAATTAGACTAACAAACTTGTATCAAACACATTTGACCAAAAGAGCGCTCACATGTTTCAATCACCAATTGCAGCCAATCTTGACTTGTTTAGATGTTTTATCTAAACAAGTCCTAATAGAATGCAAGGTGACGGTCGTGCAAATTTTTTAAAAAGAAATGTTTAGCTTTGATGTATTCTAGCTGGTTGTTTGAGAGAGTTTTGTAGCTACTAGTGCAGTTATTGCAAACACCTTGTTACTCATCACATCGACATCCTTTTATTTGTTTTAATCAAAATAGTATTTTTGTTTCAATTATACTGTTTTCTTCTGCTATCAATATATATAGCTTAAATAAAATTATTCTTAGAATGTCAGCCGACAAAGGTGCGACAAATAATGGATAATATTTTTTTTTATATTTATAAATTAATTCCATTTTATATTTACGCAATAAATAGAAAAAAAAATAAAATACAAGATTTGTACATATACCTGTTTATATGGATCAATTTCACCTCATAATGAAGGCATATATTCTTATTATTAACTGTCATTGTGTTAACTATATACCCGGTAATCTGTCTTACGGAATTGTTTCTTTATAATCTTCTCTTAAACTCTGTGTCTTCGTTTAACTTATCCAATATCTATGGGGCTTGTTTAGGGGGGGTGCCAATATCCCATATCCCAATAAATTTTTCATCAAATATCCTGTATCCCAAAAAATGTTTTCCAGTATCCCATATCCCTGTAAATAAAATTGACAAAAATATCCAATATCCCAATAAGTTTTGCCTCAAATATCCCGTATCCCACTTAGAAAATGTGTGGATATCCCATATCCCAGTATACCCTAAACAAGCCTCATCTATTGTTAATTCTTTTTAAATCTACGCATCAAATTAATAATCTTCTCTTAAACTCTGTGTCATCATTTAACTTATCCAATATGTATTGTTGATTCTTTTTCAATCTACGCATCAAATTTATAAATTTAAAATTTTTGCAAGTATATTTGTTCTACGTTTAAAGTTCACACGATTGTCGAAACATTTTGCTATTAGTTGTACAGTCATTATCAGTACGATATGGTTCCGCTGCAAGTTAACTGCGTTAACTGCGTTCACGTTAAAAAATTGTAATAAGTTTAGTGTGGACTGAAGTGTTATTAAAGACACCAATGTGTACATATATCTAAAGATAAAAGGCTTTGAATTTATATTTGTTACCGAGAACACATTGAACTACCACAAAACGTTACATGTAATTTTCAGCAACGCGGCCTGGCAGATAAATGTAATCTAACTATATCAGGTTACATGAAAAATATCACCATATAATTGAAACAGCTTGTGATCCAAGGGTCCAAAAAATACAAAAACTAGAATGGCAGTCTTCCATGGAAGAGGTGTGTCGCCTGCGTCTTAAACTATTCAGTTAACAAGAAGTACATGAGTTACTGGCATAAAACCGCTGTACATCATATCGTACCTTAGAAAGAAGCTACATGCCAAAATATCAATAAGTTGTGACATGCAGTTGCTCGGAAAACTGCAATGGAAATTTTTGTGACGCCACAGTACGCAGAACGACGCAAGACGACGGATAGTGTCAAAGTGACTTATCCTTATGTCGCATTGCAACATATTGCAGGTGACATGCAAAAAATGTAAACAATATTTTGTCTCGACAACTTAAAAAATATTATGTCTCCACAAAAAGAAACACAAAATAAGTTCAAAATAATTTTATCTAGTGAGGTCTATAAATTAATCAAGTGATACGTGACAAAATATCACCATAGAACTTCATTCTAAAATACACGTGATACAAGAAGAATCAAGATATCACAGATCTAATTAGTTTACTTTTTCAGTTCCTACGTTCGTTGTGTTTTACCATTTTTGCCAGTTATTATTTTATACCTTTTTGTTCGCTTTTTTAAAATCACTAATCTATAATTTCTGTTCTTTTAGTTCAAACACACAATTTCTACAATGTATCTGACAAAAAACCCTTTCATTCTTTTATTATCCCGCCTATGCATAAACACAATATATTCAACCATTTATGGAGCTTCAGTATAATTCCACTCCCTGTTTCCAATGTATCAAGAGGAAGTTTATTATAAACTATAAATAACCCTAACATTTCCCATTTCTCTATACGTAGTTCTAACGCTTATGACCTGAAACAATCAAATTAAACTTGCACACTTTATTTCTTCAACCCCCGCTGAGATCTCCAGAACGATTTGGGTGATACTAAGAAATTCAGTGGGAATTTTGAGTCAGGGAGCAAATCACAATCAAGGTTAAAAACTATTGAAAGTCATCTGCACAAGACAAATGATTGTTATGCCAAAAATAAACACCACATTACTTGCTCACACACAAGAGCAACAAAGCTAGTTTTTTGTTTTGTTTTAATGTTACTTAAGAAATGTATTTTACGAATGAGTTTTAATGTATTTTATAGTTAGGTTGTAATGTCATATAAAGAATCTGGCAATGGAATCTTACAACACTAGAAAACAGATTGAATTTGGGTTTTCGTTTACTATCTACTAACCATTTAGCCCAATTTGCAAATGTTAAATGAAAATAAAAATGAAAACTAAAAGGTTTGTTGTGTTCTCTTTTTTTCTAGGAGTAGGAATGAATGGGGAATTCCTTATCATTCACAACATATCTCGTTATTGTGATGGCGTCTATGAATGTGTTGCCTTCAATGATGTACCACCAGCTGTAAATAAAGAGATAAAAGTTGAAGTTGAATGTAAGTATCTTGACTATTTAAACAAACATGTAGATATAGACAAATCTTGAAATATTGACGAAAGATAGTTGAAGTTTAATGTCAGTATCTTCACAATTAACAAAGTAAATTTATAGCTTCACAAGACTTGTATTTATTAAAAATATATAATTAAAGCGGTACTCAAACATGTAGATTTTGTTTTTGGGAAGCCTACGTAGGCATAATTGATAATTCAAAAAGTATCATATATTGTATAATTCTTACATCCCAACTAGGTGTGAAGGTGGGGGTTAGGAACTCTAAAATAAGTACTGTTATCATCACTTCACTCTCTCAATAGTCTCACAACCAAATTGTGTTTTTGTGACTACCGGACATGGTAGTTTGGTGTCATTAAGACCAGTCTAACCCACATACCTGTACCAAGTCTTAACCAGTGCAGCCTTCAGTTTCTCTAATATTTTTTGATTGATTTTGTCTACTTATATTTTTTTGGGATTGGTCATTCCTTTTTGATAATTTTGTTATCTTCCCTATTTGCTTCTTCCTCATGTTCCTTTGAGATCTCCTGTTCGGTAGTTTGATCTATTATGAAATTGTAAAATTGTGAACCCTGGTCACATTGAAGGAAGCTGATTGCCTTCCATTGTAGATTTTTTTTTAATTGCCCACAGCTCATTATCATCTAGTAGAAAAAAGTCTCTCGAGAACGTGACAATGTGAATGACCAGATAACCCATATCATAAGTACTTGTTTGGTTTCTCTTTCTAAATCCTTTGCGTACGATGGCTTCTCTTTCGTCTCTTTTAGCTCTCTGCCTTCGAACTCTTTCGTTTCAATAGTGCTAATGAGAGATTACTCATTAAAAAAATCGACAAACATTCTTGACAACCGCTTTTTACTTTGTAATTTGGGGTACACACGGATTTTTGTCCGGGTTATGGCCCGATGTTTCTTTAAAACCCTAGACTTGTTTCACCACGATTCTACACTGCTGTGTAATGACTTGTAAAAAAAAAGGATCATAAGCTTTGGACACACCTTAAAGTATTGTCAGTTATGTTCTAAGTTTAATTTCGCGTTTTATACGTGTATACATTTATCCTTCGTCCTGTTTTATTTGACGTCAGTCAGGTTTCAGTGTTACATGTGCTGATTTATTTTTTATCAAACTACTTTCAAAATAATGTTTTTGTGACGGGCGTGCTATAGCAAGAAGCAGTAACTGCTTACTTTTCCGGAGACACTGAGTTCACGTTGGTACTTGCTGTTTGGTAATCTGTGTGTGTTGTTTGTTAGTTTTGTAGTCTTTATGTATTATCTGTGTATGTTATGTCTACCGATTTTGTCTTAAAGATATTTGATTGCCCCTTTAGTGCCAATTTGCTTCTTTGTGTGTAATATAAAATTTATTGCAAGTGAACTGGAAAAAAAGAAGCGTGAAATATTGAAATATCTTTTATTTTTTAAAAAAATGTTCTGTCGCATTCATGTTGAAATAAACAAAACCAGAAGTATAGGAGTCACGTGATTTTTGCAAAGTTACTCAACTCTGTACAATACACTTGAGAAATGGAAGCTAGAAATCTTCTTTCTGTTAAAACACCATTTTTCTAGTATAATCTAAACTTTTTAACAAACAAATATAAACAAACTCCAATCAACTTAAATAGTACATACTTCATATTATCAATTTACATTGTTTTATTACTGAAAAATGAAATAAAATAAAAACCTTGTAATAAAACTTATTTTATTATTCTTGTTTACCATTTCTTGTCCATTTAGTGGTAATTTCTGGATCTGTTGATCAAAAATTCTCCTTGTGCGTCTATGAAGAACATAATTTTCTAGCCCTTCATGTAATGATACAATTTACCAGACACACAGTTTCTTGTAATTTCTCTTTTTAATCTATTTATAATTGAATTTAGGTCTATTCCGGTGGATTCGAACAGCATAAGCAATATTGGATTTTCCTCTTTTGATATGATAATTCACACGAGCAATAATCAAACTCGACACATCTAAAGACCCAAATGAGTTCAGTGTCAGATCACTATAACACTTGGAGAGTTTTATCTTTCTTAGAAAAAGATAGATATTTTGCCAAATAAGACATCACACTCGTGATTAATTTCTGAAAGAATAAGAATTACTTCGGTTTTAGGCGAAAAGACATTTGCTTCTAATATTCTTTTGGGGGAAAACTAATCTTATTAAGGCTAAAACATTCGATTACATCTCTTCCTGCACCGCTTTGTATAAGGCCTGAATAATGATTGCATACTTTACTAGGGTGGTGTGTTCGTAATAAAACGCTATTTGATCGCCTTTAGAGAATTGCAAAGAATTTCTATCTCATTCTATGTGTTAAAAACACCCTCCTTTTAAAAGTTAAACGTGTTCTGCAAATGTTTTTTTTAAATTATTGCCTACGATTCTTGGTGTACATTAACAGAAAGGTAATTTATAAAGAAAATATTCCATGGAACTTCTAACGAACAAGTACAAAAAAGACTAGCGATCAACTCTCCAGATTTATCTGATACAATTTTAGCCCCCACGTAGACACGGCAAGTATCTTGATACTTGAAACCAGAGGGACACCTAAAACCCGGTGCAAATGGCTTGCCAGCTGATAATATTTATAACTTTAAGTTTTTATTTTTAATTTAAGACACTAAAAACTGCTGACTGCAATCTAGCATTTTGTTTCCGTCATCTGTTGTCCTTTGCCTCCAAAAGTAAATACTGTGGATTCATTTATTCATCTTAAATCTGTGGTTCCTACGTCGTCAGCATACAGATCAATGTTAAATTTCCATTTCGTTAGGTACCAAATTTCGTTGGCAAAGACAACTGGAACAAACACGAAAATTGATACCCCGCGAATAAAAATGAAACCACAATATAAAACATCGGAAATGTTTCCGGTTTTGTTTGTTCCTCCCAGTTCTGTGTGCCCGAATACCTGGTGTGATAAACGGAAAAACCCTGAATGGTCTTAATCTCAATGGGACTGGCTGTCTTTTCGAGGGTTTTCCCCGAATGTAACATCAAACCAAAAGGTTTAGAATTCGGGATTTTCCTACTCATAACAGAACCAACTGTGTTCATCCACAAGATAAGTAGAGTGGTTTTTTTTTAGTCACGACGTCGTTATTATTACTCATTAATATTGCATTTCCTGTCGCGAGTTTGTTAACATTTTGTAACATTTACCACTTTCTATTCCATTGTGGTTTTTTTTTGACAACTCGTCCCGTACGGGGCCTGGGTGGCGAATAGGCCCACACCAGAGCCTGACTTGTCGTAAGAGGCGAATAAGTAGATTGGGAATATGACATCGGGTAAGGGCTCAGCCCACAATGCGACCAAGTGTATATCGTTACCATATGTGGCTGAATAGGGTGAACCTCGTGTAGGGGGTTGTTAGTCCTATAAAACGGAAACCCAGACCGCTGACCACAGTGGGCCAACATGTGTGTAGAGCGCCACTCTTTATACACGTAAAATATCCCTTTGTGGACCGCCAAGTAGTGCACCACATGTCTAAATTTTCCGCCCCTATCCACTACTCCCCTTTTGCTGTGGTTTCAAAATTTCCTGTTATTTGTTTCCCGTTACATTCCGTATTTCTCATCATCAAATTATGCTGATTTTATCATCTTTTTCATGAGAATTGCCTTTATATTCTATACTCATATAGTGTTGTTGCAAGGGAGGGCATAAAACACCAACTCACTCACTCACTGATAAAACACCCTCCTTCAACATATCTATTCTGTTTTATTTTAACATTACTTAAATATAGATTCTGAGATTTTTAAACACAAATGACAACAAAGTTCCAGACAATAAATTTTGCTACGCCTGACGCGCGTTTCGTCTATTCAAGACTCATCAGAGGCGCTCTACCAAAAATATTGAAAATGCCAAACACTGTATGAATATGAAGAGCATAGAACAGTAAAACCAAAAATACCAAACTGGGGAACCAATTATTACTAAGATATTCAACCTATGTCTGGGGTAGGAAGAACCTTAGGGTTTAGACAATTTTGAAATTTAGACGGATAATTTAAAGCTTTGATGTATTCTCCAACTCAAAAGTGTTGGTGCCGGAGCGGGCTAACCTCGGGGAATTTAAACTCCACCAGCAGTGCTAACCTTCACGTGTGTTCGAAATACAAATGACAACAAAGTTCCAGACAATAGATTTTGCTACGCCTGACGCGCGTTTCGTCTATTCAAGACTCATCAGAGGCGCTCTACCAAAAATATTGAAAATGCCAAACACTGTATGAATATGAAGAGCATAGAACAGTAAAACCAAAAATACCAAACTGGGGAACCAATTATTACTAAGATATTCAACCTATGTCTGGGGTAGGAAGAACCTTAGGGTTTAGACAATTTTGAAATTTAGACGGATAATTTAAAGCTTTGATGTATTCTCCAACTCAAAAGTGTTGGTGCCGGAGCGGGCTAACCTGATGGTATCATTCCTTGTATTGCACATTGGCGATGTTCTTTTGTCTGTTAGGTGTATGCATGGGAACATGACAGATAACAAAAAAATTAATTCCAATCCCTTAAGGTAATTTATTTTTTGTATTGTGTTAGCTAATTGTGCATGTGTTTCAGTTCCTCCCGAAATAGAACTTCACACAAGACGTATCGGCCAGGCACCGGGTAAGGAGACGATATTAGAATGTCAAATCACAGCTTTCCCAATGAACTACATAGTCTGGAGGTTCAACAACGAGGACTTGATGACGTCAAAGAAACACCGAATAGAAATATATAACGATGGCAACCATCGTGTGACGCTAAGTTTACGTGTAATGGATATAACGTTCACAGACTATGGTAATTACACATGTTTTGCACAGAACCAGCTAGGATCGGATCAAGATGTGATGCTTTTGTATGGTATGTTTTTATTTAATTTAGATATAACAAGTATTGTGATTGGCTTAAACACTTTCGTCTATGATCTCATAGGCCAAATTTTGCCATGTTACTATGACGTCATTATCCATTTAAATTTCTGCCTAATTTTGGGGAGGAGGTTAAATCATAAGTATTTTCTATCATGCCTTACGACTATAACTTCAATACCCCAAATATCGTATTAATTGAGAGGAGGTTTGGTGCTATAAAATCTGGTACAAATCCACCACTTCTTCTTTAAAAATTGCTGTACAAATCCGGAAAGATTTATTTTTCTTTTTTTTTTTCATTATATATAAAAAATGATTTTCTTCTTATTGTTCTATTGAACAATTTCCACGTTCAGTAATTTCGTTTCTGATCGGGCTTCTTCATATATTTGTGTCTTGTCTATGAAAAAATATATAACAATATAACTAAGTAAGCTAGATAAAGGGTGCTTTTTATATTTGTCCTGTTCTTTAAGTGTTACATGTATTCTCATTCCAACTTTTGAAACTATTGAATAGCTGTGTATAGCTTTGTTAACGGTTTTAAATAAGAATTTCGAAAGGATAATGTAGAATTAGCATAAAACCTTACTGGTTGTATCCCTTTCTGAATAGTTGAACCCATACGGAAAGGCGCAAAGCAGCACTCAGCTTGTCTGTCGAAGTCCACTTAGGAACATTTGGAAACCTGACATCAGGTCAGTCGCTTTTCCCACTAAACGACTGGGATGTTTGTCCCAGATGTTTGAACCGGGCAGCCCTGACATAATGAATGCCGGGTTTGTGATAATGCAAAAAAACCTGACCGCAAACCTTAGTTGGGCACCATGTTGGGAAAAATGTCACGTTCCTGGCACAATAAAGAATAAGTTAATTAACTGAAACAAGTGTGGCCACTAAAAGTATGCCTCGCCTGCTGCGGCACCATCACTAAAATCAACCACCTAAGCTTTCATTTCTTGATATAAACACAAATTGTGTTTGTATAACCAGTATCAGATGCCTAGCTATTATACTTTTCAAGCAATTTATTGTCCACACAAGTATTGCAAAAAGAAAAAAAAAGACCTAAGTTCACAGAGTCACTGGATCCTAAAAATGGGGTCATGGTCACATGGCATGGAGACGGTTACGTTAACCATAACCTCGACTGTCTGTATACCCAATATCAGATGCCTAGCTATTATACTTTTCCAGAATAATCATTGTCCACAAAAGTCTTACAAAAAAGTTTTCTACCTGAAAAAGACCTAAGTTCACAGAGTCACTGGAGCATGAAAATGGGGTAAGGGTCACACGGCATGGTGACAGCTGCGTAGACCATAACCTGAACTGTCTGTATACCAAATATCAGATGCCTAGCTATTATACTATTCCAGCCATTCATCGTCCACAAAAATCTTACAAAAAAGTTTACAGCCTAAAAAAAGACCTAAGTTCACAAAGTCACTAGAGCGTATAAATTGGGTCAGGGTCACACGGCATGGTGACAGTTGCGTAGACCATAATCTGAACTGTCTGTATACCTAATATCAGATGCCTAGCTAATATACTTTTCCAGCGATTCATCGTCCACAAAAGTCTTACAAAAAAGTTTACTACCTGAAAAAAGACCTAATTTCACAGTCACTGGAGCGTGAGAATGGGGTCAGGGTCACACGGCATGATGACAGTTGCATAGACCATAACTTGAACTGTCTGTATACCAAATATCAGATGCCTAGCTATTATACTTTTCCAGCAATTCATCGTCCACAAAAGTCTTACAAAAAAGTTTACAGCCTGAAAAAAGAACTAAGTTCACAGAGTCACTGGAGCGTGAAATTGGGGTCAGGGTCACACGACATGGTGACAGTTGCGTAGACCATAACCTGAACTGTCTGTATACCAAATATCAGATGCCTAGCTATTATACTTTTCAAGCAATTCATTGTCCACAAAAGTCTTACAAAAAAGTTTACGACGCCGCCGCCGGAAAGTAATACCTATGTCTCGCCTTCTGCGACTTTTCGTCGCAGGAGAGACAAAAAATGGCATGGTTTACATTAAAGAATAAGTTAATTTATTGAAAATATTGGCATGGTTTTATTGTAGATCACAGAGAAGTACATAAAGCAGTTCCTACAACGACGACGTCGTTTAGATTACCACCAATGAGAACTACTGTACCACAAACAATATGGCTAACAGAAAATGAGTCAAAGAACAGATTTGATAAACCAGGGAAGGAATCTCATGGAGGATTTGATGGTAATACTTCACATACAGACCAAAAACAAACTGGTGGAACTATTTGCACCGGAAATTACATTGTTATTTGTACGTCATTTCAAAGTGACCGCGCATGCATATAACAATGCATGTAAAAATCTAAAATGTAATCAAGATTGAATCGAACCAAGCAAATCGCATGGGTTACTTTTATCTTATGCTATTTCGATATATTTTTTTCTGATTTGAAATGCTGTCTGGGTGCTTCTTTTCATTTTCTCAAGTTCGCATTAAGTTTCCAATCCAATGCATGAAGGAATATGTTCTATAAATTCTAAAAAAATATATTTAGATATTATTCTAATAAGACTTAAACATTATAAACAAAAGCTTATGGGTTTTATTATTGTAAAAATAAGAAAAATTTTGCATGCTTTTGTAAAAATAGATTTTAAGGCATTTTTCAAATGTCTTACGTTGTTACCGTATACTACGCGGGTTATTTTCGCGGTTTCTGCCTGAAAAGGTACGTGAAAAAAATTTGTGGGTTTTATTTTCGCGGTTTGTGAATGTTTTTGTTAATGATTTGCGTTAGAATAATATTTTCACAAAATTTATTTTCGTGATTTTCGTTGACCCGCAAAAATAAGCCAAAAATAAACCACCGCAAATTAACCCGCTATACGGTACTAGATAAGACGAAGAAGTACCGAGTTTCCGTTCGAATACCGCATATCAAAAAAAGCATAGAAATGTCAGGAGACATTAATAACAGCATGAAAAACCTCGAAACATAATAAAAGTAAAAACTATTCCAATCAATATGTTGATATAGAATAGTATGTAGCAGCTGCACACGATATTTATTTCATTGGCCCTTTACATTAAAATAAAGGTAAAGGTTGCATCATTCTTGCAGTGATTTTGGTGACTATTTTAAAAGATTTATAAAAAAATGTATCTACTGACCAAATACCATTCCTCTGCCATTTGCAGTTGATGAGATGTGTACTTTAACTATAATATTAACCTAGGTCTTTTATGCGAAGAATGTAGGTCAATATGATCTAATTCTGGTACGGATATCGGTTACTATCCTTTTGATATCACTTGCATTTGCTTAGAAATGGACCATAACAAAAACTTCAACTCGAGTCATTCAAGCGGAAAATGTAGGTCAAGCTGTCCTTATTCTAATACTATCGTAGAGGGGGGGAGAACCTTTTTCGGGACACCGGGATTGGCCATATTTAAGCTGGGGATTCCGGGATAAAATTATATCAACTTTACCGAGATTCGGGATTTTCTCGTTTTCAATGCGGGATTCCGGGATCAGACCCCCTCCTACCCCCCCCCCCCCCTCGTACTTACTGACCAAATAAACTGCCTCTATGATATGTAGTTTCTTAGTTTCTGACACATAAAAACCATGACGTACACATGTACGCAAATACGAGCGGATGAAAAAAAAAACAATGTACTCATCTCTATACTCTGGCTAGATTCGGGTCAAAATGACTGCACTAGTATAACCACACAATATACGACTTTTACCATTGTCATTGCCCTGTACTTGTAAATACAGGTTTCACAACTATAAGTGCTTAGAAACGGATTTTTATCACATTGAAAATTAGGAAAAAAATCATTTGTGAGTTTTCTTTTGACAAATATCTAACGAGTGTGATAAAAATCCGTATCTCATAACTTATTGCTGTGATAACTTTTTCTCTATAAAACGTGAATGTAGGTCCAGAATATTAATTGAATTATCGTTACTCAGAAATTCTAATGATACGTGTATTTTGTACAGCAATCACGTGAAAAAAAAGGTAGTCAAGTAATAAAGTACAACCTAATTGTGAATAAATGTAGACTTTATAACATCAAAATCATTTTTTTGCACTTTTGGATACATTTTGTTTGTTTTCTTATCCAAACGAGATCAACAAGTGTTCAGAAGTAAGCACGTTTTCCACGAAATGCGTATCTACCTGCGGTGTCGCATGCAGATAGCCAATCAAATTCCTTGAAAGTGAATATCTCATCGTGCGGAGTGGGATATGCTATAAAGTCTCATCTTGCGTGAATAAGATAATATTGCACTGCAGTATGAGAAATTGGAATATCTTATATACAGATCTACCACATTGTAAAGTATTCACTTTTTGCATCTCTTTGCTTCTCATATTTCTTTATCATTCTTGAGCTATTCATGTCTTAATATCCTCGCCTTTAAAACCAACGATGACATTTCAATATTTTATTAATTGTACACAAATATGGTTTATTTTTATATAGGTAGTGATCACAAGGCGTACCGAGGTGGCAATACCAGCTCCAAAGACAATTGTGCATCGCTGTTTCTAGTAACGCTCACTGTATTCCTATGTTTTGTCACGTGACAAACATAGAGGCTAAAAGGAAATATACGCATGCGTTATGGACAATACTCAAAGAATTAAATGTAGCTGGTACCAAAGAAAAAAACTCAAATATGTTAAATATAAAATCAACATGCTTATAGAAAAGGCATGACACTGGATTGCACATCTAAACAGAAAATTCGTTTTGTAAAACTAAAAGATAAAACGAAATAACAAGATGGTTATATGTTCAGCCTTTCCGAAGAAATTGGTACCATATACACATAATACATTTTACAAGAATTCTACGTTAGAAGTCGAACAATTGTAAGAAGAACCCTTGTACATTGAATAACTGTGGATAATTAAAGTTTAAAGACGAAATCTAAAAAATGGCATGTTCATACTGCCGTTGAATGGTTGGATCATGGTTATTCGATGCCACAGATATCATTGATTGGTCAGAAAGTTTTCGAAAAATGTAATATGTACATTGAGTCGGCGCTTCGACACTTACCTGTAAAGCTTGATTTCTCAAAATGTTTATTCGTATATTTAAAAGTTCATAATCTGTGTAACAGAAATGATTTTGTTGTTTTAGTGTGAAATTCAAATAACAAGTTTTAAGAATTATATGTATAATATTATGTTTTTATTGATACAGGTAAATAGTTCAATCAAATCATGTTAAGATTGAACAGCTTTGTTTAAAATATTGCATGTAAAAGATGTTTTTTATCAATGTTATGTACATGTGTATCTTGTCTGTTTATCGAAACAACTTACATGTAGCTATGACCAATTCATCTAGCGTACTTTGTCATTTCATACATAAAGTTGTTGAAGTAAATTGCTTATCGTTTTGATTTTTATACTTCCTCGGAAAACCAGGGTCTGAGAATAAGTTATAATTTTCTCAGTTTTCCCCGATGTTAGCTTTGTGTTGGAGAACACATCAAAGCTTTAAATTATCCGCTTAAATTTCAAAATTGTCTAAACCCTAAGGTTCTTCCTAACCCAGACATAGTGTTTGGCATTTTCAAAACTTTTAGTAGAGCGCCTCTGATGAGTCTTGAATAGACGAAACGCGCGTCAGGTGTAGCATAATTAATTGTCTGGAACTTTGTTGTCATTTTTACTTCTCAGTTTCGCTTTCTCATTCATAACACATGAGCGTTCTTGATCTGATCTTGAACTTCATAAAATTTAAATATAGGAAACATGCCAAAATTGTTTCAGGCTCCATACAAAACTACCAAAACCATGTGTAATGACCCAGGGTGATGAATGAGTAAGCGAGAGACGAACCCCTGGGTTTCAGAGGATGATTTTTAATGTACGCTATTAATACTTATAACACTATATGTTAAGGAACAATTATTAAGGGCATTTAGCATGCTTATAAAAGTGATAAGAAATCATAGTTTCTTTTGTTAGTGTTTTAATGCAACTACATGTTCTTTAAATATATAAATAATTTTATACTGACATATTTCACAACCATTTAGCAATAAATGTCTAATCATAATCTCAACCTTATCAAATGTCATTCTAGTTCATTAAAATCGTATTTATCATAAAGACATGATGTTTGCAGATTTTCTAGTTCTGTAATATAAAAAAGTCGCATATCTCTATTTTAAAAAATGCAAACCAAATCGTCAAAACACCTCCATGAAAAAAAAATAAGTAAGGGATACACAGGCGATTTGTCTAACACGCTTTAGACTTAATTAACGTTAAGTAACACTTAACTAAAGTCATAGTATTCTAAACGTTAATTTAGTGTTAACCTTTAAAATTTAATTTTCCTGTTGAAGTGTGTAACATCTAATGTTGTTAAGATGGGGCGTCTATCACTAAGCATCTTTTTGCTCACTTATTACGTATTATAACTTAACACTTTATAATGCTTGTTTTACTTGTTGATTTCAGTTGGGCTAGGTAAGCACCAGAATGGACTATTACAACAAAACTTTTGATAATAAAAACCTTCTTTGCGAATTTCAATACTTTCCCGTACTTTTTAAGGGGAGATAATTTGCATAGAGATAATAGGGAAAATACACATTTTTTTCTTTTTTTCAAAAAAAAATTGATGGTGAACTTATATTTATTTTCTATTTAGAATATTTAAAAATCCATACAAAACAAAGATTTTCACAAATTTTAAGAAAAATCTATGAAAAAATCTATGGAGTAGATTTTTTTCAAGGTAAAAGAAATTTTAACTATTGATCCTTAATAAAAAAAAGTGCTAAAATAATGCATTTTGCAAAGTCGTTTCTACAAAATTTCTTATGGTGAACTTTAAATTTTATTATCGAGAATTAAAGTACCAGTCTAGGACTAACTGTGGTCAAATTTTAAGAAAATGCTATGGAAAACTTATTAGACAACCCATCTACCTTAATTTAACAATCGAAGCTCCATGAACAATAAAACTGCCTTTGTAAGTCGTATTGTTAATCGAATATCTGCAACTTCCTCATCAAAATGTTACAACTAAGATAAAATGTTTATACTATTTTTTGATTTTGTAAAACGGTAAGAAAATATAGTCATTTTAGACGATGTTGTAAGCTTTATCAAGCACTATGGATAGGTTTACAATTGATCTTTGATCATGGCACTACAGTCGGTGACCTATTTGCCACCCCGTCTACAGTGGCATGAACTTGACAATGGTTGGAATATAATAATAACTTTTTTAATTTCATTTTTAGAGTGTGATGATGGTGTGAGTCTTGTATACATTTAAGATGTCCGTAGTTTGCCAAATTATATTAAAGTTGTTGTATTGTTGATTTTTTTTTTTTATTTCAACGTTTTTATACGTGTTAACATGTAAAAATGCTACTTTTTATTAGCTTAAACAAATGTTGAGTTTGATATGTAAATAAGAAATGTTATAAATATTGAAATTCAAAGTGGACAATACACGCATGTTTTGAGAATATCTCTTAAGGACCAACCTCTTAACTTTAAAGGGGATAGGCTTTGTTTTATGCTTTTACAATGTAATTGTAACAATTTTTAAAGCATGAGGAAAAAAAAACATTTTGGGGTCATAATTAAGCTTTATCTTGTATAAATTCTTCTTCAGGATAATATTGTCTTCGCCTTTGCTTCCAAAATATATTTTCATCAAAATAGATCATATTCAAGATATTCTTTTTAGGAAAAGCCAAGCCCTTCTGCCCTTAAAGTTAAATGCTTGGTACCGATAAAGATGTCCAAAACCTTCAAATTTCCTTTTCGTTTCGCACGCTGTTGGGGAAACTTTTGATTAAGCACCTTGACCTTGGTTATTTATTCCTGCAACTCAATAAAAAATACACCAAGTAAATAATGTTGTATATCAAAATGAAGGGAAAATTCCTTTTTTTGCACAACTTTACGCACACAACAGAAAAGGAAGACTTATACATAAATATATACGAATATTATTCCACATCCTGCTTGGGGCAATATTGTCTTGTATCCATGCAATACTTTTTATCCTATCTTCATTTTCAAAATGAAACCCCATTATGTGTCATTTAGATATATCTTTACATGTAAATAATATCTTTATTGGCTAATTAGAATCTTTTTTTTTTGTAAACTCAAGTGGAAAATTTTATCATAGAGATACACACTTCTGTATAAGGAATTCTGTTCTTAATTTAGTTACGATATCATGTCTATGTTGAAAGGCTTTTTCAATACTGTAGAAATGAAAAAAAAACCGACTTAAATTATCATGTTGTATAACGTTGTGAAAATATACATGTATGTACTTGTATTCATGCAATACACCATTGTTATTTTTATGTTTTGTTTTAAGCAGTCATAAAGATTTTTTTGTAAAGAAATTAGATGAAAGGAATGTCAATATTTGCATGACGTGGTTGTATATTTCTTAAATGTGCATGAATGATATAGATAACGAGTATCATTTATTATTTACTTGCCATTGTTAGCATTTTGTTAGTTCTATTTTAATTCTCTTTAATGTGATGTGTACATTCCTGTTAAGCAGCTGTTATGCTGTGTGGATTCTTGTTTGCAAATTAAAGATTTTATAATATTTTACTGTTGTTATTAACATACAAAAATACAGCATACTCCAGTTGTTCATGCATAAAAATAGGTCACAGTGTCACAACAAATTTAATAAATTTTGTTTATAGAAACTAAGGTAACAAATTTTTGACAATGTATTGAATTTAAAAAAATCATTAAGAATCTTGATGAAATTATTGGAAGTATCCAGCAGTGGGCTTTCAGTCAAACTCGGGATGGATAAGCCTGCTGCGATGGACTTTGATGCATAACCATAACCAAGTACATTCGGTAAGTGTTAATCCAAGACTATTGTAACATCATAACTTTATTTTCAAACCTTTCTCTAAAATATATACACACAAAAAAAAAAACAAAAACAAAAATAAACACATTCCACAAACATGTATATTTAATCATATAAATATTAGCAAAATTTCAAAGAAAAATCAGATAGCAAAAAATATAAATAAATGCAACATAAATGAAACAAAAAGCTATGTTCAAAATTGAGTAGCAAGCTGCAAAAATGCTTTACATCAAAGAAAATTGCTCACCAAAAACAGCATGTGCATATAACAAAAAAGTGTAAATAAACATTCATACACAAAAAGAATACGACAAAGAGACATTGGCCGACTCAACAAATGAAACTGGATCCCACTAAGACAATTTTTTTTCTTTTTATAAACACGTATCTTATTTCTAACTAGGTATATGTTGGCCTAGCATGATGTTTTATATTTGCGATCAATTATACATGAAATTCAATGGCATTTCAAACTTTAAGTAAAAGTAGCCTTACAATACAATGTTTTACATGTCTACTAGGAAACCAAACAATCATACCCCAAAAAAGTATATTAAAGTGGCCTTACCCGAAAAATTCTCTACGATTTGACTGGAAACTGAAATTGACTTTTGTTTTATTGTACTGCAGCACAGCAGAAGTTCATTCATATCTGTTCTTGGGATCATTTCCAGATACAATAATAATATTTAACTCAATGATGGACAGACGGACAGACACTGAAACAAAGGGAGTCTCTAATCTTGTGACGTATAAAACAAAACTCGCATCACAACATCATCATCTTAGCATAAAATTGAATAACAAAAGTTTCACCAAAATTATATGCTTTTCACAAAAGGACTTAAGGGGAAAATCCAACACTGGCTGGTCTCAAAAACGTATCCAAATATCAAAACTTAAAACTGATCTTGATTTTGGCACAAAAACTTACCAAAATAAGACTGATCTTGATTTTGGCACAAAAAACTTAATATCCAAATATTAAAACTTAAAACTGATTTTCATTTTGCACAAAAACTTATCCAAATATATAAATTTTACATAAATATTTGTTAGGAACAACAACAGTTAATACTGCGAAGAAGCATTTTTATAAGTATCAAAATACATGTAAAACAAACAAGGTAACAAACTGAATACAGTGTATAAACTCAGTTTCGACAAAAAAATAATATCGTGAGTGTTGGGGCATAAGTATTATAAATTGACCAAATATCATGCGGTACAATATTGTTTTAACTCAACGGATTATCTTAAAACCTAATATCTACAATCTCACAAATATAACAACGCTAACGGTCTGTTTTGAGCGTTTCGATTTTAGAAGTTTTATCGTTTACTTGTACTTAATATTATACGAAGCCAAGGAATCTGGAAATAAACGCTTTCTATACAAGTATGTCTCGCCTGCCGGAACCATCGGAATATATAGTTAAAAAAACGGAAAATCAAGGTCAAGGTCAAAAGATGAGGACACAAATATACTAAGCTACTACTGTGGCATATGCATACCAAGTTTCATTAACCTAGGACTTACAGTTCTTGAGTATGGAGGTGCTCGCAAAACTTTACCATTGCTATTATATGTATTGAAAATTGTCAAAGTCACTCAACCGGAAAATCAAGGTCAAGGTCAAAAGATGAGGACACAAATATACTAAGCTACTACTGTGGCATATGCATACTAAGTTTCATTAACCTAGGACTTATAGTTCTTGAGATATGGAGGTGCTCGCAAAACTTTACCATAGCTATTATATGTATTGAAAATTGTCAAAGTCACTCAACCGGAAAACCAAGGTCAAGGTCAAAAGATGGGGATGCAACTGTACTAAGATACTCAAAAATAAATAATTTATTATAATAAGTCCTAAAATTGAGGTGCACAGTTAAATTTTTCATATTTTTCTCAGATACAAAATTTAAACTATCAAGGTTATATAGCTACTCCAACAAAACATTTCATTAAGACATTAGTTCTTTTGTAGATATTTTATTGCTCAAATCATGTGCAATAGTTCATTTACCTATCATTTTAGCTATTTTTGAAAAAAAAATAGTTGGAGTGGCTACAAGGAATTGCGGCTGAAAAAAAATGCACGAAACTGTACTTGCAATTGACAGTTTTTTTCAAAAATCACCAAGTCAAAAAACTTAAAGTTTATGTGACACATTTATTTCATAAAATTTTGATAAAAAGCACTGAACAAAAGTAAATATATGTTTACAAAGTTTTAACCGGCCTGTTTGAACAATACATGTACTTATTTGATTTATACTGATGCAAAAGTTTAGAACTAAACTAAAGAAACTGTCAAGTGCATGAAATTAAAAGAAGACTCTAGAACGAAACACAGGCGCTTGTGTATACTAGTATTCAAATATTGCATGTTAGACGATGGGTACGGTACCAATTGCATTTTCAGAGGGGTGGCTATATCTAGGAGCAATATCTGACTTTACACAAGCGCACGTGAACGAAACGGGCGAAACCTAGTGTCATCAAACGACTATATGCATACTCGTAGCCAGCAATTTTTGTAAAGAGGGATTAGAATATGGGTTTAGGTAAAATTTCTCAAACTTTAATAATGCTTGATCAATTTTTAGTGGATTTTTACCTGTATTTATATTTTTTTTCTTCTTCAGTGACCCTCCCCCCTTTTCACCTGGCTACGGATATGCTATTAAAACCAAATAAATCATTCAGCTAATAAGAAATATATTTTCGAAAAACAGGATAGAAATCGAAGCTATCACGCTATTGTAATATCTATGTTCCTCTCAAAATCATCTTCGTTATATGTTCAATTTACACCTACCCAAAAGAGATTGTCATTTAAAGGCAAGATTAAACTGGCACAAAAATAAAATTTGGCATCCTATATAGGGAATATAAAACAAAGCTTACAACAAAGAAATCAGACCTGCAATAACTTATTTGCATTTATAAAAAAGTAAAGCAAAATGGTGAATAACAAACTAAATAAACTTGCGTTTAGTTAATGAGCACCTTTGTCACTAGACATACAGTAACATACAATTGTGTACCCCACAAACGGAGATTCCAGCACCAATTAAACCAACAGCACCTGTACAGGACAATTGTAAACGTTCAACTATAAACAAAAAATTCCCATTCCCAAGTATCTGGTGAATATACGTCTCTGAAACATTCTTCAAGACCCGTATCCCTAATTCGGTGTTGCATGAAGTTCAGTTTCTTATCCACCGTCTCTAAGCGAGCATCAGCGAGAAGGTTGTACTGTTTCCCTCTCAATAGAAAGGGGAGAGAATGAAGTAAAGGCATTTGCTTAACAAGATGTGGATTGTTTATGAAAAAGTAGGGAAGGCGTCCAGATTCTAAGGCTGATTTAAGGTAGAGGTATGCGTCCGAGATTCTGTCTGAAATCTGACTGAATGTCCACTGATCAGGAGAAGACTCCAACAAGAGGTAATACACAACAGTCTCAATCATGGATGACCTCAACTCGCCTCGATCTAGCAATGACTTCCGGCTCAATGTCGTAAACAATGTTTTGAGAATCCTTATACAAATTCTGTGGCAACTGTGTACACCACAACTAACCATTTTCCTATCAATTTCTTTGAGAAAAAGTTCTTCAAAACTATGTGTTTCTAAATTCCAAATAACATCGGAGCAGCCCAAAGGAATTGGAACTGGTTCCTCGCCTCTGCTCGGTTTAGTTTTATATTCTTGCTGTGTAGACGAGTAAGAGGTGGCATATAATGGCACTGCTTGAAACCATCCGCCGATTGGTAGGTAAAAACTTGGTATTAGCTGAACTTTGATCTCCTGCAGCCCAAGACCTATAACGCTGCGAGTATCAATTGTAAGAACGATGTTTCCTGTCGCGGCGCGTTGCATTCTGAAAGGCAATCGATCAATCAGGGATCTCATGCCAGTGTAGAGATTCTGTAAAGCTAAGTCTATGATTTCTTCGGCAATATAAGACACCGATTTAGCACATACGCAAATATACTTTTTCTGCGATATCTGTACAGTTTTTAAGCATTTCGGTTCGTTTCCGATCATGTTTGGTTTTGCTCGCAGGATTAATTTTCCGGGTGGTATTTCATCAGATTTCATTTGGTCTAGTGCTTCAATAACGTGAAAATCAACCGGAATGAAATCCATAATAAAATCGACTTGACCTGCATTTGATACTTTTAGACCCTTTTGCATACTACCGATCATTTTGAACTCTTTGAATTGAAGACCTCCAACAATTCCAATAGATTCGAATTCCTTAGTCAGTAGATATAGTGAATAATTTACTATAAGGTTGGTAACTTGAAGTTGTTCGATTTTTATAGAGCCTTGATTTAAATAAAACTGTAACAGTTTCTTTGTGGTACTCTCTCCAGAAATTGACATATTCAAATCTACATCAAAGTCGAAATTTACGTGATTGTTCATGGCAATATTTTGAATGTACTCTTCCCATGCCCTCTTTTCTAACGGATCAGATGATTGGTCGTCATCAACTGGTAGGTTGGGAGAACTTCCACGTGATCTATTCATGGACCTGCGCAATGGTCGTCTAGGTGTAGGTGTTGATGTGAGAGAGCCGTAAGTCGGGCTTATTCCTATATCAGATACCGAACGGGTTGGAGACAGCCTACTCGGGCTTCTGTGAATTTCTAATAATAACTTGTCCATCATTGAAAACAGGTAATCGGTTGTATGTTTCAAAAAGCTTTGGACTGGGACAGTTCTTGGCTTTAAGTTTATGTCGTTCGGGAATTTAGTAAATTTCATATAGGACAACAGTATTCTTTCGTTCTTCATAGAGATTGGCCTACTGCTACCAACATTTACATTCTCTATATGTGAACGATCTTCAAGATTGCTGTGGTTTAAACAATGTTTTGGTCTGAAAGCCATAATTTCTTCATCGTCTTCTCCGTCATCCATTAGTTTGTTTTCGTCAGATGATATTGTTTTTCTTTGTTTCGCACCGCCTACAATGCACCTTTTTATGACTCTTGAAACAACAAGACATAAAATCAATGTCATCAATAGAACGATCACGTGGAATGTAAAATAGACAGGGTACATTCGCCATTCATATTCAAATTCAACAGAAGAATCACATGGTTCAATCACTTCCGGTGCATTTAACGACACTGGCACAATAGTTTCTGTTGGCTTTGATGACGAAAAAATGGAAATACGATTTATTGTTTCAGAAATAGAGGACAAAAATAAGTCAACAGATTCTTTCCACGTTGTTTCATGTTGTTGGACACTTTCAACTTTTGTTGTATCGTTGAAATCGTGATAGGTGAAATTTAGAGAAAGTGTCTGTATGTTTTCGTTGCATTTAGCGTAGCGAAAGTTTACCAAGAACTTGAAGTAATCCGTTGCGTTGAAGGGAAAGTGCAGTCCCATTATTATCTGAAAAGAGTATAGAAATGGATATAACATTATTTTTTTTAAAGGGGGGATGAGAATTGGCTTTTATAAAGATTGTTCAAAGCTACAATGTTCCAATACATAAAAACTACAGTTAATATTTTGAAGAATATTGTTCAAGGTCCCCCTCCTGTCAATTTAGCCGGATGCATATTGAGTATCATTAGGCATTAAACCTTTGAAGCTAATGTAGTATTTTAAAGCCAAAACAGTCATGCTGTAAAATCAACTTAAAATTTCAGCATAAAACTTATAATTATACAGACCTTGTGACCTTGACCATTTTATTACCTAATATAGTACTGACCTTACTATCAAACCGCAAAAGCTTTAATGTGCTTAATGTTAGTTTTTAAAAGTTCTACTCAGAAACGAATTTGTAACAGAGGAACGGAAACGGGTGTAAAGAATGTCGATTTCAATTGAAACCACTTTAGCAAATACAGGGAAAAGTTGATAAAAAAAGAATACTTTTATGTACTTAAATCAAAGCTTTTTATAAACTTAGGATTGATGTGTTGAAGTTATAGCCTGTATAAATTACAAAATTTGAAGGACATGGTACCATGGTTACCACTATTAGGAACGCGCTAATCGTGCTTACACTGCTTCAATTTTCTTGGCTTTTATAAAGATTGTTTAAAGCACCAATAATGAATATATCAATTCATAAGAACTACTGTTACAATTAATGTTTAAAAGAGCATAATTTACCACCTGACATTCAAGTTGAACACATAATGAGTATAATTTTGACATTTAACCTTGGGAATTAATGCGAGTAAAATATATGTTTCATCGAGTTCTTTCAAGGAGTTAAAAAGTTATGCTGTAAAAACCCACTTATATATAAATTACAAAATTTGAAGCCCATGGTACAATGTATTAGATCGTTATTATTTTCCTTGTCAGAAAATCGTAAGCCACTAAATTAGCTTGTACACTTTGCGGTAGTAATGCGTTTCTGGTTTCATCAAGAGAAAGAGCTAGTTTCATCAGGAGAAAGAGTAGTTAGTTAGTTAGCTATACTACCAAGCAGCTCGACTTCGGCTATATCCATGATATCCGGGAGATGAACATGAAAAGGGGATATATTGAACACGCAATGATAAAGTGGAGAAATGGGGGACACAAGACCAATTGGGGAGGAGAGTTTTAACTGCCACAGGAAAAGGAGTGATATGTTGGGACGGAAAATTTAGCTCTCTGAATGGGGGTCCTACGAGTCATAATCTTACCGAGACCTGCAGCAGGGTTCTTTAACGTGCGAGAAACGTGAACTTTCCCAACACTGTGCACCATTTAGGCTTGTGGCCAGGTTTTCCGAATTTTAGCCTGACGACCCCAGCATTTAGTATGAAAGGACTGCCCCATTGGGGCACGCATACCGGTCGCTTTGTGGGCAAAGCGGCCTGCATGACCGGATGTCAGGTTTATGAGTGCTCTTTTGTGGCCTATTTGCCAACCAGAAACCCGCACGGAGTTCATGAGAAAGAATATTCACCTGCATACAGTGCTTGGTGACAATAAATAAGTTTCAAGAACAAGAGGAAACAGTGTGGCTGTACACTTAACAAGAAAACTGCAGAATTGCGATCTTCCACGAAAATTAACATTTAAAATATTGAGTAAACATGATGTAGCTACATGTAACATAATTTTATATATGGGCTTTTTTTCAATAAAAGTGAAAATTCTTGTCCTGTAAAGATCCTGTGAATATCTGACTAAATGTGGGAGTCATTTCTACCTTGTTGAATATGTTGTGAACCAATATACAAAATACAGCAGCACGAAAAACAATTTTGAAAGGTTTTCTATCAAAATTCTGTATTTGAAGGGTATAAATTGGCATATTTTACTTGTCCCCATAATAGAAACAGATAAAGTACACTTAAAATGTGACTCATTTTGGATCCAAGTGTAAATGACACATCATTTCTGGTCATAACAAGATACTAGAGATACATTATAGCAACATTTTTTATCTCTTTATCTTCATTATGTTATGTAAAAATTAACTTTTTTAAGTGTCCCCCAACTTTCTTCCACTACGAAACGATTGTACTTTTGTCACCAATATAAACCTGTAATTCCAACCCGTGTTTCTAAAAATGTGTCAATCTAAAAACAAAATGTTACACTTGCAGGGGTGTCAATGAGAAAATGTAAAAATATTTGCATTTTGTAAAGTAGAGGATACCCCGTATTTTTGAAATTGTCCACTAGGTAACGGGAATTTGTACAACCGTGCAAATGCTTAAAATTCTCCAGATTCGGTGATTTTGTAAATATGTTGTTGCCCTCATAGAATAAAAAAAGAAAATTGTGATTGTATTGTAAGTGACTAAAAATTTCAACTTTTTCGGAAAATATGTCCACTACGAAATGGTCAACTACAACACGATAACGTTTCGTAGTGGACAAAATCGTTTCGTAATGGACAAAATTGTTTCGTAGTGGACAAAATCGTTTCGTAGTTGACAGTTTTTCATAAGAAACACCCTGACAGTGTATATTTCATCACTCCGCCAACTTTATTGCGAGGTATACTGGTTTAGTTTTTGGTCAGCCCGTCTACCCTTTTATTACGTAAAGTATTTTAGATTAATACATACCATGTATATATATAGCCTGTTAAGGAGGTGTTCTTTTCACCTCTGTTTACCAGATATTGGAGGAATTTACCAATTAAAACAAACTACCTTCATCCGTCACACTTTAAGTTTCCTTTAATTTCTCAGGAATTTTCAATCACATTTTCATGCAATTCTGTACACAAGATTAATATATCATAATTTTAACTCTATCTTAAGTTATGCAGCATCGTCCACTACGAAACGATTTTGTCCACTACGAAACTTGTCCACTACGCAAAGCAATATTGAAATATTTTTTTTTATTCTTAACACACTATTTATTTTTGAACCGATTTAGATACATTAAAAACCCTTCAAGGCATATATTAATGCGGTGTTAAAATTATATTTAAAAGGTCCACTTAAGAATATTTGTATTTGAAAGGGTATGATTTTCTGAATTTTTAGTATTTTTGATAATAATGATGAATAAAATCTACAATAAACACAATAGAAAGGTTAAGTAAAGTTATTACATTTTATGTATCAATTTTGTCAAATTCAGAGCCAAATCAACAGAAAAATTGGTTTCTATTCATTTTTTCCTATTATCAATTTTAGCTAAAATAGACATTTCGTAGTGGACATTTTTTAATAGTGTTTCATATTTATTTTATTTTTTAGTAAGTTATTGTTAGCATTAAGACTGCATATTTCAAAATTTGTTTGTAATAATATTGGAAAGTTTGGTTTCAAGAAAAAAGTTTACATACTTAAATTTTCTTTTCGAAATGTTTTGGGGCCTAAAATCTCACTTTTATTGAAAAACGCCCATTAATATATAATTTACGCCATAAATTACTTTACATGAAGCTACATGTCAAATATAAAGAGGTTGTGGCTTGAAGTTTCTTTCGAAAAATGTAATTGAAATTGTGTTCATATAATAAGTCCATTATTCATCATATTCAAAACTTTTAAGGTTTTTTTTTGTAAACAGGAAGTACATTGTAAATGAGTTACGGGATGAGTTACGGGCATAAAATCGCTTTACACCATTCAGTAGTTACAGAACCAAGATACATATCGAATATCAAGAGGCCGTGGTATATGGTTGCTGAGATAGATGAGGAGGATTTTTTTACGCTGCGGTAACATAGGCGTGTGGATCTAGGATTTTATTTTCTATTCATTTTGTGAATTTGAAATTTTTGACCCTCGCCACACTACTATTACCACGTATCAATAGTTATACAGCGAGTGTCAGAATTGTTTATATACACAATAAATGAAAAAAAATCTGAAATCCTTCGGAGCCTCTAACGTCTCGTTGCATAACACAAGACATAGGGAGCATTTTGCCGCAAGACGATCAATAGTGCCAAAGTGATCCCTATATATATATATGTCGCTTTGCAACAACCAAGATATTGTGTGGTATTTGTTTTCAGTACTTCCCTAGATTTGCTGTATATTATCAGTGTCAAAAAACAATGAGAGTTGTTGTCTTTTGTTATGTCCTCATTCGTTTTGGACCTTTAAAACTTGCTTTTTAATAATTAGATAGTATCAAGATTGACAACATTACTATTACAGTATTTGACATTTTTTGAACGAAGCGGAGACAGGTACAAATGGGGCATTCGAATGGCAAAAGTCCGAAAGGGCAAAGACAAAATAAGTAAACAGGAAGGAAAACAACACTTAGCAACAGACAACATAAAAACGCACAAAACAAACGTCACTCAATCAAAAAACAAAAGTAATCTTTATTTGCCTTTAACGAAAAGTCAAATAAATTCACCCAACCATGATGAAACTGTGGACTAGAACTAGTGGATATTATTCATGCCATTTTCATACATGTGCAAGATTTATAAACTATCAAATGCTAATTCAGGTTCAAAATGCAGACTAGAATGTGTTCTTTCTTTGTCTGAATTCTACTGCCCAACACACTGGGTATACATGTACAAGCAAATTTATGATTCAATAATTGCCCGGAGTGAAATGTGACACTAAAATGCATGACAAGTATATCTTTGTTGTCCTTTTCGTGTTGGTCGTCTGTGGATGGCCTGTGTGGCGTTCCACGGGCGTTAAACACCAACTCACTCACTATTTATTTGCAATGTACATATGTTCTTATTTTTATGATCATTTACCTGTCCAGTAGATTTCAGCATGCCCCGATTTTGACTAGTTTGTTTAGAATGACCTGTTTTAAGTAAGGTTATTACGTTATTGTGTTTGAAAATGGTTTATTATACTGATGAAGGACATACAAGTGTCCGAAATATCTATAATCTTTAAACATTTAACATCAATTGGTAATGTTGCATACATTTTCTAGAACCTATTTATAAGATCAATTATATATCATACACAAATTTATGACCCTATCAAATTAGTACCCATTCATAAACATCTGTAGAGAGACATCGACTTCTACCTGTAGGAGTTCATACCTGTACTTGCAGTGAGGACTTAGCTTTTCATACTTGTCTGGGGCCCTCCCTGTGCCTTTGGAATAAAAACAGAAATAAAAACGCTGTTCTTATACTTTGTTTTATCTTTATTTGCACCCCGAAGCGAATTAATATGAGATATTTTAGATAAAAAAATTAGTTATAGGCGGCTTATATAGCTACACTTTATCCTTAGTTCGGCGAATTTCACGAATATAAAATGGTTAATGTATGTCGGACAGGCGTGGAAATTTGTAATAACAGTTTTTTAAGCAACTACATATGGTCACATATGTTTGGATGAACATTGGTTAAAACGACTCACCGACTTGCAGTGACTTGGGAATCAATTTCAGGTCTGTCGGTCACCCATTTCCTGTTTAACGTAATACAGCCATTTTGACTTTTCTAATTAATTTTTTTTTTATCAGTCGTTTGATGTTACAGGGTCTGGTACCAAAGAAACACATGGGGCGAAGTATATACCATATGACACAGTATGACTTTATAAATACATTTTTTACAAAAAATAACATTGTCATGGAAGGTAGAAAAAGACGCAGAAGTAATGATACTGACCGATAATATGTCGCAACCGTGGCTTACCTTTTAAAGTCTTCGTTATTCTTCAAATTCTTTGATTCATTGTGTTTACATCTTGTTTACAAAAATACTTTTTGAGTTATCACCCCTTTTCAAATCAATATGAGGCCGCATTAAGTTAAAATTGGTTTCACATCTATTATCGATATAGATTGATTTTATATTTTTATGACGTATTTGCTAATATTAACCGGAACTTTATTGGTCAGGCAATACATAAACAGAAGCACAATAGCATATAAAAAGACTTTTTACCTGCGTCGCCGAAGGCGAAAGCAGGTCTAGTAGTCGGGTCACTCCGTCCGTCCGTCCGTCTGTCCGTCCGTCCCACTATGGGGTGCCTGTCTTGTGTAATCTGAATCTCAAAAACCAAACACTAGATCTTTCTGAAATTTTACACAATGATTACAGATATATTGAAGATGTGCACCTCCCCTTTAGGGATCATTTTATAATTTCGTTTAGAAATTAGGGACCCAAAAGGGGCCAAAAAAGCATCTTTTTAATTTTTTTCCACAATAACTTTTGTTCTGGTTGACCAAATGCTATGAAACTTTACAGTAATGTTACTTACCATAAAAGGAAGGGTTGGGCTGATTTTGGGTGTCCCCTCTTTTTTCGTTTAGAAATTAGGGCCCCTAAAGGGACCAAAAAAGTGACTTTTTTATTTGTTTAAACAATAACTTTTGTTCTGGTTGACCAAATGCTAAGAAACTTTGCAGTAATGTTACTTACCATAAAAGGAAGGGTTGGGCTGATTTTGGGTGTCCCCTCTTTTTTCGTTTAGAAATTAGAGGCCCAAAGGGGCCAAAAAAGGTGACTTTTTAATTTGTTTCCGCAATAATTTTTGTTCTGGTTGACCAAATGCTATGAAACTTTATAGTAATGTTACTTACCATAAAAGGAAGGGTTGGGCTGATTTTGGGTGTCCCCTCTTTTTTCGTTTAGAAATTAAGGGCTCTAAAGGGGCCAAAAAAGCTACTTTTTATTTGTTTCCACAATAACTTGTTTTGGTTGACCAAATGCTATGAAACTTTACAGTAGTGTTACTCACCATAAATAAAAGGGTGGGGATGATTTTGGGTGTCCCTTCTCTTTTTGTTTAGGAACGAGGGGCCCAAAAGGGGCAAAAATGTGACATTTTTTATTTATAGTCTGATTTACATGATTTAGAAAAAAAAATACAAGTTAATTTTGGTCATATATTGGATACAAAATGGAAGATACTGCAATTTTTTCTTGACCCACCTTTTCTGTTTAGCAATAAGGGGACCAAAAGGGGAAAAATAGAAACTATTTTTTTCATCTATTTTTACAATATTGGGTGGCATGTGACAAATATGCTTTGTAAGTCCACCATAGGATGCAAGTGTCAAAATATTTTGACTGTCCATATTGGGCCTAGATCGTACAGGGTTCAACGTTTTGCCATGCGACGCAGGGCCAGACATCGATTGGTCTTGTTGTATATATAATTCCAGTAAAAAGGGTGTACGTAGTACACGGACGTAGTATTTTTCGTCAGTTTCATTTGTCACTTTTTAAAATGAATTGGTTTATGGAATGAACAATTGTACAATAGCGACACAGAGGCCCGAATTGATTTCATTTATTTTTTTAATTCGCAACCTTCGTACTCTTTTCGGTATATAAAGAAAAGTCAAAGTACATGTGACCGTGTCCCGAATTCCGACAAGAACCTCTCCGCGGTGAGACACGGTTCCCGGTGGTCTCCAGTTCCTTAGAAAGTGGAGCAGATAACTCTAGCGGTGGTGTGTCATGGACTGGACGATCCATATACACACTATGCCATGTTGGTACTCTATGAAATGTTATTTCCCGTGCCGGGTACTGTTATTTCCCCAATTGTGCATCACGTGGTTTTCTTATATTGATTACCGACACCTAAATTTAACGTCACACAGATGTGTATAAAATATGTCAAGAACGGACGAATATCCGGATCTAAATTTAGTAACATAGCGTCAATATAGGTAAAAATAGAAACATAGCGTCAATATCACCCGGGTAAACCCGAGATCGTGAAATCGGTGGTTATCGTGAACTCGGTTAGGCAAAATGTAAACAAACGAGAATTAACCAATGGGAAAAGAGAAATTACGACTAAAATGTAGTCGTTAACGCGGTCAATGTTATCGTTCAACCCGGTTTGTTCCTTTTTACTGTTATCGTGAACCGCAAATTTGTATAATGTAATATGTACCAAAAGCTTCTTTCTCTTATCAAATAGTGTTAGTTTAGATGTTTGAAAAACCTTTGTTGATGTAACAAATTAACTTTTTGGTCTTTGAAATTAGAAGTATCTCATTATATATATAATTAACAAATTAAGGAAAGAAACTGAATTACCGGACTATATAATATGTAATATATAGTGAGGTTGTCAACCATATGCAATTTACCACTCTTTAATTAATTACAGCCGGGGAAACTTGGGGTATATACATGCGTCCGATTATTTATTTCTGCCCCTGTTAAAGTACTTTATAAAGAATTATCTTACTTTTTTTTAATCTACTTTTCCATAACAACTTGTTTTAATTGTTTTGGTCGTGGTCCAAAATCTTGGAACTAAATATAAACGGTATGGCAAATTGCAACTTCGAATTCGGGTTTAATTTTTAAGAAAAAAAGGTTAACAAAATCCTTAGACAGACAGACACACGGACAAGAAATGATATCATTAACATAATAAACCAACAGCTTATTCAATATTGGCACTATATACATGTGTAGTACAAATAAACGACCAATCAACTTTGTTTATAAAAAAAAATTAAACCATGTCAAGACTTAGTGACCGTCTTTTTGTTATACAGGAAGTAGATCGAGAGTGACAGACCTAATGCTATGGGATTGCATACTTATGCTACATACCAAATATCAAAAGGCTGCGATGAGTAGTTATTGAGTTAATTGATTTTTGATTTCGTGGAATCCAGCAATAAGAGGGAAATTAGCGACCCTTTATCATATTACTGACCTTTATAATTAATTCTCAATCTGCAATGATGGCAGTCGTTATGTACAGAATATTTCACATGAAAAGGGCTTCACTTGGTTCCGAATCCGTGCGGTGCACGGGAAGCGAAAAGGCCCCCAAAGGCACCAAGCTTGTCGGAAGAAGTCCACTAAAGAGCGCTCAGAAACGGCTGACATTGGGTCCGTTCGCTTAGCTCAAAAACGACTGGGATATGTGCCTAAGGTAGTTGAATGGGACAGCCCTGTCATAATGAATACCGGAGTCATCATGCTATAATTCGGAAAACATGACCGCAAACCATAGTGGGTCAAGGTGAGTGGATAGGGCCAGTGGCTGATCCAGAAATTTTGAAAGGGGAGGGCGCGCATTTAAAAAAAGTCTTTGGGACTTCTTATTTAATACAGTTCCTAACCAAATTTTCCTGTAAAACGGGAGGGAGCGCGCCCTGCACGCCGTTCTTTAACCCACCTTTGATAAGTCATGCTTCTTGCCAGGGATGTCCAAAAGACACGTAAAAGATCACTTTGAAGATCGCAAAGTAATTCATCAAATATAAGCTAAATTTTCTGCCCCTTACCACCTCGCTCTTTATCCTGTGGTTTTCAAAATTTACAGTTCTTTTGTTACCCACCCAAACACTTTTTTCTCGCTCAGTGTGTCGGTTCAACTGGATTCAGTATTGTATTTTCGGCAGATAAGGGTTGCCTATATGTGAACCTGGTTAAGGGTTGGCCATATCCCACACTGTTAAGTGTTCAAACTAGTATATGACCTCATTTCAGGTAAAGTTTCTTCATTGTCAGTCACCATAGGTTAAAGTTTCAGATCATGCGATTTATTTTATTTTTTTGGGGGGGATGGTTTCGTTCAGTCACTTAAATACTGTGCAAAAGTATGCTGTTAAAATCGTATACAAATACTTCAAGTGTGTAGGTCTATGATAATGATTTACTGGCAACGCAACAATGTTAAACTATAAGTATTTCGGTAAAACTGGTTTTAGTTTGTCATCAAAATAATGTTCGTTTGATTCAGTCCAGAAAAGCAAGAGGTGTAGGTTGTACACGGTTTTTTATTTTTTTATTTTAGATTTTTTTTATTTTGTCACAACAATTTGTATATTGTATGAATCTGCACACTCCGTTTTTAGCTCACCTGGCCAAAGGCCATGTGAGCTTATGCCATCACTATGCGTCCGTCGTCGTCCGTCGTCGTCCGTTAACAATTTAAAAAAATCTTCACCTCTGAAACTACTGAACCAATTTGCTTGAAACTTGGAAGGAATGATATATGGTATGTTGGCTACAAACGATCCTCATTTTAAATTGATCTGATAAAAAACATGGCCGCCGTTGCTAAAAATAGACCTGGGGGTCAGACTACTGTTTTTGGCTTATAAATTAAAAAGTATAAGAGATAGATGAAATCTGATGCAATGCTACTGCTTCAGCATCTAAAGCTCTACAAAAGTCTCCTTTTGGTCGAAAATGTCAGATGACCACCTTTAGGGGTTTTGGCCCCTTAAAGGTGAAAAATAGACTTTTTTCGTGTTTTTGGCCTACAGAATGAAATCTTGCAGATAGAGATTAGCTGTTGCTTGCTTAAATTTTCAGCTCATTGAGTTCTACAAAAGTCTCCATAGGGTCGAAGTTGTCAGATGACCCCTTATAGGGGTTATAGCCCCTTAAAGTTGAAAAATAGTGTTTTTGGCCTATAGAATGAAAACTATTGCATATAGGGAAAAGCTGTTGTTTGCTTACCATTCATCTCAGTTAGGCTCTACAAAAGTCTTCATAGGGTCGACATCAAGACCAGGTGAGCCGTTCAGGCTCCTGGGAGCCACTTGTTTATTTTATGGGGTGTTTACGACTAATAAGGAAATACATTTTATGTATTTTTTAATGATCATAGAGAAAATGCTTCATAAATCGTTTGTGCGTAAATCCGGGAATTCCGTTCCAAAACGTTCATTGTAAACCTTTCGTTTTAGTTATCTCAACAGAATAGTGCCATTAAAACATATGCAGTACTTTGTAAAACTAGAAGTTACCGTTGAAGGCATATGTGACCATGTTATGTTAACGATAACTTAAACCGAGTTAAACGATAACAGCTTTGATTTTTAACCGCGCTAACGACTACATTTTAGTCAAAATTTCTCTTTTCCCATTGGTCAATACTCGTTTGTTTACATTTTGCTTAACCGAGTTCACGATAACCACCGACTTCACGATCTCGGGTTAACCCGGGTGAATATACCAAAAATGGATCGTTTTCGTTTCCAAAGCAAAGAAATATACTAAATATCCATAAAATCACATGACCAAATAATCCAATGAAAATGTAAGAATGACAAACCATATGTAATATTATTTGTTGTGATTTTCAACGATTAGTTGCAGTGGGTAATTTTAAAATTGTACTGTTATTTCGTGAGGTAAATGTGGTATGGTACTGTTTATTTCTGGTTAGAAAATCTACTATGGTACTGTTATTTCCTGTAAAAGGGAAACTGTATTTTAGGCCCTCGCTTAATTATGAGGATAATATAGTGATAGAAATGTACGTCCGTGACACCTTTGAATCAACCACTTTATTGGTATATATGAAACATTTAAACAATCTGTGTGACCTTCTGTAGATGCGCATCTCCTTTATCATTTCTATAATTAAGTCTGATAAATATCTTACTCTGTTATTCACAACGCCTAATTAACCTCTTAATAAATCTCCATTGGACTTTCAATAATACATGTGGATATGTACCTTAACTTTCTATTTGAATATTCTATCTTGTTAGTTATTTTTTGTTTTTGCTTGTTGTTTTAGGTTGTTGTTTTTATCTTCTTTTTTTGTGGGAGAGGGGGGGTAGTATTTATTTGTGATTGGTGGGTCACAGTCTGCTCAAAAGTTCATTCTTAATTTGGTACTTTTTCTAATCTGGTCTGCTTCGAGACTGGTCTACTCAAGGTCCGCTCTAAATATGGTTTGGTCTGAACTCAGGTGGACCAGGCCTACATAGAACAATCTGAACATAGAGAACCTCTGGTTTACTCTCTAAAGGTAAACTGTTTTGTTTTGGCTACGAGTCGCAAAATAATGGTCATGTGCATTTGAATTGGTCTACCACCTCACAAAATTAGGTGCACTGTCTAGAATATCTAGTGTTTTTTAGTTCCCTATCGGCGATAGTCGAAAGGGACTATAGGTTTGCACGTCTAGCTGTCCGTCACGCCTCAGTTTTCCGCACTTTTTGTACTAAACCCTTGCAGATAATGAACTGATTTTTGATATGTGAGTCTAATATAACGAGTTACAGATCAAGTTCACGTTTTGATCGGGTTTGCGCATTTTTACGGGTCCTTTGAACTTTAAGAAATTACTGAAGTTTGTTAACTGCACTTTTTTTATTAACACTTTTGTAATTAATAAACTGATCAAGTTAAAGTTTTGTTTCGTTACACTAATTTTTACCAGAGACTGAAATATGACGCCGGTAGGGGACTATGTATTGTTTTGCAATACTCTCAGAATGCTTGTTCAATTGTTAACCATCAATTCTTGCAAAAATTTGAACAAAGTTTTAAGTAATCACATGAAATATCAGTACCAAACCACAGGAAATAACAGTACCTCATGCATATTTGCCACGAGAAATAACAGTACAATTTTAAAATTACCAACCGCAACTAATCGTTGAAAATCGCAACAAATAATATCGATGTCGATATCAAAACGCATGAGAAAGAAAGAAAAATGATTTTTATAAAAGGTTTATTTCGTGATTTAATGCATGGTCATTGTTTTATTTGTTTTTAAGAGACAATCAATCAAATATTTCAGTTAATGTGCTAATTTTCCAGCAAGAAATATCAAATAAAAGTTTACACAAACATTTTTACTTTTCAATTTTTTAAAGGTTTGATTTGAAATGTTCATAAAAGTAATATACTTTCCATTTTTCAGCTTAGCAATACCGTTTTGCTTCAGAATCTTTAAATTTAGGTGTCGGTAATCAATATAAGAAAACCACGTGATGCACAATTGGGGAAATAACAGTACCCGGCACGGGAAATAACATTTCATAGAGTACCAACATGGCATAGTGTGATATACATGACACACATCCTGTCTTTTTATACAGTCGCTGCAGAGGCCCTTTAACCTATAGTCACGGCTAATATGGAGTAGGCATTGCCTAAATGCGAGCATAGCTAAAAGGAACTATGTTTTGTTTATATAATGTATTTGGGGCGAGATGGTATGGGGCGATTAAGCTTCGAGACACGTTAGTTTCGTACGTGCATATAACCAAGACGAAACGAGCAGCTTATGTGTATTTAATATTTTAAGAATATTATTTTCTTGTAAAAAGCGCAATTTATTATTTTTTTAAGCATTATTTCTTTTCTTATAAATTATTTTCACATTCACTCCGGCCCTGTAAAAATAATAACCCTTTCCGGACCACAAGTATTAGCTTTCAAGAAAAGCTTGCCTGACCTCAGTATATAATTATCACGTATTATGATTTTCAAATAGATTTTTGTTAATTGGCACACTTCCTGCAATTGAGCATAGTATACTAATAAGTTTACCCTGCTCAATCAATCAATCAATCATTACCCTCTGACATCTTTCTCATGCATTAAGCTCTACGCTGGTCAATAAATCAATTAATTATATGTCAAATTAACACACTTGATAGCTGTTCCAGTTTAAATAGAAAACACCAACATAAATTTTTATTAACACTTATGACCTACTTATTGTTTTGTTTGCTGGCTGACCTTATCGTTGCATGCTGATGTGTTTACATATTAAATACAATATACGCAAAACAAAATTATTATTCATTTATGATATGATGCAAATTTAATTCATAGAATAAATAAATTTATTTACCTCAGTGGGACAATTTGTTTGTAATATAATGACAAACTAATAAACACAGACAATAAAGCATGTGAATAAAAGTGATGCTGAAACGCAACCGGTAGCAAACCCGTTTATAAAAAATCAGTTGAACAGTTCTTGTCAAATATCACAATGATTGACATCGTTTTTATTTACAGTGAATAATGTAAAACTTTGGTGCAGGTACGGGTTCTGGTTACACATTATAGAAGTACCTTTCTGACAGTAAACATGGCGGCCTCCATGTAACAACTAAATCTTATACTGCCTGACCCCATGGGGTCAGGCAATAAAAAATCTAAATCAGCATTAGCAAATTTCTCGCGGAAACAAATACCGTAGAGCTCTCCGCTCCTATGCTCGCTATAAAAACCTAAGTTGACTGATACATGTGACAATAAAAAAAACTGTGCTAGATATGCTGCCAACAATGAGCTAACGACGAATTGCTCACTTGCATACAAAAAGGGGGGTACTCCAAACTCGACAGATCTTTAGATCGATTTTCTATTATTTGAAAAATAAAATTACCAATACATGTACAGTTAGTGTCATGGGGAGACAGGACGTTGGTTTTGGGTCTCTTTTAATATTGATATGTAAAAAGTACACCTTAATTATCTTATTTTCAACATCCGAAATTTCTACCTATTTTGGTTCCCTTGAAATTATAGCCTTTTGGCCCCACGTATACCAGTATCGTAGCGAGGTTTTGGTGTATATTGTTTAGTTTGTACATTTCGTTGTAAAGTTGTTTTTTTTCATGAAACTGTACGAATTATGAAATTCGAAACTTGTAGAAATCTGGATGTACGTGTATATAATCATGATAATGAAAGTCCAAATTCATAAACTGTAGAAATAAGAATTCTTGATGCATAAACTGATAACTGTAAACCCCAAAAACATATAAAATGTAACCGCTCACGGAGCGGTATAAAATTCGGAGCCTACATCTTGGCATCTGACCACCAACTCCTACATTTCAAAACTGAGCCAAAAAGTCCTTAAAACTAAATGTTAGCACATTTTACTAAAATGCCTTAGCGACAGAAAAAAAAATTAAAGATCAAAAGAGAGGAAAAGACTGGTTAAAAGTTTATATGAATTACTTATAGTTTTTACATGTTTGTCTATAATTGACTCTATTGACGTTCTTGTCCTAATCTTTATCTTATAAAATACAAGAAAGATGTGTGAAAACTAATCCAAATAAATAAAGTATATTAAACTTTAAGTAAAATCGTGTATTAAATACAAGTTCTGTAAGAAAAGTGAAATATTTTGATACCAAACATAACATGAAAAGACGCAAAAATAGAAGTTTTACATTTCATGCAAATTTACACTACGACACCAGTACCTAGCTTTATAATGGAAGTTCCCCCGACTTGCTATGTGGTCTAGAATTTTAGATCAGGGCACTTTCAAGTTGTTTAAAGGCAACGAAATCAAAGCATTCCAAGCTGTTCAGTGACTAGATCGCGTTCTAGAGGCTTTCATCTGAGCAAACAAATACTGTTGAATTGTTCCCTTGATAAGAGATATTTAGGCTGAGCTCCTTTGCACCTGAGCACTCAGTTCGCTTGCTACAAGATCTAAAGGCCGGCACCTAGGCACGCCTTAGCTATCTACTAGTAAAAAGATCTGGAAGCTAGCATCTATAAGCCCTCCAAGGCTGTTTACTGCAAGAAGATCTAGAGCTTTGAAACTAGCCACACTAAAGATTCTCTTAAGCTCTTGTGCTAATAGATCTAGAGGCTTGCATCTAATAACAACAGGATTGTACAGTATCTTATTCTTTGATTGGTCTATATCCATCAATGTATGTCCAGAATGCTAACCTAGCCCCAACCACATTGGACTTGTTTCTTACATACGTACAGCTATTGTCAATTTGACTATCTTTTGACACAGAAAAGCACTTCAGCTCTTGCCATAGTTTCTTGCGATAAGTTCCAAACGACCAGAAGGCTTTATTTGATGACTTATCTGACCTCCATATCGGCGTTTAACAACGACTTACTTCTAAAATTCTTTGTACTAAGTCTGATTGCAATTGAAAGAAACAGGGTTGTACCAAATGGGCAATTAAATATCGTTAATCCAAAAAGACAAGGACAATTTCAATCGGTATACATGAAAAACACAACAAGTGTAGTGGTTAACGCGTCGGACTGCTAACACCGAGGTTCGTGGTTCGATCCTCGTCAGGGGTGAAAATTTCATGAACCGATTTTCTGACTCTCTCTTGACACCATTTGCGAGGATGGTCTCAAGAAACGATGCTAGTCCTTCGGAAGGGACGATAAAAGGTTGTCCCGTGTATGGGGAGAGCAATACCCTGTACACGTTAAAGACCCCTTTGTAGAGTTCGATAAGAGTAGGCTCAATGGGGGCCGTCTACAAAGGCCACACTCGCAAACTGCTAGCTGGAGAGGGATTTATAGAAGCATTAAGCTTGTTTCCCAATCCAGGATAAATAAATATGTTTAAATTAAAACACAACAAAACCCACAAAACAAAGAAAAAAATAAATATACAACCAAACCGCAATTAGCAACGTGAACTCATATCGAAACGAGAGTGAACTCGTGCTCTGGATGAGTGGGCATTTCCTGCTTGCTATATATAGCATACCCGTCACGTTTTAGTGTGGATCAAATCGGTAAAGGATGACAGCACTATTCTAAGCCTTAATGTCAAACACACATCTGCGCTCATCTAGGAGATAGAAATCACATTATTAACAAAATACAAATGACAACAAAGTTCCAGACAATAAATTTTGCTACGCCTGACGCGCGTTTCGTCTATTCAAGACTCATCAGAGGCGCTCTACCAAAAATATTGAAAATGCCAAACACTGTATGAATATGAAGAGCATAGAACAGTATAACCAAAAATACCAAACTGGGGAACCAAATTATTACTAAGATATTCAACCTATGTCTGGGGTAGGAAGAACCTTAGGGTTTATACAATTTTGAAATTTAGACGGATAATTTAAAGCTTTGATGTTTTCTCCAACTCAAAAGTGTTGGTGCCGGAGCGGGCTAACCTCGGGGAATTTAAACTCCACCAGCAGTGCTAACCTTCACGTGTGTTCGAAATACAAATGACAAAAAGTTCCAGACAATAAATTTTGCTACGCCTGACGCGCGTTTCGTCTATTTAAGACTCATCAGAGGCGCTCTACCAAAAATATTGAAAATGCCAAACACTGTATGAATATGAAGAGCATAGAACAGTATAACCAAAAATACCAAACTGGGGAACCAAATTATTACTAAGATATTCAACCTATGTCTGGGGTAGGAAGAACCTTAGGGTTTATACAATTTTGAAATTTAGACGGATAATTTAAAGCTTTGATGTATTCTCCAACTCAAAAGTGTTGGTGCCGGAGCGGGCTAACCTCGGGGAATTTAAACTCCACCAGCAGTGCTAACCTTCACGTGTGTTCGAAATACAAATGACAACAAAGTTCCAGACAATAAATTTTGCTACGCCTGACGCGCGTTTCGTCTATTCAAGACTCATCAGAGGCGCTCTACAAAAAATATTGAAAATGCCAAACACTGTATGAATATGAAGAGCATAGAACAGTATAACCAAAAATACCAAACTGGGGAACCAAATTATTACTAAGATATTCAACCTATGTCTGGGGTAGGAAGAACCTTAGGGTTTATACAATTTTGAAATTTAGACGGATAATTTAAAGCTTTGATGTATTCTCCAACTCAAAAGTGTTGGTGCCGGAGCGGGCTAACCTCGGGGAATTTAAACTCCACCAGCAGTACTAACCTTCACGTGTGTTCGAAATACAAATGACAACAAAGTTCCAGACAATAAATTTTGCTACGCCTGACAAGCATACGATGTCTTCTGTAAAATTTCTTTAGTAACGACAACAACTGTGAGCAACGTAACATTGTGTTAACAACTTGCTTGTCGGACGTGAAGCTCCATCTAGGAAGTCAAAATATTCCCAAAAGCTCTGGAATAATGAATCTGTTGTGACACGTATCTACTCCATAGGATGGAGTGGAGGAAATGTTGCTAGATCCAAAAAAAGGAAGTAGTTTGATTATTGGAAAGATGAATCATATGTTTGTCATTCTTTATACAAAGCATTTCGAGATATAAATCCAAATATGAAGCGGACTTCCTAGAATCTACAGTATGCTTTATCTCAAGTTTTTGGGATATACGAGATCTAGATGTAAATAGTCGCAAAATCGAGGATTGTTTTGTAAAAGGACATCATCAATATAACGAAATGTGAGAACCTATGGTGTCTGAAGAGAGAACGATTTTCAATATGTAGTTATGTCTTTATGGTTTTCAAGAAAAAAGTGCAAACTTTGGAAAAAGATCAGGAAAAAAAGGCAATAACTCCTAAATGAGTAGTTGCATTTTCATCAAAATTTTAGGTCAAGAAGATTTTTTTGGTCAGAATTCTGAGACCGTTTTTTGAGTTATTTGCAAAAAAAAAACCACTGCAATTAACCCCTATGTTCTATTGTTAGCAATTGCGACCATGTTGTTTTTTTATTCAAAAATCCAAACGATATAGTTTTGTACTATGCTAGTAAAAATTTCAAAGTTACAATTGGACTTGAAGAGTAAACGTTTGAAAAATATTACGGAAGACGGACACCAAGTTATGGCAGTTCAAATTATATGACCCTTGAAGCAGGTATGGTGAAATAAAAAATTCCATTGCAATACCTTTTTGCTAAAAAGTATCAAATATCTGACAAAATGTTGAGTTTGTGAATTTTTAAACTGATGTTGTTTCTTTTTTCATTAGAATATATGAAAAGCCCAGACATCTTGAATCGTAATCGAACAGCCCCACTACGAGCAAGAAAACAAGACCCGATTTATTTAGAGGTGTATCAATCCCGGATAGTAATGACTATGGCACGCCATATTTATATTTATTCCTCTTTAAAGATATCTCATAAAATTTATAAGATATCTCGTATACTTTATAAGATATCTTATTAAATATATAAGATATCTCATATGAATGGTAGTTTATAAGATATCTTATAAAACATATGAGATATCTTATAAAACATATAAGATATCTTATAAAACATATAAGATATCTTATAAAACAAATAAGATATCTTATAAAACATATAAGATATCTCATAAAGTTTATAAGATATCTTATAAAGATTATTAGATATCTCATATAAAATAATTTATAAGATATCTTATAAAACTTATAAGATATCTTATAAAGTTTATAAGATATCTCATAAAGTTTATAAGATATCTTATATATTTTATAAGATATCTTATAAGTGATTTTTTATAAGATATCTCATTAAGTTTACGAGATATCTTATAAACTTTATAAGATTTCATATAACTTTTATTAGATATCTTATAAATTATTTTATATAAGGTATCTCATAATCTTTATAAGATATCAAATAATCTTTATGAAATATCTTATATGTTTTATGAGATATCTTATATGTTTTATAAGATATCTCATATGTTTTATAAGATATCTTATAAACTCCCATTTATATGAGATATCTTATATATTTAATAAGATATCTTATAAAGTATATGAGATATCTTATAAACTTTATAAGATATCTTATATTTTTATAAGGCCTCTTTAAAGTTATCTATTAAATTTATAAGATATCTCATATACTTTATAAGATATCTCATAAAGTTTATAAGATATCTGATAAACTTTATAAGATATCTTATAAACTTTATAAGATATCTTATAAAAAAAAATTATAAGATATCTCATATACTTTATAAGATATCCTATAAACACTATGAGATATCTTATAAACTTTATCAGATATCTTATAAACATTGTGTTTAGTAGATATCTCATTTTCTTTTAAAGATATCTTATATATTAAATAAGATATCTTATAAAATTTATAAGATATCTCATAAAGTTTATAAGATATCTTATAAAGTTTATGAGATATCTATAAAGATGAATAAATGTAAAAACGGCTTCCCATAAATGACATTCAACAGCGTGTAATTTCCAATAATCGGTTAAAAGGGAACGTAGGTAGGTTAACTGTTTTTGACTTTTGTTCCCCTCCTCTTCCATCACGCTTCCCTCCTCGTCGACTTAGTTTATCCTTCCATTCTAATTTACCCACCCCCACTTTCTGTTAACACCCGGGGCCTCTCTTCACGGGCAAATTTATTGTCCTTTGTGTCCTACTCACCAAGTGGCATATTGTTCGCTTCTTCGACCTGCTTATGTTCAGAAGTCTGCGAAATAAATATGACAGAAGTGAGCTTGCAAGTTCTTGTGATCTGTTTGTTATTTCCGGATTTTTATCATAATTATGTGTTATGTGCAGTCTTATGATATAAATATTCAGTCCATGTGCAAGGCCGTCGGAAGAGTTAGGTGGTGCATCCTCCTTTTGAAAAAAAAGTAATGAAAAACTCTATAGGATTGCATTCAAACGAAAATAGGTCCGATTTTATTTTTTTTCTCCAACTGGGATTGAACCCCCTCCCAGACCCGCCTCTGCACCCCCCCCTACTCAGAAAGCTGGCGATACTAGGCAAAATGCATAATTATGTCACTCAGTCAACGACCTTACTTCAACAAAATAAGGAAAACATCTTTTTCTCTCGTGACCAACTAAACACTGTTGGATCATAGATAAAATATCTAGGTTAATATATTGATAAACTAGAAATGGGACAGTTTTGTTTATACTTTACACTTGGACGAACAATTTGTACTTTATCTTATGTAGATTTTTATATTTTTGAATAATTGATTTTAACTTTAATTACCAAGTGATTTGTGTAGATTGTATTGATGTATGGGTTTTTTGGTTTATAATTTAACAGTCACTGGCGTACATTATAACTATTTCAAACAAGTGCTCTTGTACTTTAATTTAGTTTTGTTTTCTTTTTATATCATATCTAAAATTACATTAAAGATACCGTTCATGTGCTGTCATGGAAATAAATGCCTTAATTATCGAGGCTATGTAGGCTTTTTAAAATCACGTAAACACTGGTAAAATTAAATAAAGACTGTCCTTTCCAGTGGTCTTTTCTCTCGGAAAGAAGATTGATTCAGTGTTGTTTTTAATATATTTATGTTTCGAGGAGAGTGAAACAAAATCATTCCTCATACATAACCGATATAAATTTCACAGTTTTTGTTCTCTTTAAGTTTTGCACTCTTACTATGCAGGTCCTCAGACGTTATTGTTCAACGCCGCTTTATCCGGAGACATCAGCAAAGTCAAGGAATTAGTATCCAGTGAAATTGACAAAGATATTGTTGTGCATAGCCCGATCAAATGGGAAGGTGCAACCCCACTTGGAACTGCCGCTTACGAGGGGCACCAAGAGATAGTGAAATTATTGATAGAATCAGGCTCTTCTGTCAATTTCATAGACCCGTGTGTGGGCAGAACCTCTCTTCATTGGGCGTGTATGGGCAACCAGTCTTCAATTGCAAAAACTCTCATAGAAAATGGCGCTTCAGTTAACCACCCCGACAAAGAGTTGATGACTCCCCTTATACATGCAAGTTTCAATCAAAACATTGAATTGGTCCGGTTGCTGATAAAGTGTGGAGCAGATACGAACTCGGTAGATACATTTCAGTGCTCTGCTCTACATTACGCATGTAAATTCAGAAATCATATTCTAGCAAGTATTCTTATTAAAGGTGGGTGTTTTTGTCACCAGTACGCACATATCGTGAAAGGAACTCCCTTGTCGCTGATTATGGAATGGAATAACATTGAACTTTGCAGATATCTGACTAAAACCGGATACTTTCTCAATTTAAGGATGAGTGGTCAAATGCAGAAATGTGAAAATCATGTTACACAAGTAAATAATTTCGTTTGCAAGTTTCAAAAGTTTGTGAAGCCACTAAAAGATTTGTGTAGAATGCATATTAGAAGAAATTTAAATGGTGTTAATCTTGAATGCAAGATTCAAATGTTTGAAATACCATTAGAACTTAAATCATTTTTAAACTTAGAGGATTGAACACAATAATCAAATTTGATTTTGCGATTAAATGTAATATATTATGTAAATATGTAATGATAATAAAGATGGATTTAAACTAAAATACAGTGTACTTTTCTTAAGTTATCTTCCGTGAAGGTATTGATTTTCGTGGTTTTCGTGAAGGAGGCAAACCACGAAAATAGATTCCTAATGAAAATAATTTAAATTGATCTCCATGTAGAATGTTTTGAAACCCACGAATATGCAATGGATTCCAAATCCACCAAAACTGATGCTCACAAATTTATGTTATCCCAGAGTAACCAATTAAAGTATAGATATGAATTCAACAGTCTGAACATTACAAAGAACATAAAATTTGACATACCGGTACTTAACCAAACTGCTAAATTTCAAATCATTCTTGGGTAGTTTAAAAAAACAACTTTATGACAGTTTAGAAAAAAAAAGCCCCAAACAGGAAGTAAGAGCCTTACAGGTCTTGAAATCCTCAAGAACATACAAATAGTTTATAATCCCAAAAGCAACTTGCCAAATTCAAAATTGTTCTTGTGTACAGTTGTCTAGTAATATACACAATTACATATGGTGTCCTGCCTATACACCAAGTTTCATTACTCTCAGTACAGTAGTTACAGTGCAGTTGCGCTGACAAGATGCTGACAAGATGATAAATTAGGATTTTCAGCAAAATTATTAGTTCATTTTGAGAAAATTTCCTGGTAATATGCACAACTTCATATGGTGTCCTTCATATATGCCAAGTTTCATTAAATTTGGTTCAGTAGTTTCAGAGACGTTGCGTTGACAAGATGATACACGAGAAATTTCAGCAAATTTATAAGTTCAAAGGGCCGTAACTACCACAAAACAAGGAATTTGTGAGCTACTGCTCACTCAGTATACCCCCGCTACCCCAATAAAGGACCTCATACTGAACTCATATGCCAAATTTCAAGTCACTGTGGTATGTAGTTGAGAAAAATGTTGTGAAAATTTTCAACAATTGACTAGTAATGTTGAAAATTGACAAAGTCGGTAAAAAGGAAGAAGATATCCGACAGACCTAATTTCAGTACTTGCGATAAAGGATCTCAAACTGAGCTCATATGCCAATTTTCAAGTCACTGTGAAATGTAGTTGCTGAGAAAAATGTTAATAAAATTTTCAACAATTGACTAGTAATGCTGAAAATTGACTAAGTTGGTAAACAGGAAGTAGATATCCGACAGACCTAATTTCAGTACTCACTATAAAGGATCTCACACTGAGCTCATATGCCAAATTTCAAGTCACTGTGAAATGTAGTTGCTGACAAAAATGCTAAGAAAATTTTCAACAATTGACTAGTAATGTTGAAAATTGACTTAGTTGGTAAACAGGAAGTAGATATCCGTCTCCGACAGACTTAATTTCGGTAATTGTGATAAAGGACCTCACACTGAGCTCATATATCAAATTTCAAGTCACTGTGATATGAAGTTGCTGAGAAAAATGTTACGAAAATTTTCAACAACTGACTAGTAATGTTGAAAATTGACTTAGTTGGTAAACAGGAAGTAGATATCCGACAGACCTAATTTCGGTAATCACAATAAAGCACCTCACACTGAACTCATCTATCAAATTTTAAGTCACTGTGATATATGGTTGCTGAGAAAACTGTTATGAAAGTTATGTTGGGGACAGACGAACAGAGATAAACCAGTATACCCCCTCTTCTTTGAAGCAGGGGTATAATTTGAGGATCAAAATTTCCTGGTTACATGCACAACTATATATGGTGTCCTTCCTACATACAAAGTTTCATTGAATTTGGTTCAGTAGTTTCATAGGAGTTGTGCTAACAAGCTTTGTGAAGGACAAACGGATGGACAGGACAAAAACAATATGTCTTAACACATTAGTGGGGGAGACTTAAATACTTATAAGCCCAGGAAAATCGATATATTGGAAAACAATTGCAAGTCCAATTATCTCTGCTCACAATGAAATTTCTTCATGAACATCTCCACATCAAGTACTTCCATCATATAAAGTTTCAATAAATCCATCAAGGGGTTTAGGAAGTGGACAGAGAAATTCCTATAAAACCTGAAAATCTCTGTTTGGGGGAGAGGGTATTAAAAAGTTGTTAGATCTCAAACATTTCTTTATTCATCATGTTAACAAATACTTTCGTCATCATGATCCTTCTTGGTATTTCACTTTACAAAATTCTAGCTCTACTTGAAGCTACAATGAAATGAAAATAAAAACACACCTACTACATTTATGTGCTTGTACAATTACCCAACAATAGAAAAGATATCCCATCAAACCACACCAAATTTTTTTATTCTGTTGAAACATTATAGTTCCAATATATCTATACCAAATGAAATTGTGTACAATATAAAAAAATAATGAAGAAGGAAAATAAGAAATGTTCCATGAGATATGAATGCCCTAATAAAAAATTACAACAATATATTGTTTTCATTGCAATTCATTTAAGGATTAAAAGAATATAGATATGGAGTTCTAATATATACCACTTAATGGGAAGAATCAACTGAGATTGATAGTATAAGAAAAGCTAGGTTTTAAAATTGCTCCTATATCAATGTTGTCCAATTCAACATATCTGACAGGACTTCATCAAACCATGAGATAAAAGTGGACAAAGTTTCATTGAGATCCGTTTCATGGTTTCTGAGAAGTTATTATAAAACCAGAATGACCAGTGAAAGCACTACTGTAAAGCTATTTGTCCCATGTCAGGAATGAAAGAACTATAAATTATTCTGATGTGATTATTATAAAAAGTATAACAGAGTATGTCCATAGGACATAAATATCACCAATCTGGTAAACAGAAAGTTGACATGAACAGTCCCACTCAAAACAACCATGCTTGATTGAACATAGCAAAAATACTTACTTTTCCTTACTCCTTTAACTACATTGCGACTTAATACTAAAAGGAATCTATAAGAAAAATGAAAAGCGGGGGCAATTTTATCAACCTGATTTCTGAAATAGTTCACAGCTTTTGCACGTGAAAAACCTTTTGTCAAAATAACTAGTTGAATATATTGGCATAAATCTGTTTAGGTTGAACCAACAGATATTTTGCCCACTTCTTTTAAACTAAACTACAATTAAGTTATTTAAGTTGTTACAAACGTTATCCAACTTTTTAATGTTTTAAAATGATTACAAAAATAATCAGTTTAGCATATCACCCTAAGACATGTTCAATTCTACTTGTCAGGTAATACAATTTAACAATAGTGAACTTTTAAACTCTTGCTAGATCATGAAACTGTATGATAATTAAAGTAGTATTTTAAAAGTTTTCACGATATTGTTATATTGATGAGAAACAGTACATGTAAGTATAAAGACAAATGGGCTAACATTGTAATGAATATAGTACAGAAAATGTAATTAAAACATGGCAAAAACATACAAGTATACAACATAAAAAAATTGTCCTTTCAGAATTGTTTTGATTTTATTTCTTTGTTTCATCTGTCACCTCATCCTTTTTATCTTTCTTCTCCCCAGCTACTGGAAAATTAAAAGGAAATGAAAACATTGGTATTTCATCATATAATAAGATGGTGTTCAAGACATTCCCTGGCACATTAAGATTAAAATTACTATGATATAAAATAACAAAAACATTGATTTAACAAGAATTTTTAAGCATTACATCACTTTTTGTGTGATGATAAAGCATTAAATCATTAATTGTTTTGAATAATAAATTCAATGGTTGTGTCAGATATAGAATCATTATATTTGATACATCAGTCTATAGATGCCTCTGAGCTTGCTGTAGGTAACACCAAGTGTTCTCAAGAGATTTCCTCAACAGCTCATTTCTTCTTATAGTCTTTTTTTGTCTTGGGTTTTTGACTTATTGAATTGAAATTTTATGGATCTGATTTTCACCATGTGTTATTTTTGTGCCTCATCAATAGGAGAAAGGTTGGGCCCATAAAACTAGTTTAACCCCACCACATTTCATATGGGTCATTCCTCAGTCAGGACTCTTTGTCAAAGCTTATGGTTGTTCCTGTTGTCTTTATGCTAATTCCCTATTTTCTTAAACAGTGAGTTTTTCCGATTTACAAGAGTTGTCCTCCATTACAGTAGGTATATTACATTACAAGGAATGGGAAAAAAGATGTTTTTATTGTTTCTTAATTATTCAAAAGGCTTAGCGGCCCCAGTTAGGCCTGGAAAACATGTTAAATACCTTATACTTAATAATTATTTTTAACTTTTAGAAATTTTTGACATAATAGAAACTAAATGCAGAAAAACTTTTATTTCCCCACATTAACTAGTATAAAATACCTTCTGGAAAGAGAAGATAACTCTGCAAATGGGAGATAACACACAATATACTAAATAGGTTTTTAATCTTGTGTTTTATATTTTCAAGCTAGGGCAAATGGAAGACAAAGAGCTGTGACCACTGGTCACATTGAAGGCGTCTGGCTGTCTTTCATTGTGGATTTTTTAAATTGCTGTTGGTTTATGTAGGTTGTGTTGTGTACACCTATTCTACATCTTGTTGTTGTCTATAAGTTGGCTAGTCCTTCGGAAGGGATGTAAAAAGGTTGTCCTGTGTATGTGGAGAGCAATACCCCATACACGTTAAAGACACCTTTGTAGAGTTTGATAAGAGTAGGCTCAATGGGGGCCACTGCAAAGGCCACACTCGCAAACTGCTAGCTGGAGAGGGATTTACATAAGCATTAAGCTTGTTTCCCAATCCAGGATAAATAAATATGTTTAAACTATAAGTTGACCACAATGTCATTATTTATTTCTTAAACCTAAGAATATTCTTGAGTCATGGAATTGAAAAAACTCAAACCCCATAACAGTTTAATATTATGATGGTGAAGACAAATTATCAAGACGCAAAAATAATTTTTATGCGTGTTTGGCTCATGCAGTCTGAAGTTTTAACATAATAAACAAGGGACAAACAGATGGACAGACAGACAAATGGATATGAACTACCCATGGGACTTAAAGATTAATTTTCTAACGTAAACACATATTTTAAATCTACCTTCTTCTCCAGTAGCGTTTTCACTGTCAGTTCTCCTTCTCTTTCTGGGCGTCATACGCATTCTCAGTTTGGGAGCTGGCAATGGATCCATGCCTAGAACTTTATGGATTTGTCTAAATGCAATCAGTCGCAAAGCGTGCTGTAATGGAAATCATCAAAGGATAATCAAGAAATAATCAGTTATACAGCATATACTTGTATCAAATGTCCTTTTCCCTCGTCGACGTAAGAAATATATACGTTATGCCACTGCAGTCACAAACAAGGGACCAAATGAATTTAAAACACACAGAAAGTTCTGTACATGTTATCAACCATCAAAATGATCAATACATGGCCTATCAAAGTCATTTGGCTGATTTTTATGTCCCATCTACTAAAGAAGGGGGGCATATAGTGTTCAGGTTTTTTTTGCCCTTCCAAAATGTTGTGAGATAGGGCATTAGGTCATTCAGACATATTCTTGTTACTTCATCTTTTTGTCAATAAATCACAAAAATAATATCATTTCATTAATTGGCAACATGGTCATAACGAAGGCAATCATTTTGGGCTATAATATCCCAGATATCCCATAATGATATCGTTACAGAAAACTGATTTTAAATCATTTTTTACTATATGTACCTGTGCAGAAGCTGTGATGTCTTCTCTTTCCTGATTGGTCAGTGATGAAGCTGAATCAATTGGGTCCTTCTCACATGGGTCATGTAAACCAGGTCCACCTAAATCAACAAATATTAAAACATTTTGACTGGTCTTCTCAATTGATACTTTTTTAATACATATTAATTTATCCTGGATTGGAAAACAAGCTAAATGCTTTCATAAATCCCTCTCCAGTTTGAAGTTTGTATCGGCCCCCATTGTAATAAATATTATAACTCAAAAGTTATAGCCTAATGATGTATTAACTGTTTTTCTTTTTCTTTGTGATTTTTTTATCACAGAAGTGACAGAATGTATTAGAATTTTCATTATTGAAGCTGTGATGTATAATAGTTACATGTCTGGACAATTACTTAGTGATGCCGTTGCTTACAACATTGATGAAGTTAGTACAAATACCTGGCAAAAGTAATCCAGAAGCAATACATTCAAAGACTCTTCGTAGAGCATCCCCAGGGCTCATGCTAGGTCCACCACTAGCCACACACTTCTCTACCAACAATTCCATTGCCTTAAAATAATAACAATCAATTAATTAATCAATCTTTAACAATTAATAGATGTCACAAAATAAAGACATAGTTACATAATAAGTAACAATATGTCAAACAAGATAGAAATAAATTCAATTTGAAAAAAAAACACTATCGTGTAGATTTAAAAAAAAAAAAACAGGAACAGAGGTTAAGGACAGAAAAGAAATCTCCCATGATATGGGACCTCACGGTATACTTCATACACCTATTACTCTATTTTATTGACTGGGATTGTCATGGGTCGATTGTATTGGACTTCTTTGTTTAAATCCTACTAAAAAGACTGAAACAAGAGGCTCCCAGGAGCCTGAATCGCTCACCTGACATATTTGCCTGAAGTAAAGGTTATAAGGCAAAATCTATTTAACGTTGAAAGGGTCATAAGATTAATAAGAGGGTCATCTGACAATATGGTGGATCTAAAGGTGCTGATCACTTTTGTTCTCAATCAAAATCTAAAAATCTGTCACCCTTTTTGAGTTATTTGCAAAAAAATGCAGTTTAACCTAATGTTCTATTTTTAGCCACAGCGGCCATGTTTTACAACCAATCAAAAATCCCCACAACAGTTCTATACACCTAATAATAATAAACAATAATACCAAGTTTGGTTCCATTTGGACTTAAAGTGTCAGAGGAGTTAACATTTTCAATATAAGGAAATGCAGTTAAAATGCTCAATTTTGTCGTTCCAAGGGCAATAACTCCTCAAAGGAAAGGTCCTACAACGTTGACCCTGTTACAAATTTTGTAGATCTTGATGTGCTTAAGAATATGCAATTTAAATTTCTCAAATATCTTGTATAGTTTTCAAGATATTGAGCTAAACAGGTGCAAAATTTGCAAAAAATCCACAAAAAGGGCAATTACTCCTACATGGATTGTTGGATTTTCTTCAAAATTTCAGAGCTGGTAGATCTTGAGGTGCTGATCACTTTTGTTCCCAATCAAAATTTTGAAATCTGTTACCGTTTTAGAGTTATTTGCAAAAAACTTCCATTTACCCCTATGTTCTATTTTTAGCCACAGCGGCCATGTTTTACTACCAATCAAAAATCCCCACATCAGTTCTATACACCTAATGCTAATGAACAACTATACCAAGTTTGGTTCCATTTGGACTTAAAGTGTCAGAGGAGTTAACGTTTTCAATGTAATGAGGAAATGCTGTTAAAATGCTAAATTTTGACGTTCTAAGGGCAATAACTCCTAAAAGGAAAGGTCCTACAACGTTGACCCTGTTACATATATTGTAGATCTTGATGTGCTTAACAATATGCAATTTAAATTTCTCAAATATCTAGTATAGTTTTCAAGATATTGAGCTAAACAGGTGCAAAATTTGCAAAAAATCCACAAAAAGGGCAATAACTCCTACATGGGTCGTTGGATTTTCTTCAAAATTTCAGGGGAGGTAGATCTTGAGGTGCTGATCACTTTTACCCTATGCCAGAATTTTGATATCTGTAGCCGTTTTTGAGTTATTTGCAAAAAACTGCATTTTACCCCTATGTTCTATTTTTAGCCATGGCGGCCATGTTTTACGACAAATCAAAAATCCCCACATCAGTTCTAAGCACCGAATGCTAATGAACAACCATACCAAGTTTGGTTGCAATTGGACTTATGGTGTCAGAGGAGTTAACGTTTTAAAAAGTTTACGGACGGACGACGGACGACGGACGACGGACGGACGACGGACGCCAAGTGATGACAATAGCTCACATGACCCTTCGGGTCAGGTGAGCTAAAAATGGGTCAAAGACAGAAATGGCCGGATTTCGTTTAACAAGAAGTAGGTGAGCAACAGACCTGAAATCACATCCCACATTATGGGAGCCCATGTTGATGCTGCATACCAAATATCAAGAAGCTGTGATTAGTAGTTGCTAAGAAAACTGTTACGAAAATTTTGTACTATTGGACATTATTGTCAAAAATTAACTTAGTTGGTAAACAGGAAGTAGATGAGCGACAAACCTGAAATCGCATCCCACATTATGGGACCTCACCCTGAAACTGTATACCAAATATCAAGTGGCTATGATAAATAGTTGCTGAGAAAACTGTTACGCAAAATTTTGTACTATTGGACATTATTGTCAAAAATTAACTAAGTTGGTAAACAGATAGTAGGTGAGCGACAGACCTGAAATCGCATCCCAGGTTATGGGACCTCACCCTGATGCTGTATACCAAATATCAAGTGGCTGTGATAAATAGTTGCTGAGAAAACTGTTACGAAAGTTTTGTACTATTGGACATTATTGTCAAAAATTAACTAAGTCGGTAAACAGGAAGTAGGTGAGTGACAGACATGAAATCGCATCCCACATTATGGGACCCCATCCTGATGCTGTATACCAAATATCAAGTGGCTGTCATAAGTAGTTGCTGAGAAAACTGTTACGAAAATTTCTTCCCCGCCCGCACGCCGCCCGCCCGACATTCACCATTTTATAACCCGGATTTTTCACTCCGTGAAATCCGGCCAAAAATAAGGCTCTACCCATCCTTGTGAATAAATAGAATAATACCAAATACCATGAGACTTTGATTAGTAGTTGCAGAGAAAACCGTTATAAATATGTTTTTAGTCAACACTTTGTGAATACACCCTAAAATAGAATCAAACATTCTTGAAGTATGAAAAATAGACTACATGCCAAATATTGAGAGGCTATGGTGTGTAGCTGCTTAGTAATATGTGACCAAAGTTTTAATAAAGCTGTGAAAAGTGCCAACATGACACTGTTGCAGGCAACATAATAATACAATAACTAGGTATAAGTTTTTTGGGATGCCAACACAGAAGTTGCCCAAAATCGCCTTGGATGAGGGAGCAAAAATCTTAAACAGCAGCCATTTTGAAAACGGCGGCCATCAAAACTCTTGCACACCTCTGAGTGACCCTCCACCCACCTCAGCAAGTTTCATCTTGATTGGTCTAACTGTTTTATCAAAATGTTGTCCACCACAATAATAACACATTACTACAAGGCTATTGTTTATCTTTTTTATTTATTTTTTTTTTGGGGGAGGAGGATTGCTTATCATCACTACTCTTCCCCTCCCTTGTGTAAATGTCAACTTACCCATTCATTAAGAGGAGTCCAAGTGGGGACTCTTTGACACAAATCTCTCAATATTCTGATGACCACAACACAGGACTGCAATCCGTTAGCCCTAGCCTATATGAAAAGTAACAAAACATGTAAGTCTAAACTTGTAACTTAGCATTCCTGTGAAAAATGCAGATGAAAACTTTTCGAGTTAAAGAAACAAGATTGACATGTACATGTATTAGTATCATGTTTTTAGCCTATGCATGATTTTTGTTTATAAATGGGTCAGCCTTTCTGAAACATCTACATTTTCCACAGGGTAACAGTTTTCTTTAGGTACTATAATTAACCTATAGAAAACTAAGTTTCTACATATTCAGAGATGAAAGCATGTTTTGATTACTTCAACAATAAACCAATGTACATTTATTGAAATTTTTTGAAATGATTTTTGCAATCACTTTTAAACAATAACTGTCTTTCATCGCTGTTTCTGTTTTGGTTACATGTTTTAAGTTTTTTTTTGTTAAAACATTTTTTTTCCACTTTCCAGCCTCATGTACTTAAATGAATGATCAATCTTCTTTTTTTATACACTTGCTCTCAGCACACGCAATGTGTTGCGTCATCGAGCATTCAAACAAAACATACAAAGTAGTGATATTTTTTCCGAGACATCAGTCCTTTTAAAGTAAATTGAAAAATCGGACAGAGATGCCTAAGAAAATTTTCACAATCTTCAATTTCTCTGGTCTTAGTTTTCAGCATTATTATCTTGTCAATTGATGTCTTAAAAGCATAACTAACATTACATCAGACATCAAATGACATCTGATAATGAGGCTGAACTTGACATTTTATAAGCTGAGATATTTTGTGAATTCATCTGTTTAAAGTTAGACATAGAGGCACACATTACACTATCTTGAAAGAATTCAAATGTACAGGATTATATAATTATAAGATCGTTGACTTCCCCATAAAATATATCAGCTTTAAAATAAAAGATGTTTATTTTTTTTAATTTTTTATATTTATGCGATTTGTAAACAAGATTGATCTTGCAGTTTTACATCATCGAATACTGCTCTTTGAAATAACTTTTCACTATGTAAGAAAAAGTACTTTGAAATTTGATTTGTTTTAAATCAACATTTAAACACAAGCATGTCATAAGGCTGCAAAGTAATAAATTAAAATATTCCAACCTGGAACCATTTTGCATGGCGAAGAGCTGCAAGGGCATCAAGGCATTTCTGCCTGTCCAAAACATCTGGAGGATCTTTGGTTGTTACAGCTGGCGTTTCTGTTAACACAATGTTGACGGAATGGGTGTTTGACCATGTGTCGATCAGATTGGCTGCCCACTGAGTGTGGACGACCGTTTGACATAGACCCCAAAGGTTGCTCTCAGCAGATTTTTTTTTAATATTTTTATTTTTTAGGGGTAACATGCTTTTTTCAATAACACAATACATTAGAAATAATTGTTAACTGATAACACAAGAATGAAATTCTTTCAGAAGTACTAGTCATATAATTTAAATGTACACATGTATTTTTTCAAAGGAATTTAGATGCTAAATGATTTTAAAATCTTACTAGTAATTGTGAAATGTTGAGAAAATATATCTTAAATTCATTCATTTTATCCAAAAACTTCATTTAATTTTAGACAAAACATTTATTTCACATGCAAATTTAACAAATGGTAAATACAAAGCATGCATAAAATATGAACCAAACATCAATATTTTTAAATAGGAGGTTCTTTAAATGAATATGAAGATTCTTTAAATGGATGTTACTAATTGCTTGTAACAAGACTGTTATAATTATATAAAGTTTTTAAGTTTCCAGTTTGCTGATAAAGCTGACCAACGAGAGCAGCACAAGAACTCCCAATGGGGTCCATAACTGAGACAATGGTCAAAAATCCTTCCAAAACTCTGTAAATTGGCTGACCTGTGCAGTAGAATGACTAGAAGGCTTCCCGATGTTAGCATCACAAAGAATATAAATAAACAAATAAAGAGAGTCACATGTAATGTCATCAACTTTCCTTCCAAAAAAAAATCTAGCCAGAAATGTGTTTCTGTCCCTTGTAAAATATGTATCCCGATTTTCTTAAGTGATGGCTGTATGGTACAGAACACATTTCTTGCAAATGGAAGTTTACTACAAAGTCAAGTACTTCGCATGTTATTCAATACCAAGAGAAAGGTCATGTGTGGTCACTTCTGGACATTAAGATGCTAGCTTGTGGCATTTAAAGGACCCTCAATGATATGCAAAATACAAAACATTTTTCACGTATCTAATTCTGATAGATAACACCTGTGTTTCACAAGACAGAGAACCAAATCATCTTTCACTTGAATAGAATTGTCATTTTGTTTTTATACAATCATGAATGGGAGACAACTTTGCATATTCATTTACAAATGTTTTATATCTTGCATATATTGCATACTGATGGCCAACTATGGTACTAAAAATTGTAAAAGATGGTCAAATGAAAAAAAGAAAGCAAAATAAAACAAATTTCACTAATGTATGAAGAACCTTATAAAATTCCAATACCAAAGAAACCTATTGAAAAACTTCAGAACATGAATACCATAACAACCAGGGCAAAAATCACTAAGGGGCTGTCCAGAAGTGCCGTTTTGAACTTTTCACATTTTTTGGATAGGACAACACAATTTGTCCACTGTGTATGCGACGTACTTCTCTGTATGTTTTGCGGACTGACAGTACATTGAGCAAGTATGTATTGGTAAAGCCTTCTATCTTCCAATGGACATGTCTATAGTGCACTCAATTTTCTTTCATGTCACTTTGTAGAATGATCATGAGAATCACAACTGGATGAAAAAGAGACCAAAAAAGTCCAAAACACTACATTACAGGACAAATTTCAAGGCACAAAGGGTCATTAAGTTTGGAGAATCTCACTATAGGAAGAAAATGCAGTCAAGCTTCTATCTAGGAGTATATAAGTAAATGTTGTAAACCTGACTGCATTTTCTTCCAAGAGAAACCCAAGCAATATATAAAATAGGGTAGACATGACCACTCTACAATTCTATGGCGTTGTACAAAAGATAAGTTTTAACACTCCTATCGTTAGGAAAACTCGCTTTTACCTCCTTCTGCTGTTGTCGTTTCTCTCATTACTGGAGATGTCAACGTAATTATGCAGGATGTCTTGATCTCGGCATCATTGGAAACAACAATTGCAGCTTCTTCAACACAGCGTCTGACTTCAAACTTTTCTTCCGACTAAAATAAATTAAAAATCTGTGAAAGTCAGAAATGGTCAGATTTTGTTTAAAAGAGGTAGGTCCCAATAGACCTGAAATCAAATTCCAAGTTATGGGACCAAATGCTGGGGCTGTTTGTTAAATATCAAGGGGCTGTGATCAGTTGATTATTTCTTCATCAGACCAAAGCCCAACATTTACTTTTATATATGTTAGAGGCAATAGGTATAATTAGGCATTAAGCTTAAATCCTAGACAATAAGATAATACCTAGTCATTAGTGTTAATGCCTAAATAGAATTTTGCATTAATCTTAATGCCTAGGATTTAGGTCTAATGCCTGATTTTTTTCCATGAAAATTATTCTTATTGCCTAACCAGATAATCTGATACATCATAAACAATTTTTTACATTAAAGTTTAAATAATAATAAGTTTAACTGAAAAACAGTATTTCTTTGGATGGCTAGCCCAATTTTAAACAAAATAAAATATTTTTTATTTCTTTATTTTAATTTATGTTGACAAGATGATAAAATACATGGCCACTATTACTAAAAATAAAACATAATTATTGGAGTTTAAAATGTTTAGGAAACTGTGAGAATTGCCATAACTTTGGTCAAAATAACAAAAAGCCGTTTTTAAATTTAGCGAAACAAAAACAGAGTTTTTGGTACGTAATATGATGGACCAATCCATAAATATTTATGTCAGCAACACAACAACCATAAATAATGACCTGCTGAAGGTACATAATGTTGATGCTTTCGTCATATTGGTGGCCAGTGGTGTAAAAAAATCTAATATTAGATTCCAAACAAATCAGAATATCAATGAATGACCTTGTGGATTTGCAGTTTTTCCATTAAATTATCTGTAGTAAACAATATATAATGTAAGCTTTTTCTGTAGTAGGTCTGGCACATATTAGTTTATTTATATGAGGGTGTGGACGGAGGTGTCTTCAATTCTTTATTCTGTAATTTTTTTGCCCTTTATTTTCTATTCTGTAAACGGTTTGTTGGGGGTTTAGTCAATTTTCACATTATTCTTTATTCTGTAAGGGTCATTATTCTTTATTCTGTAAGGGTCATTATTCTCTATTCTTTTGGTTTGGGGTCATCATTCTTTATCTGCTAACTTTTTTGGCCATTATTCTGTATTCTGGAGAAACCCCATCCACACCCTCTTATATTTACAAATGGTATATTTAAGATGTTTTAATGTTTCAAAAGTGAAGATCAATCTGTATTGGTGGTTAGGAAAATGTACACATTGTTCTTGTTTTGTCCTTGTCCTTCCCTTTCGGTGTTTTGACAATGGTTGAGTGACCAATTGATACCTTTTTGCTATGATTTTTTATCGTCTTGCCAATATGAAAAAAATCAGTTTCATTGATTCAGTGGTTTCAGAGAAGAAGATTTCTAAAATGGTTAACGGACGATGGACGATGACGAATACATAGTGATGGCATAAGTTCACATGGCCTTTGGCCAGGTGAGCTAAAAAACAAAGATATTAGAAATAAATAATATTTGATTTTGTTTGAAATTGGGCTACCTACTAGTATCCAGAGAAATACTATTTCAGCTAAACTTACTAATAATGAACCTTTAATGTCAAATTTATTTTTATGATGTATCAGATTATCTGGTTAGGCAATAAGAATAATTTTCATGGAAAAAAATCAGGCATTAGACCTAAATCCTAGGCATTAAGCTTAATGCAAAATTCTATTTAGGCATTAACACTAATGACTAGGTATTATCTTATTGCCTAGGATTTAAGCTTAATGCCTAATTATACCTATTGCCTCTAACATATATACATGATTCAAACCCTGATTCAAACCCAGAATGTTGCTTTGAGAAATCAGGCCAAGAACCAAAGAATTTATTTATTAGCAAACAGATAAGGAAACATATTTGTTTCCTTCTTTTGGATTTACTCTGTTAATTTCATTTTCTTATTTATTTGGATATTTTCATGTATCTCAGCTTTTGGCAAGAGATTTTGCATTGCTTTCAATTAGAAATGCTTTTATATTGTAAAAAAGTGTGATATATTCATAATAGATACTAGTCTTCATGTAATTCAATGAAGCATATCTCATTACTACCCATTTAAAGTTCTATGGGCAATTAAGTTTAGGCAAGTCAGTGTAGGCAACAAGACTGTCCATAAGACATGGTGCCTAATGAATTCAACAATCACTTAACTAATGACAGTGAAATTGGTATAATTTTATGGTTTTTATTTGGCTCATACCCTGATGCACAAAAATTCAAAGTCAAATAATGATATCATATTTCCATCACAGCAAATTAACTTAAGTCTAAAGTTTTACCTGAGTTGGGGGTCAGGTAGAAAATAGATCTAAACATTCTTGTATATAGGGCATAAAAGAGCCTCTTCATGGATTTCTTGACTACCTGATTACTGGGTTGTCGTTAAGGTGATTGCTTGGCTAACAGGTCATTTCTGAGTGAATATTTGATTAAAATACACTCTTTTTGATTACTTGATTACCAATTTATGAAGATTTTTTTCATGACACAAGCTTTAGTAAAAAATCAAAAGCATTATACCCTCCGCAATTTTGTTGCGTAGGGTATAATTAATGATTGATTGATTCCCAGATACCCCCTGTGAGGAGCCCCATAAAAGTTTCATACTTTCATTTCAGTCAGGCAGGCTGCAATCTGTTTAGGCAAGTTGTCGGCCACCCTTTCCAGCAAAGTCCTAGTGGGCTTCTCTGAACACAGGACCACCAGATGGACATTCAGATCACCATGTAAAAGAAGTCCCTTGGCTAGTACCCCAACCCTCATAACTCCTTTCAATACTCTTGGTGGCTGGTTCTCTTCCTTTTTCTCCCTGTGAAAATAAGATTGACATCATTTATTTTCAGAAAGCATTAATATGTTGAAAAGTATGTGTTTGCTTCTTGTACTCCTTCAGGCTAAATAATTCAATATACCTGAAAGCTTATACATACTAATATACATTTTTTTGGTTGTTTATACTGCCTTTTTAAATAGAATACATCTGGCTCTTCCTGAAAGAAATTTTGTATGCTGCTGCATGAATATTTTGACTCTCTTTTTTAAGCTTCAAATCCAACATGACAAAATTTTATTCTGACAATTGTTTACCTATAAATGCTTTTAAGTGATTATCAAAAACACAGTTGAATAACCCACAGACTTTGCAAAATAGTTTTGGAATATGCTGGACATTTGGTCCGATAACGTAATATCACTTGCCGGTCCAACAAAAACACCATTGGACCAAAATTTTATTGAACTTTGATATAATTGTCAAATTCCGGAAATCATTCATGTTTTTTCCGGATTTCATCACATGATTTCACTATTTCCAATAATTTGCGCATGTGCAACAAATTTTGTTGATATATGTAGTTTCATCCATTTGTCAATGTTATTTGTTAATAAATAAAGTAATATTAACCGGCTGTCAATAAATAGCAAGTAGAATCATGATATTCAAAATCAAAAGATTGGAAGAAAGTTTAACAATTGAATGAAAATAACAATTAAACACATTATGATCCATAAATCTGACGGACATCTGGTCCGGTGCAGTGCTGACTTTGGTCGGACCAATGATGAAAATCCCCAGACATGTCCGTAGGACCGACCAATTTCATCAAGTCTGAACCCAAGCATTTTTTCACACATTATTGTGAAAACTTGTTTTTTCTTAGTAGTAGTTTACTAACCCCTCTTTAGTCTCCTTATTGGCATCTTTTGGTTCTACTTCCATCTTCTTGGGCAAGCTGTAATATTATATTTTAAATTGTAGATTATATTGAATATGTGGTTACTTACTTTAAATTTTCCTTTTAGCCCAATCGTGTACACCTTTTAATCTAGCCACAAGTGTAGGGTCATGACTAGTAAAATCGCTTTTGCAAGTAAAGCACTAATTATAAAATACTTGATTTGGGCTTGCACCAAGAAGCCTTCTACATGTAATTCTAAATGACCAAAAACAATTCTTTTTATATCTTTTTCAAAATAAATAAAGTCCATAAATAAAATCAGAAAATGTGAAACATTTGTTGATATTGGCATTGCCTAAACATTTAAAAGTTTTATTAATGGTCAAAGGGCAACAACTCTGCACTATTGACAATCATAAATAAGTATTAAATTGAAACATGACAGCAAGGATTTAAACAGTGAAAGTTCTACAAAAATGGAATATAATTTCTTATAACTTGTTCACCAAAAATAGTTTTACTTATTAAATAAAGACTACCTTTCAGCCAAGAAATCAGACACCAACTTCAAAGACTTCTCACATAGAGAAACTATGTTCTGTACAGCTTGAAGCTAAAAATATAAATGTAAAGGAATAAAGCAAAAAATATAAATTTGAAAAAAAAATCTTTAAAGACATTTAGAATTGATCAAATAATATTGTCATATCTAAGAACATAAATGTCCAAAAACAAGAATATGTCTAAAAGACATAACGCCCCTTCCCGAAACATTTGGGACGGACCAACAGACATGTTATGCCCCCTAGTTTCGTAGATGGGGCAAAAAATGCAAAGTGTGGCGTGATAAGGGGATGTTTAGGAAATGTTAGTATCATCAGTTCTTGTGAAATATTGCCTTAAAATTCAAATCATCAATTTTTCTATAAATAAAAGCGCTTCCAAAAAGAAATGTATGGAGAAGGGTTGTTGGATTCCACCACCCAAACATTTAATTCTGATAATTTTGCAAAAGAATGTATAATTTTATCTTCACAAACTCCATCACCCATCAATCATAACATAAAGTGCCTTCCAATATTCCCACATCATTTTTCCTGAAATAGTCTTGACTTGAAACTCAAATCATTTGCATATCTCCTAGTTTTAGGACAATTTTAGGATTGGTATTGAATCTTACCTATTAAATTTTTTTTATTTAGGGCCAATGCAAAACAGCTTCATATTGAGGGCTGATGACTGTCTGCCATTGTTGATTTTTTTAAATTGACGCTTCTTTTTGTAAGTTGTGTTACATACACTTCTTCCACATCACATTATTGTTTATTTTGATTGCAGAAGCATTACAACAACTGAACAACCACAGAAATTAATTGTTACCAATAACATCACTCTCATGAACATTCAGTTTAATTTTTATAATGTCAAGTTCTGTTATTTCATGTACTGTAAAAGGGGATAATTTTGCATTTTCAGAACTAAAATGCATTCGTGAGGTTTTAGGTTCGCTTTTAATTAGATCATTGAATATTAGGTCCTTCTAAATGTAATTTACGCGAGGCGATATTTTTGCGAATATGTTATGATCGTGAAATTAGCGAATATAAACTCCTCGCGAAAAATTCCCCTTTTATAGTATTTTTTAAGTAGGCTTGCTTTACCTCAGCTTCATTTGGGTAGATGCTTGAATGTTTAGCCATAACATGTCTGTCATCTGATGTATCGGGACGTCTCATTGGCTAAAACATAAAACAAAATAATCAAAAGAAGTAAACGTTGTCTCATGAAAAGAAAACAAATTATACAGAGATTAAGAGCTTCTGGAGAAAAGCTACATTTACTTGATACTAAATTTTGTGCAGTACACAAGCTGGAAACTAGAAATTAAAATGTCTATCTTTTCCAAATATGACTTTTTTTACTTTATGAGTGAACAAAACATACAGATTTCAACAATAACAAACTTTTTAAATATCATTCTTGATCCAACAAAGTCAAAAGTTTGCAGGGCTACCTGCATTTCCAGACATCTCAAATTAAGTTTCTACTTAAATGACTATATCAATACAAAATTCTGAGAGATTTGAAAATGTGGAAATTTTATGAAACCAGGCATGATGGTTATATTTTTTTAAATTAAGTTGTTATTTATGATTGTGTTCTCTTTAATGTATCATGAGTTGTGGTTATTAATATACTTCTGGACTTTAATGACTCCATGGCATTTCTTTGTTTGCTTCATCCAAGTCATATTGAACTTTTTTATAACCAATGAAAATGTGAAAAGAACTAAACCTTTATGTGAGCATTCACAATGCAGGATATACACTTACACCCATAGGCCCTGCACCAGGTAAGAATGGCCCCCTGGGCATCATTCCTGGTCTGCCTCTCCAATCATAATAGTCACGCCCATCCCAGTACATCTCTTCTTCCATTCTGAGAAAAAATAATAATATATAACTATTCTGATTCCAACAAAATTATATGTTTGTGTTCTAAATCTCTAATTCTTATATGTGTTTTTTTATTGAAACCATGTTTCTACACAGGCAATTCTTGGTTTTAACTTAGCAACCATTTTAGCTTTATATTAAGTCAAGGCCTACATTTTTTTGTTAATGTGCATATGTTTTTAAAACCAATCAATTACATGGTATTGAGTCCTGCAAAAATGACAGAATTAGATGTCTTTCAACTGATCGTAGAAGATCATATTTGTTTATAAGTAAGAAAATTAGGTAGGTAGGGAAACCAAAAACCTTTTTTTTGGCCCTATACATTTATTTATAAAGATTCAAGAAATAGACAAACCTCATTTCCTCTCTCCATCGTGCCTCTTGTTCCTTCCTCCTCCAGTACTCCTCTTTCTGCTGTTGTCTTCTCATCTTCTCCTCCTGAAGTCTTCTAGCCCTCATGCTGGGCTTTACTTCAACTTGAAGATGGGGATCAACCTTTTTCTACAATTTCAAAATGATAAATCTAGAATCCTAATTAATGCAAAGATTTGTTATGTCAGTCAGGGCAAGACAAGTGTATTGTCAAAAATAAATGCATTTTTTTCATAGTGGCCTTAAACTGAAATATCTTTTGTCTTGACATCTGTGCAGAAATTTATTCAAATACCTTGAGTAATCTTTAACATCAAGAAACTATCAGTCGATCAAAAGACACACCAAACAAAATGGGGAGGCAACACATAAAATTTCATGTCGTGGGATATAAAATGGAAAACATCAATGACTTCATAATACGAACATTGAAGACGGTTCAGAAGACTTTTTAACATGAATTCAGCCTATCCTTCATACTCTAGTAAGACCTTGTATTTGTATAAGGCAAAGAACTTCTCCATCAGATAAAATTCGCTAATCAAATTTACTGCATCACAGACCACTGTAAACGTAGTAATTTTTGAGTGTCGTATAAAATGAAAATAATAATATATAATGATGGTAGATGGGCAATTGGCTTGGCGTAAGCACTAATTGATAAGTAAACATTCAATAGATTAAAAGACAAAGAACAAACAAACACTTCACACATATTCCACAGGTCATTAAACACTTAATCCGTCAATTGGTCAAAAATAGACAGCTTGGATTGGCAATTAATAACAAAAATCTTTTACCACTTTGCGAATTCCAGTCTTGAATCACCTTCTAAATAAGAACTTAAGTCTGATACCAATAATTATTAGCTGCTCTTAAAAATGCCCTGTGCCCAACAAGGCGTTAACACCATTAGGTCAGGCAGTTCATGTATTTCTTGGTAGAGCAACAGAGCAATTTGTAGAAATTGTTTGGGTTAGTGAAAAGTAATCCACTTTTCTGTTTTTTTTTGTTTACAATAAAAGAAGTCCAATACATCCCTTCTATCATTTTGGCCTTTAAATGTTTACCTTATATTGCATTAAAATGTATACCTTATATTGCATAAATATGCATACCTTATATTGCATTAAAATGTATATCTTATATTGCATTAAAATGTATACCTTATATTGCATTAAAATGCATACCTTATATTGCATAAATATGCATACCTTATATTGCATTAAAATGTATATCTTATATTGCATTAAAATGTATACCTTATATTGCATTAAAATGCATACCTTATATTGCATAAATATGCATACCTTATATTGCATTTAAGCACACACCTTATATTGCATTTATGTATACCTTATATTGCATTAAAATGCATACCTTATATTGCAATCTATGGCGTCTTCCCTTCATGTGCATGTCTTTAGCATTAGGATCGTTGAATTTACATTCACAAAGTTTACAGTTGAAAGAGATGGTCTTTCCATGCTCATTCTTTATTTCTTCAATGTACTCATGACCTAAAAATTACATTTAAATGAAAATAACAACATCAAACCTATCAAACAAAATCGTATGTTCTGAAACACATTTATGTACCATTTAAAACAGTAATGTTATTACTTTTTTGTCCCTTTTAATTAAAAGCCAAAGGGGATTTTAGGCTTGTAACATTTTCGCCTGTTTAGCATTAGTTTTTTTTTTAACTTTTTTGTTGTATACACTTAAGAAATATAATTGCTTCCTGGTATACGAGTCAAATAAAGTTTGTTGTATAAATTCTTAATAGAGTTATGGCCCTTTGGACTTTAAGGTTCACACTAAATTTCAATTCTTCACAATTTTTCTAAACACCTACAGAATAGATATTGAATTGATATTTGGTATGTGAGTCTTCCATGCGTGTTTTAGATAAAGTTTATGTTTTTCTTTAATTTTTTGGTAAAGGTAAATCTTAGGTGACAGACTGACTAACACACCAAAACACAATGTCCCACAATTTATGTTGGCAAAATGAAAAAAATCTTTTTCTAACAGACTTTAATTAGTCATATGAAATGATAATATTTGAAATAATTAGGGCTTTTTCAGAAAAAAATTCCATTTGAAGGTGGAACACTACTTTATAATTTTTATATAAGTGGGTGTATTTTGCCCTTTTTTTCACAATATATAAAAGTACTTAATAATAATACATTACATGTGAAAATTGTATAAATGTATAAAAATTCTATGGGTGGTACCCCTAAAAATAAGTAGTGTGGGATATTTTGCTGGAAGAACCCTCATGTCAAAGTGGGACATTTTACTAGAATAGCCTTTATGTAAAATAGAATCTTTAATTTTTTTATTGGACAAGAGGTTCTTTGAATGTCCTTACCAACAGGGGCAACATCTTTCTCTCCCAGTATGTTCAAAGGTCCATCGTCTTTGTCATCTAAAAAAGAAAGATCCTAAAGAGTTAAGACCTGTCATAATATCAAGAAATAAAGATTTCAAATCAAAATACATCATATATAAAGCCAAAATTAATAGTAACAAGAATACACGCATGTCCTAAAAAAGACCGTCCCACTAACAACATTTACAAAAGGAGTAGAGCCACGAAGGCCCAAATCAGATTGGTATTTTCACTATTTTTTCAACTATTTATAATTTGTCAAAAATTGAACTAAAATATGATAAGGTATGAACAAACTTTTCATATCTGTAAGATTTAGCAAAATATTTACACCACAGGTGTAGCCTTGAGACTTTAAACAGGCCATGAATTTGAAAATTCCTAATTTTTCACACATTTTCACTGGTTTCTCTGCATATTTCGTCAAAATTAGTATTGGCCACATTCCTGGACCATCGTAATTTTTTCATGATTAATTTATATTATCATAATACACAAATTCTATCACAAAATAATTTTGGTCGACAGGTGTGGCCCATTTCATATTCATCCATTTATACATGAACATCAAGGAAAACTGTCACAAATTGTTATTTTCACAAAAAAGTCTATTTCTTTACTCGGTGCGTCAACCTGTGTTGATGGAAATACTATGTTACCCATTAAAAACACCCAAAAACTCAATTCCCGGCAAACCTATCATAAGAAAATCCGAAATTTAAAGATTTAGTAATAGCTGTTTATCTAAGAATAATGAAAAACAACAGCTGCACCATACTTTAATTCCAAAATAGTAGACCTTTGTTTATATAATTTCATATATTCATTCCGACCCCGGAACCCCCCCCTGTAATGGTTAGAATAAGGAAGCGAGTGATTTTTTTTTTCATCAAAAGATGTAAAGTATCTGCTCAAGGTAATTGTCACTTTGCAAAACCTTAAACAAATTCAACATTTTCCTTAGGAACCGAAATTCATTGATTAAGCACTCTTAAAACAAGAGGCTCCCAGGAGCCTGAATCGCTCACCTGAACTACACAGATACATACATTTTGTAGATATTATTGTGCTTAACAACATGAGATTTAAATTTCTGAAATAATTTGGTTAGTTTTCAAGATATTGGGGCTTAATAAGTGCAAAATTTAGCAAAAATTACGAATAAGGGCAATAACTCCCACAACAGTAGTCAGATGTTTTTCGAAATTTCAGGACATGTAGATCTTAATATGCTGATCACTTTTGATTCTTGCACAATTTTGATATCTGACCATTTTTGAGTTATTAGCAAAAAAATGAAATTTACCCCTATGTTCTATTTTTAGCCATGGTGGCCATGTTTTTTTACGAATCAAAAATATGAACGATAGAGTTGTAGCATATAAGCTATTAAACAAGTGTATAGTTTTCAAGATATATGGCTAAATCAGTGAAAAATTTTGAAAAAATCCAACAAAAGGGCAATAACATCTACATCAATTGTTGGATCTTCTTGAAACTTTCAGAGCAGGTAGATCTTGAGGTGCTGGTCACTTTTACCCTGCACCAGAATTTTGATATCTGTAACCATTTTTGAGTTAATAGCAAAAAACTGCAATTTACCCCCTATGTTCTATTTTTAGCCATGGCAGCCATATTTTTTGACAAACCAAAAATCTGAACTATAGAATTGTAGCATTTATGCTATTAAACAACTGTGCCAAGTTTGGTTGAAGTTGGATGTATGGTGTCAGACAAGTAAATCTTTGAAATTCAGGGCAAAGAAATGAAAAATGGTAAATTTTGACCCTTTAAGGGCCATAACTCCTAAAAGAAATGGTTCCACAGCTTTGACCTAATTACATGAAACATAGATTTTGACGTGCTTAATCATATGCAATTTGAATTTTTAAAATATCTTGTATAGTTTTTAAGATATAGGGCTCAATTAGTGCAAAATTTTGAAGAAAAAAATCCAGAAAAAGGGCAACAACTCCTACATCGGTTGTTGGATCTTTTTGAAAATTTCTAGGCAGGTAGATCTTGAGGTGTTGGTCACTTTTACCCTAGCCAGAATTTTGATATCTGTCACCATTTTTGAGTTATTTGCAAAAAACTGCTGCTTTACCCCCCTGTTCTATTTTTAGCAACGGCGGTCATGTTTTTTATCGGACCAATTTAAAATGAGGATCGTTTGTACCCAACATATCATATATCATTCCTATCAAATTTCAGTCCAATTGGTTTAGTAGTTTCAGACAAGAAGATTTTAAAAATTGTTAACGGATGACGATGGACGCATAGTGATGGCATAAGCTCACATGGCCTTTGGCCAGGTGAGCTAAAAATGAACCAACCATGGTTATACTATCTAGTTTTATGAAAAATTAATGGTTACTTAGCCATTTGTTAATTTTTATAGAAATACAGTTGAAAATACATGTACAAAGGAGACAACTTAAACTTATTTCAATATTTTTACCTTCAGAATTAGCAGATGTATTCAAAGATTCCTCGATCTTAACCTCCTCTGCCTTTGCTCCAAGAATCTTCAATTGACTTCCACCTGCCAGAAATAAAACATTAACATTCAGGGGCTGCTCTGGCCTCAAAATTTTTGTCGCCAGAAAAATCACCAGATTTGAAATTAAGTCACCAGTTTTTATAAAGTGTAGCCAGTACCATTTTCATTGAGGGGTCATGCTTGTGTAATGTATGTTTAGATGTATATGTTAAAAATATTGTTTTCAGTCTTTTTTTCAGGTGCATGTTGAAGGATGGTTTATTCTCATTGAAAGACTTTTTAGATAATAAATGATGAAGGTGGAGTTTTTCTTGTTTGATATCTTTTTGAAATAAAACATACCATGATTTATTTAATTATTTATCATGTTTATTGCCATTATACAAATTAAATAATACACAAAAAAAAACAGCACCATATGAATGAATACTCAACCTAGAGAATAAAGACCACTGAAAGCACTAAATGAGCACTATGAAAAAAGTATTATTTAGGAAAGCAAAGATAAAATTTACTAGAATCCATCACATTTTCATGACCAACAGAGATAATTTGCAAAAGATCAATGTTTGACAGACTGTGGTGGACACATTATAAAGATTCATCAATCATGACTCATGTGGTTTCTATTGAATCCTGTACATTATTAGAATGTTTTAATAAAACTTACCATGATTTTCTCAAATAAAAACTTCTTATTCCAGTATTGTTATGTGTTGGTTTATTTATTTCATTTAAGAAAAAAAAAAAACAGCTGATGTGGTAATAGTTTGGTAAAAATATTTCTGTTCCTAAAAACAACTTCTCTTCAGTTTCTTTTTTTTTTATAAGAATAGCAAAATTATTTTTATTTTGATTTATTTATCTTCCCTTTCTTTGTTTGTTTTCTGAAATAATTATTGTGTATTTCCCTCAGTAACCTCATTTAAATTGTTCTAAAAATAGAATGGTTGGTTTACCTTTGTACTTTCTTTCTTGTGATTATTTGAGGAACTTAATAAGGTACAGATTACTATTCTCTCAATGTTTTGTGAATAAAAACTCATCCCAAGCTGGAGATAATTTTGATTTACCGGCAATTATTTGTTTTGAAACCTTGACATGAGGCCATTGGTGCAATCAACACACGATACTTTGTCAAATTGGCTTGGACAGGCGTACATTAGAAATTTGTTCCTGATCACTGTTTTGACACCTTTATTGCATTATCAAAAGATGTGAGCCTAATTTCTAATTTATAGTCGTTAATCCTTTTTTCCAACCTGCTGTGATCTACCGTTTACCTATTCAATTATCTACCTGCTCATCCGTGGCGACGCGTGGTCACACACGATAACTTACCTGTTGAGAAATTGATCAATACTGGCGATGTGTATTCAATTTCCGGTCGAAAATGTTAAAACTTACTTAGGCGCCAGAAAAATCGCCAGCAGCCGTTTTTTGTCGCCAGCAAGAAAAAAATATCGCAATTTGCGACATTGGCGAAGCCCAGCGCGATCCCTGACATTAAGTTAAACTATCATTGTAAAACTCACTGGAACAAGTACATGTAAATGTCCGAAAAACATAATGCTCCATCTCTCAACATTTAGGATGTACAGACAAACAAACAAATCCTTAAAACTATATGCCCCTCTGTTTTCATAGATGGTGCATTAAAAATAAAATTCCAGTAGACACTAGACAAAGGAAGAAACAGTTTAGGAATATGATGGGAAGAACTTGCAAAAATCTGGTGTAAATACATGTATATCTTTAAATAGTAATAAGATTTAAGCAGAAAATTTAAATTAGTTTCAGAATTTTGTCTACTTTTACTGAGAAATTTTCTGTACCCTGACAAAGGTGACTTTAGGTGAAGTAGCAACTATCTTGTCCACGGCTTCAATTTATTGTTTTATATGACTAACCATGAACCATAACATAGCTGTGACTTTCTTAGCCACAGGTTTAGTCTATTGTTTTGTATGCAAGCTTTTACACACAAGAAGCATTGAAGCAGTGACTATTTCATCTTCACAAGCCAAGGTATACAATGCGCTATCTCTCTCCTTAAAGGTAAGTGCAAGTGAATAAAAATTCTTGGCTTGCAAAAATTAACTAGCCTTTAAAGCTGTTTCAAAATTAAATGTGTGGGGCGGTCCAACCATCCATTTAATTGAATCTGATATTTCCCTATTGATGCTTCATATCTTCTCTGAAACTCATCATCCTTAAATAATGAATAGAAGTTTCTCCTGACCCCCTTACACTTAACTCTGGGGAAGGCCTTACCAACAACAATGATTTTAAAGAGTGGCAGTAATTTTATCATACAAGCCCTTACCGACAAAGGTGATTTTAGGAGTGGCCGAGACTTTCTTAGCTACAGCCGGTACTGTGGATGAGACAGACTTCACGCCTCCTGGCTTAATACCACCACCTACTGTTGTCGTACTTGTTGGAGAGATGCCAGCCTTAGCAGTAGATGAGGTGCTTGTTGACAAAACAACTGGATTAGTCGATGGAATAGGTTTCCCTAGTCTTGTGTGTAGCTTCAGTACCTGTATAATAATAAGTTTTATATTCCATTTTAAAAACATGCACAGTCAACCACTTAAGCTGGTTAAAAAAATTGCAGTGTGTGAAATAAAGATTCGTTTGAGTGCAAATAAACCAAAGACCATCATCATGATCATTTCATTTTCGGTTTATTTACTTTTAAAAGTACCACTTTTTATAATAACCATGCAAAAAGCGATTCATGGGTGGAAAGCCTACACCACTTTATCTTTTATATGTTACTCCTACTAGCACCCTGATTCGATATTTTGTACTCTTTTTCCAAACTAGCCCTGGTCCTGAGAGAAAAAAAATATATAGAATGCATTGGAAAATTGCAAGAAAGGGAGATAACTCTTAAAACTGTCAATAATTTCAATAGAAACCATTGTAACAAAATGGCAAGATTTCTCCCAGGACCAGACAGTTATGAGCAAATTGTTATTTATTTCTTATTTTGTATACTTTGAACTATCTTTTGTTAAAAATTAACCACTGTAGCCTTTTTATCGATGAATCACTTTTCTTCAATTTTGCATGATTCTTAGGTGGAGTACTACTTAAATATTATGTGTTGCAATGTTCTCTGTAAGGCCAATATAAGAAGTATCCTACATTCTCATCCACTCCTGCCCAGACTTTTTCAGCCCCCCCCCCAAAAAAATATTTTATTTTTGGGCAAATTTTGTTCAGTTTTGGTCAATTTCCTTTAAAATGACAGGATATTTTATCAAAATGGATAAAAATTAAAAGATAAAATTTGCCCACCCAACCCATATTTTCACGGTATTTGGCAGAGAATCTAGGAATTATTTTGTTATGGCTTAACAGAAATTTATTGTTAGGCTCTTAGAATTCTGAAGCGCTCACCAGACTCAAATTCTACATTAATCATTGGTTGATTTTGAATTTTTGTAAAGCTATATGTATGAGCTCAACATTTTGAGAAGAAAAATATATCCCTATAAATCTCTGTAGACAAAAAGCATTAAATATGGGTATTTTAGGGTGATGAATGGAATTTTTATGTAGAACTGAAACAACTAAACAAGCTCAGCAAGAGAAAGAATAGTAGATGTTTCACTTTATTGGGCAAAGCCATCAAAAGAATCTATATGAACTATAAGGGATCATAAACTACAAATGGATCAACTAACAAATTTGATTTAATGAATATTTTGTAGAGCTCACGTAATTATCTGTCCAAGCAAGAAAAAGCTTTTTTATAACTTCTTCAAGGTAGGAAATTCACTGCAAAAGTAACCAGCCCTGAATTCAAATTCTACTTGTTTTTACTAAATAGCCAGTCAAATATTCATGAATTTTAGCCAGCCCTGTCAAAAAGTTGCCAGGCTCAGGCTTGCTGTCTGGCTATTATTTCCAACTCGGTTGTAAGTCTTAACATCTTTAAGGCTTTAATGACTTATTTTGACATAAACAGGTGCTAGAATTTCCCAAAGGGGTCTTCTGACAACTTTCACTTAAGTTTATTGTACATTTTACAAGCTTAACATTTTAGCATTAGCAACCAGAATTTATTCATTGTCTTGTATGATATTCTATCTTTACAAGCTTAACATTTTAGCAATAGCAACCAGAATTTATTCATTGTCTTGTATGATATTCTATCTGTTTAAAATGGTAGAAATGTCAATATTTTAGTTGTACTATGGGCTGAATTTTCTTTCAACGTCTGGTATATCACACTGGTTTTCCTGAACTTTCAATATTAAAAACGAAAGAATATGGAATATGTGCCAAAAAGACACGATCCACATATTGAAATGATAATAAATGTACAGAAGCCAAATTACACTGCGTGTGAAGCGCTTTTCTGGATTGACCTTCATCAGACACGCTAGGAGTAGAAAACTTGGAAAACCGGTGGAATATTAAATTTGATAAAAAAAATATTGCCAAAAAATATTACAACAATGACCAAACAGATAAATTTATCAATTTTTAAAGAAACAGCCAAACGTTGTCAAATTTAGGAAATATGTAAACTGTGTCTTTCCAATACATATTCCAGTACTCGAAAATATATAAGAGCATACAACTGAATCACGGGGAAGCTTTCTACGACCTCCACACAGCACTAAAGCCAAACTCTGAAATAATATTAAAAACGAAAGAATATGGAATATGTGCCAAAAAGACACGATCCACATATTGAAATGATTTTAATAAATGTACAGAAGCAAAATTTCACTGCGTGTGAAGCGCTTTTCTAGATTAACCTTCATCAGACACGCTATGTCTTTTTAACGCTTTTTGCTTTGCAAAGGACTAAAGCCACCAACCCTCATATTTGGCCCTAAATCGGGCCATTTTTTAAACTTCATTTGTTAGATAAGATTTTTGTGGCCAAGAAGTCTAGAATGATTACTTGTTTACAAAACAAAATCAATTTTAAAGTTTTCTGTACTTGTGACGTTGAAATGACGTTATAAAGTGACGCTAAAATTGAAAATATGCCAATTTTAACTTAATTTTACAATATTCCATCTGGTTTTTGGTGAAAATGACATGGGCGCCACCCCTCACCCATAAATATTTTTGCTTAAATTTTATAAATATATTAATTTCTTCATATTTCAACAAAAATTTCGATGGGCGAGGGGTGGCGCCACATAGAAAATAACAATTTGTGACTGAAAAACAAGTCATTTTGGCCAAAAAGTGAAAAAATCACTGATTAAGGCTATTTTTGAAGGGTTAGGGTACTTGAAAATTCATTTACACACCATTACCAAATCTTTTCTCTTTTAACACAGACATCCAGCTATACATACACAAACTTTGGTGTAAAACAAACCAATTTTGATATTTGAGTATTAACAGGGCCAAATATGGGGGTTCGTGGCTCTAGTCCTTTGGAACATCATCAAGCACACATGTAACCCACAAGAAAAGCTAGTATATTTATATTTTTGAATATATTTTATTTGACCATTGTATTTTAAACCAGAAAGGGGTAGGGGCTATAAGGTGCTTATTTGGCCCCAAATTTGTTATGAAAATAAATTTGGAGAACAGTTCAAGTTTATAGTGTAATTAATTAATGTTATGTATGGTTGTAATGTAACAAGCTGAAATACACATGTCATCATTGACATGATGTCTGAATTGATTGCTTAATGACGTCATATTTCAAGAAAAGCTAAAAAATGGCCAAAATTCACAAATTTTAGACCAGTTTTTCAAAAAATTAAATTCCTCCGCATGTCTCCACCAAAAAGATATTTCACACACTGCAATATTGTGTCATCTTGCATGTTTTTGCCAAGTTTCATTTTGGTGGAGGCTTGTGGAGGCATTCAAATTTAACAAAAACCAATGTAAAATATGACGTTTTTCACCATTTTGGACAAATTCTATAAAATAGTCGTAATTAAAAGACCCGTATAGAGAAAAGTTCTCAACTTACAATGCCATAATTGCCAAACACTTTGCTTGCATCATTTAAGGAATGCAAATTAAACAAAGTTCATTCAAATAAAATACACTGAAATTATGGGGCCAAAATAGGGTCTTAGAGCCCCTACCCCTTTTTAGCATGTTTGCTAGCTCCTAGGAAAACATCAAATTATACATGAAGTAATGGAGCTACACACATGAAAATGCTTTATATTACAAGGTTCTATATATGATTCAGCCATATGCAAAATATTTTGATCTGTTACATGAAGTTGCCAAGTTAAGCATGACAAATTTTTGTTAGACAGTCAAGGCCAAAACTGACTATGCCCTTGAGTATACATTACTTTTCTTGGAAGTGGGAGCATACACCATAGTAAATTTTCAATTATATAACAAGGAAAATTTAAAAACAATAGCAAGTTTCAGTTTCATATATGAACAAGCTGCAAATGTATGTAAACTCTGACAAGGAAAAAATATAAATTTTCCTTTTAAAAATCTCTTAAAACAATGGGTGTCAGAGGAACTATTTTTGATTGTTTATTTTATCTACTAAGATCATCCTATTGAATTTTACAGATTAGACAAACTGGCACTTGATAAAATCTCAAAATCATTTAACATAATAAGGAAATTAAAGTTCATTTAATATTCAAATGAATAAAAACTTCCTGTTGCACTTAAACAATTATGGTTTGTTAACCTATAAATAAACTTTAGATCCAAGGTCAAATAATTTAAAATTTTATCTGACATTGTTTTCTATAATCTTTGCTATCAATCCCTGAAATTCTTTTATTATTTACATTACATATGTTCTTAATTTCAACTCTTTGCACATGTTGTTTACAAGGCAATAAAAAGCTTCGCCGAGCGCAGCATGATACGACCGCAACATGTTGAACCCTGTACGTTTTAGGCCTAATATGGATAGTCTATTGTTCTGGACACATGCAGCCCATGGTGGACTGACAAAGGTTTTTGACACATGCTTCTCTGATGGACTTTCAACCCAGGGGCTAAAAATATAAATTTTGAATGTTGTATTCTACTCTTTAAAAGAATAATGTTTGGGGAAAAAATTAAAAATCGAACCAGAATTTTTTTAAAATTATGATTACAGCCCAAAAAATTTATTCTTAAATTTAGAATCGCTACCTGACAAGAATAAATTTGCAAAAAAAAATTTCAAAATCGGACCACAAATAAAAAAGCCCCATTTGGCCCCTAATTACGTAATAGGGGGAAAAAGGGGGGGTCGCAAAAATTAATTCCTAATTTTGTATTCGCTATTTGACAAGAACAAACATGCAAAAAAAATTTTCAAAATCGGACCAGAAATAAAAAAGTTTCAATTTCGGCCCCATTTGGCCCCTAATTACGTAATAAGGGGAAAAAGGGGGGGTCGCAAAAATTAATTCTTAATTTTGTATCCGCTATTTGACAAGAACAAACATGCAAAAAAAAATTTCAATATCGGATCAGAAATAAAAAAAGTTTCAATTTCGGCCCCTTTTGGCCCCTTATTACGTAACAGGTGAAAAAGGGGTGGGGGTCGCAAAAATAAATTCTCAAATTTGGATTCGCTACTTGACAAAAATAAACTTGCAAAAAAAAATTTCAAAATCGGACCACAAATAAAAAAGTTTCGATTTTGGCCCCGTTTGGCCCCTAATTACGTAATAGGGGGAAAAAGGGGGGGTCGCAAAAATTAATTCTTAATTTTGTATCCGCTATTTGACAAGAACAAACATGTAAAAAAAAATTTCAAAATCGGACCACAAATAAAAAAGTTTTTATTTTGGCCCCTAATTACACAACGGAGAAAAAGGGGGGGGAGAAATTCATCAGGTTCATTCTTTAATTGTAAGAAACATTCTTGACAAATTTCACAGCAATAGGCCAACTAGGACCAAAGTTATGGTGGAAACAAGTAAAATATTTGAATTTTTTTCCCCTTTTGGGCCCCTAATTTCGAAACAAAAAAAGGGGGGACCCCCAAAATCAATCCCATTCATCCTTGTATGGTAAGGAACATCACTGTCAAATTTCAAAGCAATTGGATAACTAGAACTAAAGTTATTGTGGAAACAAACAAAAAAGTAGTATTTTTTGCCCTTTTTTGGCCCCTAATTTCTAAACGAAAAATGGGGGGACCCCCAAAATCAATCCCATGCATCCTTTTATGGTAAGGAACATCATTGTAAAGTTTCATAGCAATCGGATAACTGGAACTAAAGTTATTGTGGAAACACTAAAAAGTTAACAGACAACGACGACGACGACGACGACGACGACGACGACGACGACAGCATCATACCATAATACGTCCGCAAATTTTTTGCGGTCGTATAAAAACTAAAACAAACATGATGCTTTGATTTACCATTTAATTAATTTCCCCCACCCTAGATTTTTAAGCTGTGGTGATCCTAAGTTCATCTATTCAAGATCCATCAACATACTATTACCAAAAGTTGGCAAAATATATCAGAATCTAAAACACAGTCTTATTACCAAGAGTATTAGTGTTAAACTGGATTCAAAAATTAACCTGGGAGTAACATAAGACAATTAATATTTCAGCTTCAAATATTAAATTAAATTTAACTAACATTTACTTTCAAGGACAACAAGAATACATGGAATAGTCAAATTTTAATAAATAGTAAAATAATATATGGGTAAATGAGAAATTTAATTGTTTAAAAGGACTGTACTTTCTCATGTGTTAACATCAGTGTAAAATCTCTTATCTTTGTAAAAATTCATCGGTTCACTGTTTTTTTTCCTCTATACAATTGAATTAATGTTTGCAGGACAATCAATTTTGATCTTTTTCCCAATATCATACATGTACATTTCACATTGATTAACATTTAAATGTTGTAAATTGACTTGTCCTATTTTTTTCAGATTTTCACTAAATACAAATTGAGCTTAAGTTAGTGTAATGAAAAAATTACTATGTTGATAGTATTGTGGACTCATTTAGTTTTGTGGGTACCAATATCCGTGGTTTGATGAAAAAGTATCAGTTCATGGATTCCTAAATTTGGTATTATGACGACTGCAACATAAAGAGCAATGTTAAATTTCCTTAACCATGTTAACGTGAGTTATCAAAAATTGTGGGTCAAGGCCAATCACAACAAGAGGCTCCCAGGAGCCTGAATCGCTCACCTGGTCTTGATGTTGACCCTATACTTTAGTAGAGCTAAATGAACTGAACATTTAAGCAAGCAACAGCTTTTCTCTACCTGCAATAGTTTTTATTCTATAGGTCAAAAACACCATTTTTCACCTGTAAGGGGCCATAACCCCTATGAGGAGTCATCTGACAACTTCGACCCTATGAAGAATTTTGTAGAGCTAAATGAGCTGAACATTTAAGCAAGCAACAGCTAATCTCTATCTGCAATAGTTTTCATTCTGTAGGACAAAAACATGAAAAATCGCTATTTTTCAGGGGCCGTAACCCCTACAAGGGGTCATCTGACAACTTTGACCCTATGGAGAATTTTGTAGAGCTAAATGAGCTGAACATTTAAGCAAGCAACAGCTAATCTCTATGTGCAATAGTTTCCATTCTGTAGGACAAAAACATGAAAAAACGCTATTTTTCAAGGGCCGTAACCCCTATAACGGGTCATTTGACAACTTCGACCCTATGGAGACTTTCGTAGAGCTAAATGAGCTAAACATTTAAGCAAGCAACAGCTAATCTCTATCTGCAATAGTTTTCATTCTGTATGCCAAAAACATGAAAAATGGCTATTTTTCACCTTTAAGGGGCCGTAACCCCCATAAGGGGTCATCTGACAACTTCGACTCTGAGAGACTTTTGTAGAGTTAAATGAGCTGAACATTTAAGCAAGCAACAGCTAATCTCTATCTGCAATAGTTTTCATTCTGTAGGCCAAAAACATGAAAAAATGCTATTTTTCACCTTTAAGGGGCCGTAACCCCTATAAGGGGTCATCTGACAACTTTGACCAAATGGAGACTTTTGTAGAGCTTTTGATGCTGAATCAGTAGCGTGGCCTCAGATTTCCTCTATCTCTTATACTTTTTGATTTATAAGCCAAAAACAGTAGTCTGACCCCCTAGTCTATTTTTAGTAACGGCGGCCATGTTTTTTGACAGATCAAAAATCGAAACACAAGTTTGGTGCAGGACACCCTAAGGATCAATCATACCAAGTTTCATTCAATTCTGTTCAGTAGTTTCAGAGGAGAAGATTTTTGAAAAATTGTTAACGGACGACGACGACGACGACGGACGCCAAGTGATGGCAATAGCTCACATGGACCTTTGGTCCAGGTGAGCTAAAAATAGGGCATGTAATGGGACATTAAATGATACCCCGCCACGTTATAATATCAAAAGTTCATAAAATTTGATTTCAAAGTGGCCTTTCTGGAAAACTATTTTTCATATCAAGCTAGAAATTGAACTTGACCTGTATTTTATTGTACTCAATAGCTGTACAAAATATCATTTGAATCCCATGAAGCGTTTTCAAGTTATTGGTCGGAAACTCAAAATTTCATGAAATTTGATTTTTCAAAGTGGCCTATCTCGAAAACTATTTATTGGATCATGCTGGAAATCAAACTTGACCTGTATTTTATTGTACTAAACAGCTGTGCAAAATATCATTCAAATCCTTTGAAGCGTTTTCAAGTTATTGGTCGGAAACTCAAAATTTCATGAAATTTGATTTTTCAAAGTGGCCTATCTCGAAAACTATTTTTTGGATCATGCTGGAAATCGAACTTGACCTGTATTTTATTGTACTAAACAGCTGTGCAAAATATCATTCAAATCCTTTGACGCGTTTTCAAGTTATTGGTCGGAAACCTTCGGGGGACGGACAGACGGACGGACGGACAGACAGACACCGAAAAAAACTGAGGGTATAACATAATACCCTGCCACTTCGTGTGGCGGGGTATAAAAACCAGGAAACATTGAAACCCAAGGAATATGAGTGGGACAACAGTATATGTTAATCAGACAACGAGAACAATGACAAATGACGAGTGATGGCAAAAGCTCCAAATGGGCCCTTGAAGCTTTTTTTTAAAAAACTATAAATACTGTAACCAATTCTAAACTACCTTCTGATGCTTTGCTCCTCTAATATGGGCAGCATATGCATCGGCACCAGTGCAGGTGACATCACAGAGCTCGCAGCGGAGCTGGTTCTGTCCCCTTGGAATAGAAGACGAGGAACTTGACAATCCAGTCTGAGATTTCATTGAGGCCTCCTTCTTCTTGTGCTTCTGTCCTTCTAAATGTTCTCTGTATGTCTACAATAAAATTTAATAATAGCAAGCTCTCTGAGGATACGCCTGCTTTTCGACTCTTAACCAGAGAAACAATCTGCATGCAAAGAAAACAAATCATGCACATTTACAAATTATTTTTATCATTCAAGTCTTACAGACACAGTTCCAGTTTACTCAATTTTATGGCTATCAGTTAGATTCTCTGTATTTTTTTAAACTTTGTCCTTAAACTTGTATTTTTCAAACTTTTTCAGTAATATCAACTCTGAATGCCAGGAAGCTGACAAAACCTGCCTTTGAGTAATTTTCATCTATAAAAATGTCATTTTGAATCATCTTGCAGACAGTCTAAGTATCCAGTATTGTATAGAACTTTTTTCGTCTTGATATTTCTGTCATCACCCTGCTGTTTTGATCTTGATCCTATGATTAAACTTTGAATAAAACACTCAACTGACCGGATCAGCAATTAATTTCATTAGATTTCACTTAACAAGACAAATTTTTACAGATGATTTTGTTTCAAAGCACAAAATTTGCATGCATGACCATCAAGCATTTTTCCCCACTTTTTCCCTTTTTTGTCTTTTTTATTTCTTTTTTTTTTTTTACCTTCAGTGAAAGATTTGAGTTTAACAGTGTTTAAGTACCTGCGGACCAGCACAGCTTATCTTACACACGTCACAATAGTGCAGCTGAGGTTGTTTCGGTGGCATCTTAGCCTTGGCCTTAATTCCCACACCTCCCACTTTAACCTTTGCGGCCTGTTGCTGTTGGTAATAGGAAGTGGCTGCAGAGTACAAAGCGGCATCATATCCTGATTATAAAGAAATAGATAAGTTTTTAAATTCTTATACAGAAAAAACACCCAATGCCAAACATTGATGGTAAAATTCAACATCCTAAAGTTGCATGCACATACCTTCAAACAATCAAATAGGGATATTCTTGAAGAAATAATTGTACTAGTCAAGTTAGTCCAGTTCTTTTAAAACACCTAAATTATTTGTACATAGTGTAATGTGAAAATTTTTATGGTTTTGGGACATTTTTGCTTCCTTTGCAAACCAACAAAAAACCCCATAACACTCAAATAGTTAAAGATCCAACAGGCAACACATTTTTAATCACAAACATAACTATGATTACTGAAAGCAAGCTCACAAAACAACTTTCAGCTTCACATGGAACTCTATATTTGAAAAAATTGAAGTTAACTAGAATATTAACTAAGTGTGAGAGGGCCAAGAATCTAAGTTTTTTTAAAATTTATGAAATCTTAATATATGATTCCTAGAATGTTATCTAGTCTCTGTGTAAAATTTCATATATGTACCCCTTATAGTTTCAAATTTTTTTAAAGTTCACAAAAAATGTAGTTTACAAGTGTTTGGACTTGGTGGGCAGACATAAACAGGGTGAATCCTATATCCCACAAAATTAGTATTCACTATTATCTATAAGTGAAATCAATAACCTCAAAGGCATGCAGTCTTCAAAATAAGCACTGGCATGGAACTTGCTCCAGGCTAGTAAAATTTGGAAGAATTTGTATGGGATTAGAAGAACAAAATCTAAAATCAGGTTCAGACAACTGAAGACTGGTAATAATCTGTACAGCACCTATAACTGCCTTCACCCACAAAACCAATGGTTTGACCAATATTATTATTGTCACAGTTAGCATGTAAAAGTGATAGCTCAGCTCACCTGATCCACATTTGGGAGGGATAAGGTGAGCTAACAAATAAGCAATATCTACATGTACTATGCAATAATGAATTTGAAACAAACAAACAAGGGCTTACGGGTAAACTAGAAGAATTAAATAGGAATATTTCTAATATAATAGAAACTACAGTAGACATGTCTAAAAGCAAAATATTCTAAAAATGTGCACCCATATCTACATATCATGCATACTGAATGCAAAGTTTAGTTAAAATTTTCTAAGCATGTGGTTGATGAATCAAATTGAAGAAACAACATAATGTTTAGAGCCCTGGACTAGGCATTTTAATAAGCTCTAGATTTGGTCTCAGAAAGTTATCTTAACAAACCATATCAAATTTGTCTGGACATCCCCTTTTTGTTTTCAAATTAATTTCCTGAAATGTGACCCAATGATAATGTTGCATGCCAAATATAGAGGCTGTAAGAGGTAGATGCTGAGTAAACTATTATGAAAAATATTTTTCTAAGCATGTTCGATTGTCTGTTGTCGTACATTAACCACTTTAAAATAAAACAAACTTTCACTTTGACAATTCGACCAAATATTGCAACATTGTGACTAAAATATGTGATTTTTTTTCTGTAGCTTGTTTGGGGCATAATTTGATTCATGACTAGCAAATGATTTCTGTTTTCTAAACTCTTGCTTAAACAAGAATATGTCCGAAAGACATGCCCCATCTCACAACATTTGGGACGGACGGACAATCCCAAACACTACTAGAGTAGTATATCCCCCCTACTTGCGTAGATCAGGCATAAAAATGCAAGGTCAGCTAAGAGCACAGCATGTTTTGGAGATATTCCCTTTTAAACTATAGCATGAAAAGCAATACTCTGCCCCCAAAAAATCATGCAAAATCTAAAAGGAGCATTTTTACATGAGTATAGATAAAACAAAGCAAAATAAGGCATGTTTGTGTAACACAAATGGTAATAATGATAATAGAAGACAAAAGCATGAGAACTACACTACCATAGGTCACGAGATGCTTCATTCTTGTGGGCATCATACGGCAGTGTCAAGATTTGATCAAAAGAGCCAAAAATATTAATTCATTCTGATAAACCCATGCCATTATTGTACCTTTCTTCAGATTAAAAATGAATTGACAAATAAACCAAAGTAATGTTCAACCTTAAACATTTGTTAGTCGGATAAAACATTAAAATTTTCAATTAAGAATTTCAAAATTACAGAATCGTCATTATAGAAGTTAAATTGATGTTTTATAAAATTACTGTTTTTTTTAAATTTACATGAAAGCTCAAAGGTGGACCAAATATTTTGGTTAAAATAAAATTGTACCCTTTAACTAGCCGAAATATGTACATTTAGTCTTTTAACAAGATGCAAGTTAATGCCAAATAATTTGAATACTTCAATCAAGCTCACAAAAGTAGCATCCCCCACCCTTGCTTCAGAACTTAATATTGAAAAAAATATCCATTTCTTCAAACACATTTCCATATGATATCACTCAGTTTAAGAGGAGTTGCACTGACAAGATATGTGGACAGCAATCATCATGATGCACCTGCTTTTTTTTTTTTTGGGGGGGGGGGGGGAATTATCATTAAGCATGAAGGAGTTTGCAAGTGTCAGCTTTTCATACTGAGATCACTTAGAGGCTTGATTTCTTTAAATATACTGGACTATCTAAAATGCTCAACTGATTTTAAAGAGTTATTTCCCTTGGGCGTACTATACCCCCTGACAAGGGACAAAACTGGCATGGTGGAAACCTACCTTTGATGACCACTGGTTGTACTGTTTGTTTAATGGTTGTGTAGTTGGACACGCCTTGTGCGGCTGAAATGTGAACATCAAGGGTTAGATAGTTAGCCAAACCAATGTTTTTCTATATACATCAAGCCGTGTGAAATCTACTTGGCCAAGGTTTCTTTAGGAACAAAACCCCCTAAGATATACTAACTTTCTCAAGTATGTAAACAATTTGAATGTTTATCACAAAAAATCTGAGTGCGGAAATTAACGATCATTAATCAGACAGAAAAATGATAGAAAAGTTAAAACAATTCATGTAAGCATTTTTTTAGATATCAAAGGAATTCTTTACCAAATTGAAATCCTAGTTTTGATTGTCTAGCTTTTAATCCTACTGAAAAAGATAAGGACATTTCTAATAAATATTTTTCCCAAAGAAACCCTGGCCTGACCATTTCTCAAAGTTCAGATGAATTATCTTTCAGAAATCAATTTTATAATTCCATTTGAAATAATAATTGATCTTAATTTGATGTTAAATCAAATATGTAAATCAAATATGTTAAATTCAAAGTTTTCTTTTTTTTAACCGTTGAAAAGGAACCAGAATGTACATTTTATGAAAGTATGAGCATCATTCTGGCTGAACATTTGAGAAATAATCTCACATCAATCCAAAAACATGGATAAGGACTATTCCATTCAAATTCATATGGAGGGGACACCATTTTAACATTATTCTGTATGGTACATTGATTTATTTTTCTGTGTAAAATATGCCAAGAGCAATAATAAAAAAAATTAAAATATTCACATGTATTTTAGTTTAAAAATGCGGTGTTCCATCCCTCCTATTAATTTTAATGGAATATCCTCATTTACAGCACAGACAAACATTTTCACACATTTTCCCCATTCTCTTGTGAATATGTTTGTCACATGCAAGTTTCTCAACAAACTTTTTAATCATTTCAATTCAATTTTAACATTAATAGAAGGAAAAGAAATACTCTGTCGATGTATATAAGGCGAGATTTAAGAGTACATCATTTCTACACAAAAGCACTACACGTATTACATTAACAAGCATATGTCATGTGTGTGTGTAAAGGACTTTGGTGTTTTGGTTTAGCAAAATTTGACATAACTGATTTATCTAAACTTTACAAGTGTACAAAGTTTCATGTAGATCTGTTTTTTTTCAATCAGCAATATTATTATTATGGTAAAAATGTTCATTTCTAGTCAGCCTCCCCACAAATTTGATGTGACATAGTATAGAACTGTAAATCAGGTGTTTTAGAGTTACCATCCCAGTGCACATGGCAAATGAAATTTTGACAAAATATTAGAAAAGACTGGTTTTGTTTGCCTATACAGGGAAAGTGAACAAAAATCTAAAGCCTTGCTTGATCTATGTATCTCATTTGTATGAACTGCTATAAAGGATGTTTGCTAGTCTGTATTTGAGATAAAATTTGTGCATTTTTTCTTTTAATTATAAAGCATTTTCAATTAAAAAAGTTTGTTTTTAACTACCAAGCAGTTCAAAATTTCTGCTTATCAGACCAGGGCTATTCCACAAATAAATGTATGGGTATATGTGGTTGAAGGCTCCTTTTTTTTAAGATACTAACACCCATACAACCTTTTTTCAATTTTGCAAAATGTAAACATGTAATTAGGACTCTTCATGAACCCTATCTCCCATTTTAAAATACATGTATTTTTCCCGGAAACGCCTTTTTGCAAAAATATAGGGTAAGTGCGGCTGTGCCTTCCAACACTCCCCTCCCAATCAATTCTTTCTGGAATACCCATTTCACTGAATAATGTCAGCAACTTATCAATTTTGTATTCTTTTTCTTTTCAACTTTTTTTCTTTTGATTGTAAACATCTCTTTTTTTTCAAAGTTAGTAGCAAACATCCTTTACACAGAAAAACTTCTACTACATAATACATGTATATAACAGTGAATTTGAAAAAAGCTATTGACTATGGAATGTGATCTACAAAAGGGGCTTTCTTGGTCAAAATTTTTAAATTAAAAATCTAAAACATTAAATCATATCTGCTTTAAGCAAGGATTGGAAATAAATAAAAATTTCAAGAAAAAAACATAGCCAGTTTAGGAAGATTTGCTTCTCATATTTTGGAATTTTTGTCAGATTTCGAGATCCTCAGGATTTATCTATCTGATATGCTTGAAATATGTACAAAAAAACCTATTTTCTTTTTATTATTCAAAAAAAGGTACACCCAATATGCCGTTGATAATTTTTTAAAGTAATTTTATTCACTCTGTCATACATTTCAGAAGGTTCAAAGTCAGCAATGCAAAAGTCATGGAAACTCCAGAAAAAACATTTTTCCCGCCAAAAATTATAAGTGCTTATAGTATGAAAACCAGCACATGGGCCTACATTTTTTTCTGGCATATTTTGATCACTTGTCTATATTCTTTACAATAAATGCAACTTTATCAGTTTTTAATTACTTTAAGATAGAGGAGCAAACCCCCGTAAGGTATTAAATGTATTACATGTGGACCCATCTCCAGTGTCAAACTAACTATGACTCTGTATAATTCTTTATATACTAATTTCTACTTCAATGTAAAGTATTGTGGTTAAAGCCTTTCTGTGAATTTTATTTCCTCAGACTTTCTTGTCTGTTGTTAAATGTTATATTTTTTTAATTAATGTAAATAGCATTCTGCCAAGTCCTATTTGCTTAAATTAAGTAACCGATTTCTTAACATTTTGGTAACAGCAGACTTCCTCATCTTTTTGGTAAGAGCCAGTAACCCATTTCCTAACATTTTTGGTAACAGCAGACTTCCTCGTCTTTTTGGTTAAGAGCCAGTAACCAATTTCTTAACATTTTTGGTAACAGCAGTCTGCCTCAACCTTTTTGGTAAGAGCCAGTAACCCATTTCCTAACATTTTTGGTAACAGCAGTCTGCCTCACCCTTTTTGGTAAGAGCCAGTAACCCATTTCTTAACATTTTTGGTAACAGCAGACTGCCTCACCCTTTTTGGTGAGAGCCAGTAACCAACTTCTTAACATTTTTTGGTGACAGCAGTCTGCCTCGCCCTTATTGGTAAGAGCCAGTAACCCATTTCCTAACATTTTTGGTAACAGCAGACTTTCTCGTCTTTTTGGTTAAGAGCCAGTAACCCTTACCCTTGCTAGTATAGGACACAGTTGTGGTGGCATTAGAACCACTGCCATACGTTGTGGAGTACGATGACACAGGCTGCTGTGTCGTGACTACCGTTGGATAGACATATGTAGCAGCACTGGACGCTTGAACTGGGGCCTGTACTTTGGGCTGTGCGATGACTCTTGGTGTGGCATTGTATGTTGTATTAGTGGAATAAGCTGGCTTGGCAGCAACTGAAAATAAATTGGCTATTGAACATTATAAAGCTTACCTTTATTAGCACTATTTCTTTAATCATTTTAAAAAATCACTTCGGCATAAAATTATTAAAATTGTTTATTACATATTCCTAAAGATGGGAAATATCATATGATGTCTTTTTCTATGCATAAACATATATTGACCACAAAAGCATTCAGTTAAAGCAGAAAACAAAACCATGTGCATAATGCATACTTATTAATTTTTTTAATTAAAAGAACTCCTTTCTTATACCTTATGGATAACACCAGATAATTTCTTAACTCTTTATAACAATACCTGGTTGGTAATGAGTTTCTGCTGCAGCACTATATGATACAGTGGGAGCCGCTGCTGGTTGATAGTATGTCTTCTGGTCATAGGTAGCTGCAGGCTTTAAAACAAAATAGTTTTTTATATAAGTAACTTAAGATACTGATGTATGTCTTTTTGAATAACACAAAAGTTCATAGAATATGCAACTACTTTATTCTCAAAATGACATGTATTTGCCTTCTCAAGCTTTTAAATTACTAGAAATCTCAAATTATATAATTCTCTTTTTTTTTTTTAAAACAAGTCCAATAACATTTTTATTTAAATTGTAAAATGAAAATCAGATACATTGTGCATGTACATTACAAATGTACATAGGCATGAACTGGTTTATATACATGTACCAATGTTTTTTTTTAAGAAAGCACAACAACACTCTAAAATATTATAAGATTAAAATTGCACAAGACATGCTGATAAGAGTGACTTTTAAGAAAATGGAAAAAAACCTGTAATTTATACAATACCTGTGAAGTACATGCATGCAACTTTAAGCCTACATGTATATGAAGAAATTTATTAACTGAATAAGACTTACTGTGACAGCTACTTGTGTACGTGTTGTATATGCATACTGTGGTGTGGCATGCGTAGCCTGGTATCCAGCCTCGTACGCCCCTGCAGCTCTTGGGGCAGCAGCTGCAGCATAAGCAGCCTGAGGTGCAGCAGCTACATATGCAGTCTGGACTGTAGGATAGGCAGCTGCAGGCTGTGGGTTTGCAGCAGGATAAACAAAGTGTGCCATCCTCTAACCCCTTCTATAACCTAAATACAAATGTATGAATGTTTAGTATATAATCAAACAATGTTAAGTGTAATTTCAATCCTGAAAATCATCTTACAAACAGATTTTGATTTTTTGAGTGCCCTCAGCGAGGATCGAACTCACAACATTTGGGACATCTACGGCGTATGCGCCTAGCTAACAGAACAGAGGTTGTAACCACTACACCATCTCCTAGGCACATATATATTTAGACTTCTAAAACTTAGGTCAATTACAAATTCAAATTATATAAATGACAATATCCAAATTCGTTCTTATGTAACAGACACTGTTATAAATGATCAGGGATGATTCCATACATTTTCAAACGGGTCCCTTAAACCCAAATTGGGAATTTTGACCACAATTGGGAATTTTTTTTAAATAGCATCATGTTTCCAGAATGATATAAATCTGATATTTTCCTTCGACCGTACACTATAGTCTGGTAAGTGCAATAGTTGTAAACATTGCTCACTCTTGCCTAGCATCAGATACATTTATGTCGCTTTTAAAGTTTAAGAAAAGCAGGTAAATTCAAGCAGGAACATTAAATAAACACTTGTTTTAAAATGTTCCTGATTCAAGAAAGTAGGTAGCAGAATAACACAGATTGCAACAAGCTTCAGTTAGCTTGATGTCAGTGTGGCAGGGAATCTAGGGGGCACTTAGGGCCCCAGAGACTCTAGAAATAAAAAATGCAAAAATCAAGCATCCTGGGGTTCTCTTGTACCTTCTTCACACCTTGGCACTTCCCTGGGCACTTTCTTGTAGCATAGAACACTTTCATTGACTCATAACAGTTTTTATGGCGTTTCAGTCCCCTGTCATAATTTTACCCTTAAAATAAATATGGCCGACGATCTTTTTCAATAAACTTTCAGACTGCTTTTTAAAATAAATTCAGGAGACTTTGACCTTTTTAAGAGTAAAACTACCTTCATTTAAGTTTGGAAAGGTAATTGTAATTGTCTATCATAATTTTCCTCCAATGGAAATCTGGAAATAGTCATTTTTAATTTTCACAACATATTGGGAATTTCTCATTTTCTTCAATTTATTTTTGGGCCGCTGGATCTTCTTTGGGGCCGTTTGGCGGCCCTAAATTGTATAGTAGAATCATCCCTGATGATGAATAGGTTTATTCTAATCCAGTCTTTAAAATACAGATTTTTTTGGGGTCTTCACCTACTTTTCAAATACATTAAAGTTGATTGATCATTCAATTTCTCTTGCCTAAGAGGATTTTATTAGTCAAAGCCAATGATAATTTCAAAGACTGTAATAAATTTAAGTGGGTTGCTTGAGAGTAGCATCTTTATAAAGAGGCATTAGACCTGACCAAATTGTTTTAGAGGCCAGAACGTAATATGAATTGCCTGTCTAACACCATAGGACCAGAGTTTACTTGAGCTTTTACTTTGTTATAATTGTAAAATTCTGGAAATCTGTCGTTTTTTACCAGATTTCAACACAACTTTCTGATTATTTCAGCTTGCGCAACAAATTTTCTTTTGACAGTTCCATAATTTTTTTATAAATAATTAAGAAAATATATTGACGTCTCAAATTAAAAAAATTAAAATCAAGATATATTAAGCAAAATGCAAAGATTGGAACAAAGTCAGAGTTCTACAATGAAAAATAATAAGAAGAACCATGACAACCCAAAACTGTGGTGAATATCAGGTCCGGCACAAGACTAAATTTAATCGGATTACTGAACGTGTCTGTAGGACCAACTAGTTTCGTCAGGTCTGCACATGGGGTACACAAGAGATTTGTTTAACCTGTTTCAACATCTGTCCATAGACTTGAATATTAGATAGATTTGCAAATTGGTGAAATCTCACAATATTTATGCAAATAAACGAGATTTCATACAAAATTAGCAATTTTAAAAGTACAACTTAATACTGTAATATCTCAAAAACCATTGAAGATTTTTACATGTACATGATTCTTTTTAACAGCCATCCTTAAATGTTTTGAGATTTTACATGTGGTAAAATAACTTTTATATCCTTTGGCACTTTAAAGGAGTTTCAAAAGAGCCCATACAGCCCTAGTTTTTATAAAAATACTGTATTTTACAAATTTTTTGTAAAGTTTTCACTTTTAATTGTCACAAAATGTTAATTCCTCAACCAAATTAAATGAAATTTTTACACAGGAATTTCTGAAAGTCAGAACCAACGTTGATGTTGCATACCAAATTATCAAGATGCTGTGACAAGAAGTTGGGGAGACAACTGTTAGGAAATTATTTCCCCACCTGTCTTTCACTTGACATTTACCAATATATAGTTCACTTGATACTAAATACCATAAAATGAGCTTTATAGTGCCCCGATAAAAGTAAAAAGAACCCTAAAACAAAAGGTGCTCTAAACTAGAGTATGACCATAAAGATTAAGAAATAATGTCCTTAGGCATCTTGACAGTCATGCTGAAATTAAAATGCTTAGGTTTGTATACAAACAAAAAAACAAGGCTGGCTTAAGACTGATTTGTAAAAAAGTCGCGAAGTCAAGTTTACTTTTTTTCATACATGTGCACGACGCCATTTTTATTTGGACTATGGACTCGGCATACACACAAGATAGAATATTTCTGATAGTGGGGCTAAATTTCATTATCTTTAAGCACAAATGGGGAACGATAGTTTCTTGTGCAATATCTTCGTTTGATTGTATGTACAATTATACCGATAATATGAGAAAACTGTTTATTTCCAGGTTTACTCGAGGTCCCGTCTAAAAAAAATATTCCATCGGAAGTGACGCTAAAACAGCGACCTCTATTAATATGTGACGATCGATTACTGCCCCTACTTTCCCCGCTAAATCTATTTGACAATCGGGTATTTTGTTAATATATATATCATAAGTTTGATCGTATTTTAACTATTTAATGCTTGGGTAGGTTTAAAAATAATTTCGTGGTTGGAATAAACTTTATGGAATGCCAGGGGTATCTTAATTATCTTTTTTATATATAAGTACGTATATATGTAAGTGAGTGTTCAGCGAAACTGCTCAGTTTTTTTGTCAATGATACGTAGACGGTATTATGATGAATATCAGGGCTGTGAACAGAGTTTGATACTTTTGCAAATTTGGAAAATTTTATAACGGATTATGAAAACATTTGACGAATGCATAAAAGAAACTGTCAGACTATTAAAAGTCCAACTACTTTGCAGCTCACCATATCCATTCTATATTATATAATTGTCTAAGATCTTCGGATTCAGTATTACTTTAATAAATGGGATAAATGTTTTCCTGGTAAGTTTCTATTCATTTTTTTTTCACTTTGTTCCACTATTCCTTTTCTTTTGTGTTGGCTAACTTGGAATTATGCGGAAATATGAACATGAGTGGTAACATCTCAAATAAACATCTTTGAAAGCAATACCAAAACAGCCGGTGACATTGGATGTGTCAAATATGCACAAAGTAGAAAAACAATCTTTTTCACAAAAGTACTCATTGACAAGCTCTCAAATGATTTTTTTAATTAACCTTTGTTTACTTTTATCTTATATACATAATACAAATACACAAACGGGTATCAAAACCGGGTAATTTGGTTATGCTGTATATGCATGCCTATTTCAAGGAGTAACTAAACCTCTCATCAGCATCATTTGAATCAAAACATTGGAAGGTCAAAATCCAAAAGTATTGAACGAAAATTGTACTCAAAACAAAACACATATATTACATTTGTAATATAAAAATTTCAGTTTTTGTATATATAATAAAATCATTTTCATTCAACAAACTATTGTATATTACTTTTTTAATTGGTAAATCGTAAGATTATTATATCCATCTCTTGAGAAATTGAATACATAGCGACAGTGGTGTCCGATACACCTCAGGTTACCATATTTTTTTTTTCGTAACTCTTCCGAAAGTCCTCGATGGATTTCTATGAATCTTTTACACAATTCCTTCGGCATGCTGTAGATGTGACCTTTTGTAATAAAATCTAATCTGATGGATTTTGGGGGCTTCCCAAAAAGAGGTTGCACAAATCATGTACAGCATACTCCTCTCTACCAATCAGAAGTAGATGACCGACTGACAAAAAAAAACTGTTAAAAAGATGACCCGGACTGACATGGAAACGGGAAGCACTGTACAACTCACCATGATAAAGCTTTGTACCAAGCTTTAAATAAATCCTTTAAGTAGAAGTCGAGAAATCTGTTACAAAACTTTTAATTTTCGACCTTCTGAACACTCTTTAGAAGTCGGCTTGGAAAACAGGAAGTAGATGACTGACTGAACTGGAACAATAGAACGATACAACCGTTCATCATGCTTAAGATGAGGACAAAATTTTAAATCTTTCGTAGAAGCCGAGGAATCCGTTACGAAAGTTTGTAACGGACGGACAGCCTTCTCTCTGACGAGTTCGAATATAACATGGACAAGGCCATTAGACGACAAGTGATTACGTGTACTCATCTCTTATCTGCAAATCATGCTTAACCCTTCAAAAGATTTACGAGGCACCTTATCCCGTGACATAATAAATGAAGATGTACACCTTCTATCTTAAAATCTGATCTAACTGATGGAATTTTGGGGTTTCCCATAGCAAAACATCGGTTTATTATATTATGACAGGGGTACCAAAATCTGCAAGTCCGCATAAAACCCTAAATAGCTAGATTTTCCTAGCTGAAACCTTCACACAATCTTTGTGATATAATGTAGATCAATGGCACATCCTTCTATTTTAAAGTTTGATCTGATGGATTTTGGGAGTTTCCCAAAGCATCACATGGAACCACTGAATATGGAGAATAAATCTGAAATGTCCGAGAAAAAAGACAAAACAAGAAAGACATACCACAGAAATTTACGATCACAATAGTCCTGACTTGGTCCAGGGATTTAAAGAATGGTGGATTACGACTTAGCTTTACGACACAGAATTGGGCAAATATTTTTCCGCAAATCCGTCTAAACCCGTCGATTGATTTGAATAAAACTTTCACACGATTCTTTCTACATTCTCCACTTTCGATTATAAAATTTGAATTTAAATCTAATGGATTTTTTGGGGTTTTCCCACAGTAAAACATACATGAACTTTGGTATTAGACGATAACAGGGTACCCATCTCTTATCCACAAATCATCATTAATGAAAGAACCTTAGTGAGCACGCTCACATACCCCACGCGTTCTGCTATTTGACTATATAAATTTACCTGGAGCTCGTAAACTTTTTGCAAATTAAAAATATGTTATAACATACACAGTAGTAACATATGTTATGTTTCTTGCAAACTATGTTTTGTTAAATTCTTTTCAGTAGTTCCAGAGGAGTTGCAATCACAAACTGTAATAAAGATTTTCAGCTAATTTCTAAGTCCAAAGGGTAATAACTCCCACAAAAATTTGTGGATCAAAAATTCCTGGTAATATGCACAACTTCATATGGTGTACTTCTTACATACAAAGTTTCATTAAATTCTGTTCAATAGTTTAAGAGGAGTTGCCTTCACAAACTAAAATCAGGATTTTCTGCAAATTTCTAAGTCCAATAGGGCCATAACTCCCACAAAAATTTGCGGATCAAAAATTCCTGGTAAGATGCACAACTACATATGGAGTCCTTCTTGCATACCAAGTTTCGTTAAATTCTGTTCAGTAGTTTAAGAGGAGTTGCGATTACAAACTGTAATCATGATTTAATGCAAATTTTGAAGTCCAAAAGGGCCATAACTCCCACAAAAATTTGCGGATCAAAAACTCCTGGCAATATGCACAACTACATATGGTGTACTTCTTGCATACCAAGTTTCGTTAAATTCTGTTCAGTAGTTTAAGAGGAGTTGCGATTACAAACTGTAATCATGATTTAATGCAAATTTCTAAGTCCAATAGGGCCATAACTCCCACAAACAATTGCGGATCAAAAGTTCCTGGTAATATGCACAACAACATATGGTGTCCTTCTTGCATACCAAGTTTCGTTAAATTCTGTTCAGTAGTTTGAGAGGAGTTGCGATTACAAACTGTAATCATGATCTAATGCAAATTTCTAAGTCCAAAAGGGCCATAACTCCCACAAAAATTTGCGGATCAAAAATTCCTGTTAATATGCACAACAACATATGGTGTCCTTCTTGCATACCAATTTTTGTTAAATTCTGTTCAGTAGTTTGAGAGGAGATGCGATTACAAACTGTAATCATGATTTAATGCAAATTTCTAAGTCCAAAAGGGCCATTACTCCCACAAAAATTTGCAGATAAAAAATTCCTGGTAATATGCACAACTACATATGGTGTCCTTCTTGCATACCAAGTTTCGTTAAATTCTGTTCAGTAGTTTAAGAGGAGTTGCGATTACAAACTTTGATCACAGACGGACGGACGGACGGACGGACGGACGGACCAGTCAAAAACATTATACCCTTCGCAACTTCGTTGCGTGGGGTATAATAACCCCCAAATAGACAATGATGATGTGCTATCCATGTTTTAACAAGAGACTCTCAGGAGCCTGGATCGCTCACCTGGTCCTTTGGCTATAAAAGTCTCTCCCTAGAAAGGGTCATCTGACAACTTTGACCCAATGAAGAATTTTGGAGAGCTAAATGAGATGAGCGTTTACGTAAGCACCAGCTCTCGCTATCTGCAACACTTTTCATTTTCTAGAGCAAGAAAAAAAAACGCATTTTTATCTTTAAAGGGTCACAACTTTTATAAGGGGTCATCAGACAAAAAGGAGACTTGCGGAGCATAGTGAACTGAAGGTTTACGCAAGTAACAGCTTTCTGTTTCTGCAATACTTATTCTATCGGACAAAACATAAAAAAGACACTATTTTTAACCTTTAATAAAAAGGGCCATGGCCGCTATAATGTTTTATCTGACATCTTTGATCCAATGGAGACTTTTGTAAAGCTATATGAGCTGAATTTTTAAGCAAGCAACGATTTTCTCTATCTACAATAGTTTCCATTCTATTAAGCAGACACACGAAATACCTTTTTTACCTTTAGGGGGCAACCATTTGATTTTTAGGGGGGGGGGGCCTTTTAATTTTCGGATAAAATCGGGCCTGGATTTTTTAAAGCATCTTTAAATTTGTTAGCCAAAAATACCATCCTGCCTTTCTTTTACTCAAAGCACCGTCCTGCCTTTTTATTTCTGGATTTTTGCCATCCTAGCTTTTTATTTCAACTTTCACCATAGCCCCCCCCAATAAAAATCAAATGGTCGCTCCCTTAAAGAACCATGATCCTTTTGAAAGATCATCTGGCATCTTCGACCCAATAGAGACTTTTGTAAAGCTCAATGAGCTTAAGGTTTAAGCAAGCAACATCTTCCCTCTCACTGCAATAGTTTTTATTCTATAGGCCGAAAACATGCATGGAAAACACCATTAATGTCCCTTTAAGGGCCATAATGCTTCTAGGATTCACCTGACAACTTAGACCTATTAGATACTACTAGTATTGTAGCGCTCGATATAGGTTGGAGGTGCTTTCCTCTATTTGCAATAGTTTTAATTCTATAGGCTTAAATACATGAAAAATCTTAATTTTTGATTAAAGGGCAATATAAAAAGTCATCTGACACCATCACCCACTGGAGATTTTGATGATGAAGAAGGAAGGTTGCATGACATTTCTCCATCTTTTGTATACTTTAGATTTACTAGCCAAAAGCAGTATACGAGTTCAGTGTGAGGTCCTTTATCTAGGTCTGTCGGATATCCTGACCCCCTTGTCTTTTTTAGCAAAGGCGGCCATGTTTTATAACGGATCAAAAATCGAAAAAAAACCTTTTGCAAGACACCCGAAGGATTACTCATACCAAGTTTCATTTAATTCTTTTAAGAAGTCTTAGACGACAGATGACGACGGATGTCATTTGGTCCAGATGAGCTACAAATGGATCTAAAGGATTTTAGGGGTTTCTCATACCACAACATGGATTTAGCATTACGACACGGGGTACCCAAATCCGAAACTCGTAATAAGCCCCTAAATTGATCTTTCTGAAACTGCTACATAAGATAGACATGCACCTCTCATGTTTAAATTTGATCTGAATTGAAGGGTTTCCATAGCAAACTGGACTTAACCATTAGATGACAAGAGGAAACCCATCTCTTATCTGCAACTTCTAAAACCATCAACGGACTTTCATGAAACTTTATGAATGATGTAAATATATGCACATTTTATTAGAATTCATTGATTGATTTGGCTGGAGGGGGTAATCATTTGTGACCTTAGGCTCACAGTTTTTTCTAGTATCAAAAAATGTTAGTCTTACTTTGACTTAAGTCATAGTATACTCTAATTCAAAATCTTTTGGTTTATCATAGGCGGATCGAGGGGGAGGGGGGCTTTGTGAACCCCCCTTTTGGTGGAAAAATTTGGTTGAATATATCGGAAATCACTGAAGCGTGACCAAAGCGGACACCCCCCCCCTTTAGGCTAATCAGTGGGTCTCCTCTTTTCAGAATTTCTGGATTCGCCACTGCTTAGAGTCTAATAGAAAAATTGTTCCCATGTCAAGCACATACAATTTGCTATATGTAATCCTTTTATATTTGTTCTTTTGGAAACATCATTGACACATATTTTTTTTCACCAAGTCTGTGATTGCAGTGACTTTAAAAAAGACAATAACAAAACAAACAAAAGACGCCCAGTGGACCGTAAGATAGCAATACTAGAAGAGGGAAGTTTGATGCCATTAAACATTGTTCAACCCATAATTTCTTATGAAATGTCGGTACCAGGTCAGGACCATTGCGATCTTTAATTTCTCTTGTATGTATTTGCGATGTTTTGTCTATTATTTTTGGATATATGAGATTAATAACCCCAGATCAGTATTGTTGTTTCCTTTATTAAGGGCTGACACATGCTAGAACTGGCTCATCAGGTCTTGAAAAACATAATACATAATTGCAAGTATTTATTTATTTATTTATATGATAGTTACAATATCTATATTAACAAAATATGTACATTAAAAAGTAAGTTTTTAGGAAGATCTTGACATTGTCAAGTTGATATAGATACATGTTTAATTCCATAGCCTCTACAAACATAATTCATGCATGTAAAAACAATCACATTTTATGTAAAATATCTACATTGAACCCTCTCTTCCATCATATTACACTGGCTCATCCACTCTCTCATTCATGTTGAACAGACCATTTTTTTCCCACTAGAGAAGAAATAAGTTTTAAAATTTTAATTCTGACTTTTTTCAGAATAAATTTCCAACACTTTTTGTGCATATGGTAAAATACAGATTTGGAGCAAAATGTTTATTCTTTAAAAAATGGATTTCTACACTGAAATCACATGTGTTTTTGAAATAAAGTTTGATGTCAAACCTATAGTCCAAAGATAATTATTAATGTATTGTTCTACCCTTTTTTATGTTTAAAATTTAAAATATGTTTGATGACAATAAATACATGAGTTGTAAAATTTTGAAACAGATCACAAACAAAGTTTAACAGCCAGATATATCTACAAGAAAAAGTTTTGCATCCTTTTTCTGACTTCTACTAGGGGTAGAACACCCTATATACAACTGTCCTGTAGATGTAAAAGCCAAAGAATAGGGACTTTTTATACCTACATCTTTTGTATTGAAGTAACTAAGGAAGTGACCAGTGTTGTCAAGTACACGTAGAGTGTCAGTGTCAGTATCTACTACAATAACATTATCTGTAGGTGTTGTTACTATCTTCACTGGTCTGAATTGTTTGTCTTTATTGACAACAGGGTGACCAGAGTATGTGTTAACTACCTGACCTCCCTGTCCTAACACTACCACTCTACCTTTAGCAGCACCTGGATAATAATCAGCAACATGTATACAATTGTTACTTGTGCTAGTGATAGATGTAGGGTATCTAAACAAAGGGACACCACTCTTATCCTTCTCATACACACTCTCTTGATCACCCTTCTCATTCATGACAATGACAACCCTCCTCTCTTGTTTATTATCGACACCTCCAATCACAACTCGCTTTTCATTTCTTACATTGATAGATATAGGATAAAAGGGATCAATGTTATAAACAGTATGATTAACCTTACTAGTGTCTTTGTTTATTTTTTTAACAATTGTACCACCTGAACAAACAAACGAATCATTGTCACTAGATAAAGTCATACCGTACACCTTTGTGTCAACACTCGTCAGTACCTTCAGCTTGTCTCCGTATGTCTGTACTCTCTGTATCTTGTCATCCAAGTTGTATCCAATCCATAGTGAGCCATCGCTGCACGGGGAAATATCGGATATCATTGTCATATCAGTCTGGTACCATTTCACGATTTCTAGTTTAATGTTATCGATTAGACGACCAACATTTTCAATGGTAAAATATCTTGTGTCTAATTTCGGAACGCTCATTTCTATTGCAGCATATTCTGAATGCGGTTGCATAACATCTTTAGACATTATTATAGATTTGGCGTCATCGAAGAATTGGGTGGCATCTTTCAATCCTATGACTCTATTCGTTTGAATCAGAACTTTGTCGACTTGGTCTGTAAAAGTTATAATTTTCGCAATTTCACTTTCGATTGAATCATCATAGCCTTTTTTCTTGTTGCCTAATTCGCAACGTAAATTTTCGATGTAGTGTTTTAGTCTTTGGTGAAGCAGTTTTTCGTGCTCCATGATCGCACTATCAACACTGTCGAACTTCTTCGTTACTTCCAGTTTCTTTTCATTAAGTTTTGAAAGCACGGGACTAAAACAAACTTTCTCCTTCTCATAACGTTCTCTCTTCGATTTCAACAATTCTATTTTCGCGTTATAACTCTCACTTATTTCCAACATTTCATGTTTTGCATGTTCCTTTGCAATGCACGACGGACAAACTGAAACATCACAAACTTTACAAAATAAGCAACAGTAATTTCCATCGTGTTTACGACATTTTATGCTAGCGAAATCAATTTCTTGATCAAGCGAATCGGTTGAGACAATTTTATGACCTTTTGCACTGTCAAGTGAATGTATTTTGGTATTACAGTCCGCACATAACAAACGTTTACAGTCATGGCACTTATGTTTGATCGGCTTCACGTAGCAAAACTGACAATTCATTGGCGATTGCATCCTTACTTAGGACAATTTTGCCATATTTTAAAACAATAATTAATGATACAAGGACATCCGCCTACTTTTTATCAAACATTTTTGGTCTTTACCCCTCACATGACTAAACGCAAACAGATAAATAAAACAAATAATTGTTCGATCATTAAAAAAAAGGCACAGGATACGGTTACGGCAAATTTGGGCAAAACCGTAACAATAAGAAATTCTTATTGTTACGGCAAAGGCGAAAATCGGGAACGGATGACGGGACGGGGACCGAATCATTTATGACCGTAACAATAAGACATTTCTTATTATTACGGCACTTATAATTACGGTAAATCGATATTGTGACGATATGAAATAAAGAGTGATATAATTTTATAAATTCATTAAATCATAATAGGGCAAAACTTTCTAATAATCTGAATTTAAATTACAGTAATTTTTGTAACTTATTGCACATGCGACACAAGCAATATGTGGTTTTCAGATTTTATCTTATTCCTACGCATTTCATGCAGGGGAAATCTTTCAGGGAATCCATGCAGTCAGACTACGGATGCCGCAGTGTGTACATGGGTGGAATAAGCTGTGCAGTGGTTTCATTCTGCATTTTTTTCTTTGGAACAACACGCAATTTTAGTTGATTCCATCCTTCGAGGGTATAAAAAACCGCTTTACTAGACTAATGTTAATGTCTTTGTCTAAAACTTGTGTCGGTAAGCCAGTTTCCTCAGTTTTGGTTATGTTTTCGGTAACGATTTTATGGCCATCAATTAGAACAAGCTCATACTTCTACATTTGTTTTAAGTATCTTATTCAACATAGATTTATTTAAAAAGTTGCGGAAGAAGTAAAGATAAAAATATCTTATGTTTGGTAATTCTCTAACGTGAGATTTGCCGTAATAATAAATGCCGTAATAATAATAAAAAATCTTATTGTTACGGTCATAAATAATTCGGTCTCTGTCCCGTCATCCGTTCCCGATTTTCGTCTTTGCCGTAACATTAAGAATTTCTTATCGTTACGGTTTTGCCGTAATCGTATCCTGTGCAAAAAAAAAAAACGATGAACGTAAGATTTCAATGTTTCTTTTCACAAACTGATACTAGGTATGCAGATTTGTTTTATTTCTTAACTTTATGAAAATAAATCGCCTTTTACTTGTTTTTTGGGGGGCGGAGGCCGGGGGAAGGTAAAAGTTTTTAATATATTTATAACGCCATGTTATTTGAAATGAAGATTACAACAAAGCTAATGATTTGCATCTGTCAGATGAGCCAGTTAAATGTTGAAGATTTAAACCAGCTAAAGCTATAGCAGGCAGGAACCGCTTACTTTTCCGGAGCACCTGAGGTAATTTTCGTTACGGCTAGAGTTCGCGTTGCTAATTGATCTTCAGTAGTTTTTGCGCTTCAGTGTTTATATGATGTCTTTTTTTCGTCCTGTCCTTGGTTGTGTTGAGCTGGTTTTAATGGTCTCTACCCTTTTGGATTTTGACATTCGGATTCCCCATTGGTACCTCTGCTTCTCTCATGTATGTGCGTTGTAATTAAGTAAACCACGAAGAAGCTGTGATGCGGCTGAGACCTTTCTGAAATTCTTGCTGGGTATGGTATTAGAATGTATGGCGAATGAGTAATACATTTTTCAATCATGGCTAAGTATCTGTTCAAACAATTTTAACGTACTCGACAATAAGCCCTTTGGACGGCAACTCTCTGTGAAATGCTTCTGTTATGTATCGCCTTTGTCGAGCGGAACTATGAATCCATTTTTTTCGGAACACGACCATGTCGTACAATAGTGCTAAACACAAAAGTTAGACAACGCATTACTGGACCTCGGCCATGTATAAAATGTTTCTATTGGACACGTTAATATCATTGTCTTTACTATCGATTATAAACTTCACTTTCAGTTATGTTATAACCACCTAAGATCACCTAAGGCTTAATACCATAATTAAATTGGTAGATTCTCGCCCCTCCCTCCCCATGAAAATTTGCATCAAATAAAAAAAAATGGGGCAAGAATTTCAAATCCAAAAATTGTTGTGAAATATATAGGACAATAAATAATAAAATACTCCCTCCTGCCCCATAATTTTTAAAGAGTTTGATGAAAATCTACTTAAGTTTACTTGGCATAACAGTACATCGCTATATCAACATCGGAAGACAATTCGGAGTTTTTAAAATTCACGAGTTATTAATTCTTTGCTTAAATAATTTCAACATCAAATTTATAATTAACAGATCCGTTATACAGGTTATTGAATATTCTGCAAAGGCCCCGGCAACGGCTGATTCAAAAGGGTAATGAAAAATGATTTCTGTGTATATTTTAGTTTGGAATGTTTTTTTTATAGTTTAAAAAGTTTCAAGAATAGATGCACGTCGCATTCTGTCGCATTGTTTTATGTCATCATCAGGGAACGATCATTATTAGACGATGGGGGTTGGAGCAAATTTATGAATACATGACCTGTGACCAATGATCCCCCCAATCGTTTTTGTGTGGCGCTGAAGTCACCTTAAACACGATAATAGTTTTCATTATACAAATACTTAAGCGGGTATAAAACCGTTATTTGATTATGATGTAAATGAATATTTCAAGGAGTTCCCTCTCATCAGGAACATCTGAATCCAAACATTAGGTGGCAGGTCAACAAAATTGTTGAAAGAAAAGGACTGAAAACCAAAAAGATCAGAAAAAGGGATTTGGTCGAATCTTGATTTATCATATTTTGACATGTGAACATAAAGTTATGCATTGAGAAAATGATTGGGTCAAACTTGTTTAATATTTTGAACCAAAACTCTCGTGATTGTTTAAAATTTCAATACCACAGGTAACATCAATATTTTGTCAGAAAATGGTAAAACACACATTACTGAATAAAACATCTATATGCCGTAGAAGTTTCGTCAAAGAAATCGTCTCATATACTTCTATAAATATTTCGTCTTCTGGCAGCATAAGAAAATATCCTTTTTCACACATCAAATAACTATACAGGTCTTATTGACTTATATCATATATTAAAGTAAAAATATAGTCTTTTTTGATATGCATTATAGGACAAAGCACATTACCTATATCGCATACCCTATATCGCACCCCCTATATCGCACCCCTTACCCTATATCGCACCCCCTATATCGCACCCCTTACCCTATATCGCATGCCCTATATCGCACCCCTACAAAATATCAATATTTTATTCTATATGATATAATGAACATTACATGGCAAAATCTGCATCACATGCTGTATTAACCCTCGACCTATATCATACCTCGGGCCTTTGGCCCTCGGTGTGATATAGGTGTCTCGGGTAAATACAGCATATGATACAGATTTTGCCATGTATTATTCAGTATATATCTACTATTATTTTATAGAAAATATCATCTTTTTTCAAATAAATGTTAGAGAAAAAAATCTTATGTAAAATGTTTAGACCCGTCCTATGCAACTACACGAAGGACACACACAGGACCACGGTGATGGCAATTCAGATTGCTGAAGGTCTACTTCATATTTGTATTTACATCTCAAGGATGTTTTCCAAGGAAGAAATTTGATAAAATGTGATGACTTCACATTTCCAATCGACAACTTGTTACTGTGTAGCACCATTTTGTCCGCTCCAGCATCTACTGATTATTATAAGTTCTTCTGTGACATGTGTGAGACAGATCATTATTTTCTTGTCACAGTCATGAGAGTGCCATGTCTGACACAACATTGGCCAACACAAAGTAATATTGTTTATAGATGTTTTGTCTTTTACTTACGAAATTTTATGGAGGATTTCAGGTGCACATAAATAAATACGGGATTGATCTCAGAAGATGAGCACAGATGTGGGGTTGTCATAGTATCTGTATTGTTGTTTGACCATAAGTTGTCCATCTACATAATTTATTAGATATTGCCCCAAAACATGTTATTTATTGCATTAAAATAAACATTTATTGTCAAGAAGTCTTTATTTATTGCTATTAGTTGTCCGTGATGTTACGCATTGTCCCTGATGTTACCAGTCTAATTTGCTCAATTGTTGTCTAATACATAACCCTCTGAACAATGATATTTTGCAACTGAAACTAGTTAACCTTATTGTTCATCATAATGTCAATGAAGAAGTGAAATGTCATATATAGCGTTTGATATGTAAGTTAGTTTTGACCTATTTGCTGAACTGTTTAAAATCATTGTCTTTTGATGCTCTTAAAAACAAATTTTTGAGCTAACCTTTATTTTTGACGCTTGCAAAGTACTTGTTCTGTCCATAAGTGGCAAGTTATGCATGAATTTTTGAATAAAAGATTAAAGCTTTCTTTCATTGCAACGTTTTTTATGTGGTAACATCAAGGACAGCCAAATCAACCCTGAAGGACAATGACTAAAAAAAAATCAAAATATATTCGATTTGATTTTTACTCTTTGCTTGTTTTGTTTACGTTATATTTATAGCACAGTACTACGAGTTATCCTAATAAACTTCGAACGCGAAGCGTGAGTAGTTTATTTGGATAACGAGGTAGGCGGTGCTATAAATTATTTGTAACATGAATTAACTCCGCCCACTGATAAAAAAGATAATTGAAAGGCGGGACACGTAATTGTAGAGTGATTATATTTTAACCAATCAAAATTTTTATTAGTGAAACACTGGTCCGTGTCTTCGTCTGGCGGGAAATATTAAATGAAAATAATTATTCAAATATTTTTTTCATTGTTTGAAGGAGGAGTCATGTTTTAGAGGCGGAGTTTTTGGTATGCAATATTTGGGTGTTTGGTGTTGATTATTGCATGGAAATTTTCCATAGGGTTTATATGACACAGGTGACATTTTATGCAATATCATTCAGTTGAGGTGATTTGGAATACAAATGCCTATTAGTCCTTATTTATTCTTTCTGAAGATCAAAGGAAATTTCTCAATTCATGTTACAATGAAATGATAGAGGATACCAATAAGTAAATTACAAACTTTCTGTGAGCAATTCTAATATTCAAGTTTGCCTACCTCGAAATATAGACATTTTTTGAGAATGACCCATATATTACGTACAAGTTTATCAACTTGAATTTAGATTGAATTAAACAGCTTAAATATGTATGATCAGTCGTGGATCGATATCCATCTCAAGATTGTTACTTCGTTATTGTTTGAAATGAAATTATCAAGAGTTTACAGTGAAAAAGAAATTTATTCAATGACTTTTCCCTAAGTTCAAGAACTGAGAGAGGGCTTTTTTGATCCTGGGTTGCTGTATTCTAATTTGATACTTGTAACAAATACGCCATTTCCGTTGTCTCAATTGCACAGAAAGGTTAAGGATTAAGACTATAATTTAGAAAATAATGAGATGTGGAATAAGATCGGGTAAGTGAATGCGACACATGCAGCCCACAATCAAGCGGCAATTCAGAAAAAACACAATGTACAACCTCCAGCAGCCTTTAACGAGGCCATTAGGCGCTGTTCGCGGTTCTTCAATTGACCCATGGTCTAAAAAAATGCATATAATTCAACTCCAGTCCTGAAATAGTCACAGATAGACCCCCTTCTTAAACAAGGAACAGAAAACATAAAACAGACAAGTACAAACGAAAGCTTTGTCAAAGATTCCTGGCTTAGAACAGGCACATATAATATGTGGCGGGGTTAAACTAGTTTTTTTGGGCCCAACCTTCCCGCTATCAATATTCCTAGACAAAGCACAAAAAACTAAACATACAATAAAAATCAAATCGATCAAAGTTCAATTCCACTAGAGAGAACCTTCGACAAAAGACAACAAGAACAAACGAAAGGACGGTAAATGAACTCTCTATAGAACACTCGTTGTTACTGACAGCTAGCTGAGAATCTTTAATCTACTGATGTAAAAAAACAAACATATCGATTTTAAATCCGACACATCACTTCAAACAATAATGATTTAGTGAAGTGTCATCACACAAAACCGACATGCTTGATCGCTTTAATGCTTAAAAATGACAATATTAAAAAGGCTTATGGAAATAAAGGTAATAACAACATTACCGAACTCGGAGGATCAATCTCAATGTCCATGAGAAAAGACAAAACATGGAAGACACACCGGAATAGTTGTAGATCGCAATGATCCTGACTTGGTACAGGCATTTCAAATGAAATGGTGGGTTAAACCAGGTTTTATGACGCGCCAAACCTCCCTCTTCCATTGCGATCTTAGGGACCGGTAGTAACACACAACGCAACACGGCTGTGAAGACATACTAGGGATAGTAAGACAATTTATTGGCGATTGAACAGTCAATTCAATTGATTCTGCCATTTCGGAAAGCCTGTTTAATTTGCCAACTATCCCCCCGTTCGCAATTAAATAAAGTTATATTTCCCTGTTCGTCACGATTTATACATGTAGTTGGCCACTAAGAATTTACAGGAAACACTGAATGGGAAGAGCGATCATTTTTCACGGAAAATGTGATGTCATTTCTGAAGATCATGTAGATTTGGAAAAAGGAAAAAAAATCAATATGCATATGGGTGCAAAAGCCGAGTTGTCGTATTTTATTAATTAAAACCTCCCTTGTCTTCAATTTAAGATTTAACATAATTGGTTATCTGTTGACAACTTTTTGAGTAATTGTCTGGAAACTGCTTCTTTAAGAAAATTTCAAAAGTTTTTCTGCTGCTGTGACCTTGACCTTATATGAAATTACCCCAAAATCAATAAAATTTCTCCTCTTATGATTAGTAACAATATACAAAACTTTCATTAAAATTTGTTGAGAACTTTTTGAGTTATGGTCCGGCAATCACTAATTCAAGAAATCTTCTAACATTTTTCTGTCGCTGTGACATTTACCTTGAACAGATTTAGCCCAAAATCGATAAAGTTCCTCCTCTAATGGTATGTAGCAATATACTTAAGTTTCATTTAAATCAGTTTCGAACATTTTGAGTAATGGTCCGGAAACCACTAATTCAAGAAATTTTCTAACGTTTTTCTGTCGATGTGACCTTGACCTAAAACGGATTTATCCAAAAATCAATAGGGTCCCTCCTCTTATAGTATGTAACAATATCCCAAAGTTTCAATATAATCAGTTCAAAACTTTTTGAGTTATGGTCCGGAAACCACTAATTCAAGAAACTTTCTAACGTTTTTCTGTGCTTGAACGGATTTATCCCCAAATCAATAGGGTTCCTCCTATTATGGTATGTGACAAAAAGTCCCAAAGTTTCATAAAAGTCGGTTCACAACATTTTGCGTTATGGTCCGGAAACCAATTGTTGACGTCAGCACACCCGCACGTCCGCACACCCGCACGCCCGCCCAGCCGCCCGCCATCATCATAACGATAGCCGAGTTCAACTTCGTTGCAACTCGGATAAAAAATAATTAAGCAAAATTCAATATCAAACAACACGTATTTGTCTATTTACAGCTGTATGTTTTTTAGCAAGTGAAGTACATGTAAAGATTATTATATCCCTCTCTTGAGAAGTTGGATACATAGCGACAGAGCTGTCCGATAGTTACACCTAAGGTTACCATATCTTTTATTCGTAACTCTTCCAAAAATCCCCGATGATTTTTTATGAATCTCAGTTTTACACTATGCCTTCGGCATGATGTAGATGTGACCTTTTGTAATAAAATCTAATTTGATAGATTTTGTGGGGTTTCCAAAGTAAAACTAGAAAAACTGTGAGCCGCAGCTCACAAATAAATACCCCCCACCCCCCAAAAAAATTAATCAGATAAAATTTAGAATAGGAGATGCACATCTACATTATGTCACAAAGATTGTGTGTAGGTTTCATGAAAATCCATCAAGGGATTTATGAGGAGTTGCGGATAAGAGATGGGTACCCCCATGTAGTCAATGGCTAAGTCCATGTTTTGATATGGGAAACCCCAAAAACCATTCTGATCAAATTTTAAAATAGTAAGTGCACATCTACATTATGTCACAAAGATTGTGTGTAAGTTTCATGAAAATCTATCAAGGGGTTTAGGAGGAGTTGCGGATAAGAGATGGGTACCCCCATGTAGTTGAATGGCTAAGTCCATGTTTTGATATGGGAAACCCCAAAAACCATTCTGATCAAATTTTAAAATAGTAAGTGCACATCTACATTATGTCACAACAATTGTGTGTAAGTTTCATGAAAATCCATCAAGGGGTTTAGGAGGAGTTGTGGATAAGAGAAGGGTACCCCCATGTAGGCGAATGGCTAAGTCCATGTTTTGCTATAGGAAACCCCAAAAATCATTCTGATCAAATTTTAAAATTGTAGGTGCACATCTACATTATGTCACAAAGATTGTGCGTAAGTTTCATGAAAATCCACCAAGGGGTTTAGGAGGAGTTGCGGATAAGAGATGGGTACCCTGAAGTGTAACGGAAGGACGGACGGAAGGACGGACGGAAGGACGGACGGACACCCCTATCACTATATACCCCCCACTTTTGAAGTGGGGGGTATAACAAGGGGTTGTACAAGTCGTGTACCGTAAAGCAACTTAGCATTAACCATTCTCTCAATCAGAAGTAGATGACCGACTGACAAAAAACTGTTAAAAAAGATGACCGACTGGCATGGAAACGGGAGGCAATGTACAACTCACCATGATAAAGCTTTGCACCAAATTTAAAATCAATCCTTTACGAAGAGATCGAGAAATCTGTTACGAAACTTTTTTCATTAATTTCCGACCCTTTGAACAGTTTTTAGAAGTCGGCTCGGAAAACAGGAAGTAGATGACCGACTGACCTGGAAAGGGGTTTAGAACGGTACAACTCATCATGCGTAAGCTAAAGACAAAATTTGAAATCCATCTTTTCGTAGAAGCCGTTACGAAAGTTTGTATAGACGTACAGCCTCCTCTCTAACGAGTTGAGATATAACATGGACTTAGCTGTTAGACGACAAGTGGTCACGTATACATGTACCCGTGTATCTCTTATCCGCAAACCATACTTTACCATTCAATTGATTTAAGAGGATCATTATCTCATGACATAATAAATGAAGATGTACACCTTCTATCTTAAAATCTTATCTAACTGATGGAATTTTGAGGTTTCCCATAGCAAAACATCGGTTTATTAAATTATGACAGGGGTACCAAAATCTACAAGTCCGCATAAAACCCTAAATAGCTAGATTTTCCTAGCAGAAACCTTCACACAATCTTTGTGATATAATGTAGATCAATGGCACCTCCTTCTTTTTTAAAGTTTGTTCTGATGGATTTTGGGAGTTTCCCAAAGCATCACATGGAACCACTGAATATGGAGAATAAATCTGAAATGTCCGAGAAAAAAGACAAAACAAGAAAGACATACCACAGAAATTTACGATCACAATAGTCCTGACTTTGTCCAGGGATTAAAAGGATGGTGGATTACGACTTAGCGTTACGACAAAGAACTGAACACACCGTGTTTTATTCGCAACTCCGCCTAAACCCGTTGATTGATTTAAATAAAACTTTCACACAATTCTTTCTACATTGTGCACTTTCGATTATAAAAATTGAATTGAATCTAATGGATTTTTTTGGTTTTCCACAGTAAAACATACATGAACTTTGGAATTAGACGATAACAGGGTACCCATCTCTTATCCACAAATCATCCTTAACCCCTTAATAGACGTAGATGTGCTCTTCATGTTAAAACAAGAGACTCTCAGGAGCCTGGCTCGCTCACCTGGTCCTTTGGCTATAAAAGTCTCCCCCTAGAAAGGGTCATCTGACAACTTTGACCCAATAAAGACTTCTGTAGAGCTAAATGAGATGAACGTTTACGTAAGCACCATCTCTTGCTATCCGCAACACTTTTCAGTTTCCAGAGCAAGAAACATGAAAAACGCATTTTTACCTTCAAAGGGTCACAACTTTTATAAAGGGTCATCTGACAAAAAGGAGACTTGCGGAGCATAGTGAACTGAAGGTTTACGCAAGTAACAGCTTTCTGTTTCTGCAATACTTATTCTATCGGACAAAACATAAAAACCCACTTTTTAACCTTCAATAAAAAGGGCCATCACCGCTATAATGACTATAATGGTTCATCTGACATCCTTGACCCAATGGAGACTTTTGTAAAGCTCAATGAGCTGAATTTCTAAGCAAGCAACGTTTTTCTCTTTCTACAATAGTTTCCATTCTATTAAGCAACCACACGAAAAACCTTTTTTTTTTACCTTTAAAGAACCATAATCCTTTTGATGGATCATCTGGCATCTTCGACCCAATAGAGACTTTTGTAAAGCTCAATGAGCTTAAGGTTTAAGCAAGCAACATCTTCCCTCTCACTGCAATAGTTTTTATTCTATAGGTCGAAAACATGCATGGAAAACACCATTAATGTCCCTTTAAGGGCCATACTGCTTCTAGGATTCACCTGACAACTTAGACCTATTAGAGACTACTAGTATTGTAGCGCTCGATATAGGTTGGAGGTTTAGGCAAGCATAGCTTTCCTCTATTTGCAATAGTTTACATTCTATAGGCTTAAAACATGAAAAATCTTAATCTTTTATTAAAGCGCAATATAAGAAGTCATCTGACACTACACCCACTGGAGATTTTGATGATGAAGAAGGAAGGTTGCATGAAATTTCTCCATCTTTTATATATTTTTAGATTTAAAGCCAAATGCAGTATGCGAGTTAAGTGTAAGGTTCTTTATCATGAGTACCGAAATTAGTTCGGTCGGATATCCTGACCCCCTTGTCTTTTTTTAACAAAGGCGGTCATGTTTTTAACGGATCAAAATTCGAAAAAAAAACTTTTGCAAGACGCCCGAAGGATTACTCATACGAAGTTTCATTTAATTCTTTAAAGAAGTCTTAGACGACAGATGACGACGGATGTCATTTGGTCCAGATGAGCTACAAATGGATCTAAAGGATTATAGGGGTTTCTCATACCACAACACCAACTGTATGTGATTAGGTTTGTCAGTTACCTGCCCAAGGTCGGTGGTTTCCTCCGGGTACTCCGGTTTCCTCCACCATTAAACACTGACCGCCCTACATGGCCCAGGTGCGTCGATAAAGGGCGTTAAACACCAACACACACACACATACCACAACATGGATTTAGCATTACGACACGGGGTACCCAAATCCGCAACTCGTTATAAGCCCCTAAATTGATCTTTCTGAAACTGCTACATAAGATAGACATGCACCTCTCATGTTTTAATTTGATCTGAATTGAAGGGTTTCCATAGCAAACTGGACTTAACCATTAGATGACAAGAGGAAACCCAGCTCTTATCTACAACTTCTAAAACCATCAACGGACTTTCATGAAACTTTATGAATGATGTAAATATATGCACATTTTATTAGAATTCATTGATTGATTTGGCTGGAGGGGGTAATCATTTGTGACCTTAGGCTCACAGTTTTTCTAGTTTCAAAAAATGTTAGTCTTACTTTGACTTAAGTCATAGTATACTCTTATTCAAAATCTTTTGGTTTATCATAGGCGAATCTAGGGGGGGGGGCTTTGGGACCCCCCCTTTGGTGGAAAAATTTGGTTGAATATATCGGAAATCACTGAAGCGTGACCAAAGCGGGCCCCCTCTTAGGCTAATCAGTGGGCCTCCTCTTTTCAGAATTTCTGGATCCGCCACTGCTTAGAGTCTAATAGAAAAATTGTTCCCATGTCAAGCACATACAATTTGCTGTATGTAATCCTTTTATATTTGTTCTTTTGGAAACATCATTGACACATATTTTTTTCACCAAGTCTGTGATTGTAGTGACTTTAGAAAAGACAATAACAAAACAAACAAATGACGCTCAGTGGACCCTTAGATCGCAATAGAAGAGGTTTGATGCCATTAAACCTTGTTCAACCCATAATTTCTTATGAAATGTCGGTACCAGGTCAGGACCATTGCGATCTTAACCAATAGAAGAGGTAGATTTGGTGCCCTTAAATCTTTCTTGTTGAAGACAAAACTTCAATTTCTCTGGTATGTTTGCGATGTTTTGTCTTTTATTTTTGGATATATGAGATTAATAACCCCAGTTCAGTATTGTTGTTTCCTTTATTAAGGGCTGACACAAGCTAGAAATGGCTCATCAGGTCTTGAAAAACATAATACATAATTGCAAGTATTATTTATTTATTTATTTGATAGTTACAGTATCTATATTAACAAAATATGTACATTAAAAAGTAAGATTTTAGGAAGATCTTGACATTGTCAAGTTGATATTGATACATGTTTAATTCCATAGCCTCTACAAACATAATTCATGCATGTAAAAAAAAATCACATTTTATGTAAAATATCTATACTGAACCCTCTCTTCCATCATGTTACACTGGCTCATCCACTCTCTCATACATGTTGAACAGACCATTTTTTCCCACTAGAGAAGAAATAAGTTTTAAAATTTTTAATTCTGCCTTTTTTCAGGATAAATTTCCAACACTTTTTGTGCATATGGTAAATACAGATTTGGAGCAAAATGTTTATTCTTTAAAAAATGAATTTCTATACTGAAATCACATGTGTTTTATGAAATGAAAGATGTCAAATCTAAAAAGACAATTATTAATGTATTGTTTTTACCCCTTTTATTTGGTCTATAAAATTTAGAATATGTTTGATGACAATAAATACACGAGTTGTAAAATTTTGAAACAGACAGGAAAAAAAAAACAGATCACAAACAAAGATTAACAGCCAGATATATCTACAAGATAAAGTTTTGCCTCCTTTTTCTTATTACCTACACGATAAGTACACCCTATATACAACTGTCCTGTAGATGTAAAAGCCAAAGAAAAAGGGCCGTATATACCTACATCTTTTGTATTGAAGTATCTAAGGAAGTGACCAGTGTTGTCAAGTACATGTAGAGTTTGAGTGTCTCTATCTACTACAATAACATTATCTGTAGGTGTTGTTACTATACTCTCTGGTTTGAATTGTGTGTCTTTATTGACAACAGGGTGACCAGAGTATGTGTTAACTACCTGACCTCCCTGTCCTAACACTACCACTCTACCTTTACCATCAGATGGGAGATAATCAGCAACATGTATACAGTTGTTACTTGTGGTAGTGATAGATCTAGGATATCTAAACAAAGGGACACCACTCTCATCCTTCTCATACACACTCTCTTGATCACCCTTCTCATTCATGACAATGACAACCCTCCTCTCTTGTTCACTATTATGACCTCCAATAACTATTCTCTTATTAATTGATACATGAACTGATATAGCTCTGTATGGGGAAATTTTATAATTGGATTTGCTAAGTTCACCAAGAGAGTTTACATGATTTAAGACTGGACCAAAACAAAATAAAAGTTGATTGTCACTAGATAAAGTCATACCGTACACCTCTGTGTCAACACTGTTCAGTATCTTCAGTTTGTCTCCGTCTGTCTGTACCCTCTGTACCTTTTTGTCTAAGATGTATCCAATCCATAGTGAGCCATCGCTGCACGGGGAAATATGGGATATCATTGTCATATCAGTCTGGTACCGGTTTACGATTGCCAGTTTGATATCGATCGCGGTATCTTTGTTTACAAGACGACCAACGTTTTCGATTGTAAAATATAGTGGATCGATTTTCGGAACGATTATTTCAATCGCGGTAGATTCGGGACGTGGTCGCGCAAAATCTTTAAAGTTTATTACAGATTTTGCCTCATCAAAGAATTTGGTGGCGTCTTTCAATCCTATAACTTTATCCGTTTGATTTAGAACTTTGTCAATATGGTCCATAAAAGCTAGAATTTTCGTCATTTCATTTCCGATTGAATCGTCGTAACCTTTTTTCTTGTTGGCAAGATCGCAACGTAAATGTTCGATGTAGTGTTTTAGTCTTTGGACAAGCCGTTTTTCGTGTTCAGTGATCGCGCTATCAACACTTCCGAATCTTTTCGTTACCTCATGTTTCTTTTCATCAAGTTTTGAAAGCACAGGACTAAAACATGCTTTCTCCTTCTCATAACGCTCTCTCCTAGATTTTAAGAGTTCGATTTTCGCATTATAACTCTCATTTATTTCCAACATTTCGTGTTTTGCATGTTCCTTTGCAATGCACGACGGACAAACTGAAACATCACAAACTTTACAAAATAAGCAACAGTAATTCCCATCGTGTTTACGACACTTTATGCTAGCGAAATCAATTTCTTGATCAAGCGAATCGGTTGAGACAATTTTATGACCTTTTGCACTGTCAAGTGAATGTATTTTGATATTACAGTCCGCACATAACAAACGTTTACAGTCAATACATTTATGTTTTATCGTTTTTACAGAACAAAACTGACAATTTATTGGCGATTGAACAGTCAATTCAACTGATTCGGCCATTTTGGAAGGCCCAACTATTCCTCCGTTCGTATCTTAATAAAGATATATTTCCCTGTTCGTCACGATTTATACATGTAGTTTGCCACTTAAGAATTTACAGGAAACGCTGAAGGGGAAGAGCGATCATTTTCACGGAAAATGTGATGTCATTTGTAAAGATCATGTAGATTTGGTAAAAGGAAAAAAAAAACTAATTACGCAAATTAAATATAAAACCATACGTATTTGACTATTTAAAGCTGTATGTTTTTTTAACAAGTGGAGTACATGTAAAACATTATTTGCACATTTTTGTAACCGCGTGGAAGCCACCCTACCCCAACTCCGGTTACCCGGTCTCCCCGTGTGTTTGTATGCTATTATAAGTACAAAGAAGGATAATTCTAATGTGTCACATGAACAAAATAAATAAAAATAAAAAATCTAATATTAAAAACGAAAGAATATGGAATATGTGCCAGAAAGACACGATCCACATATTGAAATGATTTTAATAAATGTGCGAAAGCAAAATTTCACTGCGTGTGAAGCGCTTTTCTGGATTAACCTTCATCAGACACGCTAGTAGTAAAACTACTTGGAAAACCGGTAGAATATTAGATTTGATCAAACAAATGACGCTCAGACCAAAAAGGCCAAATGAACTATTATAATAGTATAAAGGGCACAGAATAAAACCATTAGCATTTATCGACAGGGACACAAAACCAAAAACAATCTATGCCTGGTACATTTTTTAAATGAATCTTATGGAAGAAGCAAAGGTGTACCAAATGGGTAATCAGTATCAGGGACCCAGTTGACTAAGCTCTAAGTCTTGTTTTCTTCAACCTTGAAAGGGTGGGTCTTAGTTTTTGTTTTGGCCAGAAAAAATATTTATTTTTTTAAGGCGTCGACAGAATATTTTTTTTTAATATAAGCATTATTTTTTAAAGCAGAAATCCTTCTTCAGATTTTTTTTTACCAACTGCTGCCAAAATATTATCTTCATCAAAATTAAGAATTAAGAAAATTAAGATATTCAAAATTTTCAAAATATTTTTAAGGAAAAAACCAATGCCCCCCTTCAAGTTGTAGCACTAAAATAAATATTAGAAAAATCTAGGGTTACTCTTCCAGAAAATCAAGATTTTATGACAAAAAATTAAATGGTCGATCCATTAGTTCGGAATTATTGTTTTATTACCTATTAACTAATAACCGTATAAACTAATAAAAAGAAACCTCATTCTTCTTTTTAAGATAACCAAAGTATGTAAATTGAAGAAATGAAAAATGTCATCTTGGCATTTTAAAGAAAAATAAAAAGCTTGTCCGAGCGCAGCATGATACGACCGCAACATGTCGAACCCTGTACGTTTAAGGCCCAATATGGATAGACAATAGCTCTTGACACGTGCAGTCCATGGTGGGCTGACAAAGTTTTTTTTTCATCTGACAGCTTCGATCCAATGGATACTTTTATAGAGATTAATGATACGAATGTTGAAGCAGGTAACAGCTTTTCTCTATCTGCAATAGTTTTCATTCTATCGGGCAAAAACATGAAAAAACCTTATTTTTGATCTTTAAAGGACCATATAACCCCTAAAAGGAGTCATCTGACAGGTTCGACCAAATGGAGACTTTTGTAGAGCTTTTGATGCTGAATAAGGTAGGTTGCATCAGATTTTCTCTTTTAGTTTCTGATCTACAGGCCAAAAACAGTTGTCTGACCCCTGGTATATTTTTAGCATCAGCGGCCATGTTTTATGACGGATCAAAAATCGAAACACAACTTTTTATGCAGGACAACCTCAATCATACCAAGTTTCATTAAATTCTGTTCAAGTAGGTTTAGAGAAGAAGATTTTTGAAAAATTGTTAACGGGCGACAGGCGACGACGACGGGCGCCAAGTGATGGCAATAGCTCACACGGACCTTCGATTTAGGTGAGCTAAAAAGGGGAGGTTGCAATAATTAATTCTCCATTTTGTATTGACTACTTGACAAGACTTAACATAAAAAAAAATGAACAGAAATAAAAAAAAAGTTTTTTTGCCCTTTTTGGGCCCCTTATTTCTAAACAAGAGGCCCCAAGGAGCCTGATTCGCTCACCTGATCTCAAATGCTTAAGACTCTTATCTAGTTTACAGCATGGTCTACTGCATGTACTTGGTAAGAAACTAGTTAGGTTAGAAAACACTGTTAAGATCAAGTATACAAAGTTACAAAGCTTTGTCCTTCAAATAATCAAACAAGTTTAAATTGATTGAAAACAGTAAAAAGAGGGGGGTAACTCTTTAATATAAAAGCGGTTGATCTGACAATTATGACCCTGTCCAACTATTCCTCCGTTCGTATCTTAATAAAGATATATTTCCTTGTTCGTCACGATTTATACATGTAGTTGGCCACTTAAGAATTTACAGGAAACACTGAAGGGTAAGAGCGATCATTTTCACGGAAAATGTGATGTCATTTGTAAAGATCATGTAGATTTGGTAAAAGGAAAAAAAAAAGTATTACGCAAAATTAAATATAAACCCTACGTATTTGACTATTTAAAGCTGTATGTTTTTTTAACAAGTGGAGTACATGTAAAACATTATTTGCACATTTTTGTAACCGCGTGGAAGCCACCCTTCCCCAACTCCGGTTACCCGGTCTCCCCCGTGTGTTTGTTGTGACTGTATGTATGCTATTATAAGTACAAAGAAGGATAATTCTAATGTGTCACATGGACAAAATAAAAATAAAAATAAAAAATCTAATATGACGCTCAAACCAAAAAGGCCAAATGAACTATTATAATAGTATAAAGGGCACAGAATAAAACCATTAGCATTTATCGACAGGGACACAAAACCAAAAACAATCTATGCCTGGTACATTTTTTAAATGAATCTTTATATGGGTTAGATTTAAACCTTGTAAACATTTCAATAGACGGGAACCAGTTGACTAAGCTCTAAGTCTTGTTTTCTTCAACGTTGAAAGGGTGGGTCTTGGTTTTTGTTTTGGCCAGAAAAAAATATTTATTTTTTGAAGGCGTCGCGACAGAATATTTTTTTTAATTTAAGCATTATTTTTTAAAGCAGAAATCCTTCTTCAGATTTTTTTTTACCAACTGCTGCCAAAATATTCTCTTCATCAAAATTAAGAATTAAGAAAATTAAGATATTCTAAATTTTCAAAATAGTTTTAAGGAAAAAACCAATGCCCCCATTCAAGTTGTAGCACTAAAATAAATATTAGAAAAATCTAGAGTTACTCTTCCAGAAAATCAAGATTTTATGACAAAAAAATTAGTTCAGAATTATTGTTTTATTACCTATTAACTAATAACCTTATAAACTAATAAAAAGAAACCTAATTCTTCTTTTTAAGATAACCAAAGTATGTAAATTGTAGAAATGAAAAATGTCATCTTGGCATTTTAAAGAAAAAATAAAAAGCTTGTCCGAGCGCAGCATGATACGACCGCAACATGTCGAACCCTGTACGTTTAAGGCCCAATATGGATAGACAATAGCTCTTGACACGTGCAGTCCATGGTGGGCTGACAAATTTTTTTTTCATCTGACAGCTTCGATCCAATGGATACTTATATAGAGATTAATGATACGAATGTTGAAGCAGGTAACAGCTTTTCTCTATCTGCAATAGTTTTCATTCTATCGGGCAAAAACATGAAAAAACCCTATTTTTGATCTTTAAAGGACCATATAACCCCTAAAAGGAGTCATCTGACAGGTTCGACCAAATGGAGACTTTTGTAGAGCTTTTGATGCTGAATAAGGTAGGTTGCATCAGATTTTCTCTTTTACTTTCTGATCTACAGGCCAAAAACAGTTGTCTGACCCCCTGGTATATTTTTAGCATCAGCAGCCATGTTTTATGACGGATCAAAAATCGAAACACAACTTTTTGTGCAGGACAACCTCAATCATACCAAGTTTCATTAAATTCTGTTCAAGTAGGTTTAGAGAAGATTTTTGAAAAATTGTTAACGGGCGACAGGCGACGACGACGGGCGCCAAGTGATGGCAATAGCTCACACGGACCTTCGATTTAGGTGAGCTAAAAAGGGGAGGTTGCAATAATTAATTCTCCATTTTGTATTGACTACTTGACAAGACTTAACATAAAAAAAAATGAACAGAAATAAAAAAAAAGTTTTTTTGCCCTTTTTGGGCCCCTTATTTCTAAACAAGAGGCCCCAAGGAGCCTGATTCGCTCACCTGATCTCAAATGCTTAAGACTCTTATCTAGTTTACAGCATGGTCTACTGCATGTACTTGGTAAGAAACTAGTTAGGTTAGAAAACACTGTTAAGATCAAGTATACAAAGTTACAAAGCTTTGTCCTTCAAATAATCAAACAAGTTTAAATTGATTGAAAACAGTAAAAAGAGGGGGGTAACTCTTTAATATAAAAGCGGTTGATCTGACAATTATGACCCTGTCCAACTATTCCTCCGTTCGTATCTTAATAAAGATATATTTCCTTGTTCGTCACGATTTATACATGTAGTTGGCCACTTAAGAATTTACAGGAAACACTGAAGGGTAAGAGCGATCATTTTCACGGAAAATGTGATGTCATTTGTAAAGATCATGTAGATTTGGTAAAAGGAAAAAAAAAAGTATTACGCAAAATTAAATATAAACCCTACGTATTTGACTATTTAAAGCTGTATGTTTTTTTAACAAGTGGAGTACATGTAAAACATTATTTGCACATTTTTGTAACCGCGTGGAAGCCACCCTTCCCCAACTCCGGTTACCCGGTCTCCCCCGTGTGTTTGTTGTGACTGTATGTATGCTATTATAAGTACAAAGAAGGATAATTCTAATGTGTCACATGGACAAAATAAAAATAAAAATAAAAAATCTAATATGACGCTCAAACCAAAAAGGCCAAATGAACTATTATAATAGTATAAAGGGCACAGAATAAAACCATTAGCATTTATCGACAGGGACACAAAACCAAAAACAATCTATGCCTGGTACATTTTTTAAATGAATCTTTATATGGGTTAGATTTAAACCTTGTAAACATTTCAATAGACGGGAACCAGTTGACTAAGCTCTAAGTCTTGTTTTCTTCAACGTTGAAAGGGTGGGTCTTGGTTTTTGTTTTGGCCAGAAAAAAATATTTATTTTTTGAAGGCGTCGCGACAGAATATTTTTTTTAATTTAAGCATTATTTTTTAAAGCAGAAATCCTTCTTCAGATTTTTTTTTACCAACTGCTGCCAAAATATTCTCTTCATCAAAATTAAGAATTAAGAAAATTAAGATATTCAAAATTTTCAAAATAGTTTTAAGGAAAAAAACAATGCCCCCATTCAAGTTGTAGCACTAAAATAAATATTAGAAAAATCTAGAGTTACTCTTCCAGAAAATCAAGATTTTATGACAAAAAAATTAGTTCAGAATTATTGTTTTATTACCTATTAACTAATAACCTTATAAACTAATAAAAAGAAACCTAATTCTTCTTTTTAAGATAACCAAAGTATGTAAATTGTAGAAATGAAAAATGTCATCTTGGCATTTTAAAGAAAAAATAAAAAGCTTGTCCGAGCGCAGCATGATACGACCGCAACATGTCGAACCCTGTACGTTTAAGGCCCAATATGGATAGACAATAGCTCTTGACACGTGCAGTCCATGGTGGGCTGACAAAGTTTTTTTTTCATCTGACAGCTTCGATCCAATGGATACTTTTATAGAGATTAATGATACGAATGTTGAAGCAGGTATCAGCTTTTCTCTATCTGCAATAATTTTCATTCTATCGGGCAAAAACATGAAAAAAACCCTATTTTTGATCTTTAAAGGACCATATAACCCCTAAAAGGAGTCATCTGACAGGTTCGACCAAATGGAGACTTTTGTAGAGCTTTTGATGCTGAATAAGGTAGGTTGCATCAGATTTTCTCTTTTACTTTCTGATCTACAGGCCAAAAACAGTTGTCTGACCCCCTGGTATATTTTTAGCATCAGCGGCCATGTTTTATGACGGATCAAAAATCGAAACACAACTTTTTGTGCAGGACAACCTCAATCATACCAAGTTTCATTAAATTCTGTTCAAGTAGGTTTAGAGAAGAAGATTTTTGAAAAATTGCTAACGGACGACAGGCGACGACGACGGGCGCCAAGTGATGGCAATAGATCACACGGACCTTCGATTTAGGTGAGCTAAAAAGGGGAGGTTGCAATAATTAATCCTCCATTTTGTATTGACTACTTGACAAGACTTAGCATAAAATAAAATGAACAGAAATAAAAAAAGTTTTTTTGCCCTTTTTGGGCCCCTTATTTCTAAACAAGAGGCCCCAAGGAGCCTGATTCGCTCACCTGATCTCAAATGCTTAAGACTCTTATCTAGTTTACAGCATGGTCTACTGCATGTACTTGGTAAGAAACTAGTTAGGTTAGAAAACACTGTTAAGATCAAGTATACAAAGTTACAAAGCTTTGTCCTTCAAATAATCAAACAAGTTTAAATTGATTGAAAACAGTAAAAGGGGGGGGGTAACTCTTTAATATAAAAGCGGTTGATCTGACAATTATGACCCTGTCCAACTATTCCTCCGTTCGTATCTTAATAAAGATATATTTCCTTGTTCGTCACGATTTATACATGTAGTTGGCCACTTAAGAATTTACAGGAAACACTGAAGGGTAAGAGCGATCATTTTCACGGAAAATGTGATGTCATTTGTAAAGATCATGTAGATTTGGTAAAAGGAAAAAAAAATTATTACGCAAAATTAAATATAAACCCTACGTATTTGACTATTTAAAGCTGTATGTTTTTTTAACAAGTGGAGTACATGTAAAACATTATTTGCACATTTTTGTAACCGCGTGGAAGCCACCCTTCCCCAACTCCGGTTACCCGGTCTCCCCCGTGTGTTTGTTGTGACTGTATGTATGCTAGATTTCGACAAGCTTTATGCAAGATCAGAATAAGTGCACATCCCTTAAGGATAGAGACAGATAGATATTCAAAAAATTATATTGAAAGATCATTAAGAAAATGTCAATATTGTACTATGAATAAAACAGAGGACGAATTACATTTTATTATTGAATGTCCATTATATGCTGAATTAAGAGATATTTTTTCAAATAAGATTTTACATTATTGCAAAAACTATAATAATTTACAAAACAGTTTAAAATTTAATTGGATTTTTATACAAGAAGATTTAGATTTGCTCAGAGAGTTTGGAAATTATGTATATCAAAGTCTTCAATTAAGAAGAACATCAAATGTTGTAGCATAACTTTAGATTTATTTGTTCAATGGTGTTCTCATAATAAATACATGCATATTTCATACATGTAACTGTATCATATTATGTACTACTTGGCTCTGCCCCTGTAAAATCATTAAGTTGTTGTTATTAATCAATCTGTTATAATTTTATTTACTGTCACAAATTGTCATAATCACTTATATGTAATTGTATGCTCTATTATAGGGCCCTTAATTGGAATAAAGCTATTTCTATTTCTATTTCTATGCTATTATAAGTACAAAGAAGGATAATTCTAATGTGTCACATGGACAAAATAAAAATAAAAATAAAAAATCTAATATGACGCTCAAACCAAAAAGGCCAAATGAACTATTATAATAGTATAAAGGGCACAGAATAAAACCATTAGCATTTATCGACAGGGACACAAAACCAAAAACAATCTATGCCTGGTACATTTTTTAAAATGAATCTTATGGGTTAGATTTAAACCTTGTAAACATTTCAATAGACGGGAACCAGTTGACTAAGCTCTAAGTCTTGTTTTCTTCAACGTTGAAAGGGTGGGTCTTGGTTTTTGTTTTGGCCAGAAAAAAATATTTATTTTTTGAAGGCGTCGCGACAGAATATTTTTTTTAATTTAAGCATTATTTTTTAAAGCAGAAATCCTTCTTCAGTTTTTTTTTACCAACTGCTGCCAAAATATTCTCTTCATCAAAATTAAGAATTAAGAAAATTAAGATATTCAAAATTTTCAAAATAGTTTTAAGGAAAAAAAACCATGCCCCCATTCAAGTTGTAGCACTAAAATAAATATTAGAAAAATCTAGAGTTACTCTTCCAGAAAATCAAGATTTTATGACAAAAAAATTAGTTCAGAATTATTGTTTTATTACCTATTAACTAATAACCTTATAAACTAATAAAAAGAAACCTAATTCTTCTTTTTAAGATAACCAAAGTATGTAAATTGTAGAAATGAAAAATGTCATCTTGGCATTTTAAAGAAAAAATAAAAAGCTTGTCCGAGCGCAGCATGATACGACCGCAACATGTCGAACCCTGTACGTTTAAGGCCCAATATGGATAGACAATAGCTCTTGACACGTGCAGTCCATGGTGGGCTGACAAAGTTTTTTTTTCATCTGACAGCTTCGATCCAATGGATACTTTTATAGAGCTTAATGATACAAATGTTGAAGCAGGTATCAGCTTTTCTCTATCTGCAATAGTTTTCATTCTATCGGGCAAAAACATGAAAAAACCCTATTTTTGATCTTTAAAGTACCATATAACCCCTAAAAGGAGTCATCTGACAGGTTCGACCAAATGAAGACTTTTGTAGAGCTTTTGATGCTGAATAAGGTAGGTTGCATCAGATTTTCTCTTTTACTTTCTGATCTACAGGCCAAAAACAGTTGGCTGACCCCCTGGTATATTTTTAGCATCAGCGGCCATGTTTTATGACGGACCAAAAATCGAATCACAACTTTTTGTGCAGGACAACCTCAATCATACCAAGTTTCATTAAATTCTGTTCAAGTAGGTTTAGAGAAGAAGATTTTTGAAAAATTGTTAACGGACGACAGGCGACGACGACGGGCGCCAAGTGATGGCAATAGATCACACGGACCTTCGATTTAGGTGAGCTAAAAAGGGGAGGTTGCAATAATTAATCCTCCATTTTGTATTGACTACTTGACAAGACTTAACATAAAAAAAATGAACAGAAATAAAAAAAAGTTTTTTTGCCCTTTTTGGGCCCCTTATTTCTAAACAAAAGGCCCCAAGGAGCCTGATTCGCTCACCTGATCTCAAATGCTTAAGACTCTTATCTAGTTTACAGCATGGTCTACTGTATGTACTTGGTAAGAAACTAGTTAGGTTAGAAAACACTGTTAAGATCAAGTATACAAAGTTACAAAGCTTTGTCCTTCAAAAAATCAAACAAGTTTAAATTGATTGAAAACAGTTAAGGTGGGAACTCTTTGATATAAAAGCGGTTGATCTGACAATTATGACCCTGACATCTTTTTGCAAAGGAAAAGGTATGATTAGGACTTTATTTGGCCCCTAATTTTAGAAAAATTAATATCCTAAGTACTAGTAAATAATAGAAATTTCATTCAAGTTTCAAGTTGGATGGTTGAACTTTTTGATTATGGGTTTTAATTACCATTATTTGCTCAGTTTTTAAATTTATACAAGCCTAAAATAGTCTATGGGCCAAAAGTAAGGAAATTTGAGAAAAATGTCAATTTCTATACTTATTTTGTTATTTTCAAGCGCCTGCGCCTTGATGGTGACCAACAAACATGCCCCCGTTGCTAAAAATAGAACAGGGGGTCAAACCATAGTTTTTGACTTATGGTCATCACGCATAAATTTTACAAACATGGTACAGGACACTAGCCTAATTTTTTTCAAACCGACTGACTCTCTTTTTGTAATTGGTATCTCTCTTAAGAGAAGCATAGTATCTTTTTAATACAAAGAGTGTAGAATCAGTTGGTTGTGGCTCTTAATGAATGATTGTGTGTTAGTGGTGGTAACGCCACAGAGTAGTGATATGCGTCTAGTATGGCAGATTCGAACGTCTCTATATCTCTGTTGTCGCTGGCTAGCCTACTTGTAGATGAAAGGAAGAGTCGAGTGCGTAAATCTTTTCCGCCAGTACATAACCTCTACACTACCAAGACTCCTTCAATGCCTCCTCGTGGCAATGCACGGTAACTTGGGTCTAGTACTCAAGGCTGAATTGAAGGAGATCTCGGAGTAGCAAGGACCCTAAAGGTGCAGAGTGCAGGCCCACCGGCGAGTGAAACACGCCCTGGCTCTCACCAACCTTGCCCCACCTATGGGTTAAATAGCTGGTCAGACAGGGATCAAACCCATGGCAGGGAACCCGTCTAGGAGAGACAACTCTACACAAACCGGGTAGATCCAGACTCGTCAGCCTTGGAAGGCAACCGATCTATAGGATGGGAACCTAGACCAAAAAATCCCCTGGTCCTCCTGATAGGGGGTTGAGCATGGGGCTAATAACCCCATCTCGGAAAAAACAACTTAATTACAGAAACCAATAATACATGAAATCAACCTACAACAAGAATCATTGAGTTTGTTAGTTGCCCAGGCAACAGTATGAATGTACAAGGAGAAAACCCACATAGGGAGGCCTTATGCAGGAAAAACAGCCTCATGGATCCCAAGAAAACCATCAAGCTTGGTACATGGAATGTGAGAACAATGTTTCAAGTCTCTAAAACAGCACAAGTGATTAAAGAAATGGACAGATACGGAGTTTCTATCATGGGAGTCAGTGAATGAAGATGGACTGGACCAGGGAAGACTGTCACAAACAATCATACAATTGTTTACTCTGGAAGATCAGATAACCAACATAGAGAAGGAGTTGCTATAATCATGAACAAAGACTGTGCAAAAAGCCTAATGGAGTGGGAACCTATAAATGAACGACTTATAAGAGCTCGCTTCAATTCCATCTATGCGAAGACAACAATTATCCAATGCTATGCACCTACTAACGATGCTGAAGACGAAGTTAAAGATGCTTACTATGAAGCATTACAATCACAGATCAGCAAAACACCTCAGCACGATGTCCTGCTAGTGATTGGTGATTAAAATGCCAAGGTTGGAAATGACAACAGCCAACACGAAAGATCAATGGGAAGAGAAGGAGTCGGTAGAATGAATGAAAATAGTGAATTGCTTGCAAATATGTGTTCTACAAATGGACTCGTCATTGGAGGAACACTGTTTAAACATAAAGATATACACAAAGTTACATGGAATTCACCAAACAATCGTGATAAAAACCAAATTGACCATGTATTAATAAATGGAAAATGGAGAAGATCACTTTTAGACACTAGATCTTACAGAGGGGCTGATGTTAATAGTGACCACAATCTAGTGATAGCCAAACTAAGACTCAAGTTAAAGAAATCTTTCATAAACAACAGTTCAAATAGAAAAATCATCGACATTAAACGATTATCAGAGTCTGATGTTCAAAAGAAATTTTCCATAGAATTGGAAACAGATTTAGAGCACTAGAAAATCATGAAGATGACGTTGCAACATCAGTAGAATATCAGTGTGAGAACATCAAGCAAGTCTACCAGCAAACAGCTGAGAAAACTATTGGTTTCAAAAAGCGAAACGATAAACAGTGGATATCCAAAACAACCTGGGACACCATTGATGAAAGAACAAAATTGAAGGAGAGGGACTTAAATACAAAATCTACAAGACAAAAAGAGCAACTCCAAAAGTTATACAGTGAAAAGGATAAAGAAGTTAAGAAACGTGCAGATGAGGCCGAACAAGCAGCATCAAGAGGCGATCTAAACACAGTCTTTAAAATTACAAAGGAACTATGTGGTAAATCACACCAAGTGCCACCTGTGAAAGATAAAGCTGGAAAAATGATAACAACTGAGAAAGAACAATCAGCAAGATGGCTTCAACACTTTAAAGATGTGTTGAATAGACCAGAGCCAATATCAGACTTTGAGGGAGTAGACCAACAAGACGACCTTGATATCAATATTGATCCACCAACAAGAAAAGAAATAACCATCGCAATTAAATCCTTAAAATCTGGTAAAGCAGCAGGCATAGATGGAATCCAAGCAGAACTTCTTAAAGTTGATCTGATGTCAGCCACAAACCAACTGTTCAGCCTATTTAACACCATTTGGGTACAAGACGAAATTCCAAAAGAGTGGTCAAAGGGTCCTATTGTAAAGCTTCCCAAGGAGGGAGATCTCGGGAACTGTGATAATTGGAGCGGTATAACTTTGCTGTCCATCACTAGCAAAGTATTCTGTAGAGTCCTGCTAAATAGAATTAACAAAGAGTTAGATGCTATCCTTAGACAAGAACAAGCTGGATTTCGAAAAGGAAGAGGATGTATTGTCAAAATTTTCACACTGAAAAACATCATTGAGCAGTCAATTGAATCGAAAACACCACTTTTTATTAACTTCATAGACTTTAAAAAGGCATTTGACAGCATACACAGAGACACCTTATGGAAAATCATCAGATCATATGGAGTACCAGAGAAGATCGTGACCCTCGTCAAATGCTTCTACACCCAGTTTGAATGTGCCGTCTTATTGAACAACAAAGAGACAGATTGGTTCAATGTAAACTCTGGAGTCAGACAGGGATGTATTATCTCCCCTATGTTATTCCTGATAGCCATCGACTTGGTAATGAAGAAAACCACAAGTGATATGAGAAGAGGAACCACATGGTCTATTTTCTCCACCTTAGAGGATCTAGACTTTGCTGATGATATAGCTCTATTGTCATCTAGACGAGATCACATACAGGAAAAATCACAGAGACTCGGCCACTATGCCAGTCAAGTTGGATTACAACTAAATACCAATAAAACAGAGGAAATGCGATTCAACACGACATCTAATGAAAAATTAACAGTTGATGGAAATGAATAAGCAAGTTGATAAATTCACATACCTAGGTGCAGTTGTAAGCACGGAAGATCCAACACAGAAAGACATAAAGAACAGACTGTCAAAAGGGAGAACAGCTTTCCACAAGTTACGACCTATATGGAGATCAAATCAATATAGCAAAAAGACCAAAGTCAAACTCTACAACAGCAATGTTAAATCAGTATTGCTATATGGAAGTGAATGCTGGAGGGTAACCAAAGCAGATATGAGATCTCTATCAAGTTTCCATCATAAGTGCTTACGTCAAATCTGCAAAATATTCTGGCCAAACACCATATGAAATTCAAATTTATTGAAAATTACAGATTCCAAATGCATAGTTGACGAGATCACTCAAAGAAGGTTTAGATGGCTTGGGCATGTTCTCAGAATGGAGGGGAAATGCTTAACCTAAGAAGCATTAAGATGGACACCCCAAGGGAAAAGACCTCGCGGAAGGCCAAAAACAACATGGCGACGTACAGTGGAAGCTGAACTAAAAGATCTGCACATGACTTGGGGAGAGGCTGAGGCCAAGGCAAAGAACAGGAACGATTGGCGCAATCTTGTATTGGCCTTATGCTCCACTGGGAGCAAAGAGGATAGATAGATAAATGAATGATTAATCCAAGATAGAAGTAAAATTAGAGAAATGTTACAAAAACATGCAAAGCATGAACGCTTTTTAAAAGCAACAGAAACAATCTTCAAAAGATTTTTTTTATCTCTAATCACCTTTCATCCTATTATACTCAGGTTTGTTGTTTTACCGTGATATATACTTTGCGGTTCTTAAAAAGGAACAATCAAAACAATCAATAAGTGTGCCGTTAATTATGTTGATTGCTGTTTGTAAAATAATTCAATATGATTACAGGATCATAAATGATCATTAACGACGCGTGTAACCAATCAATCATGCATATGACCACTTTCTCGATTAGTAATTAGCAGTTAGCGTACATCTACCTTTTTACTAAACAGTTGCTGGGAATTTTTAAAATAGAAATTTCTTACTTAAATCATAATTTGATGTTATTTATTATTATTTAATAAAAAAAAATGAAAGCTTTTTACCACAAAATTTTATTAATTTGTTTTTAATATTGTTTTTATTTATAACTGAGAAAATCATATTTAATTATTGTCTCAGTTTATAGGAAACCCGCATAAAAAATCCCCTTTTTTCGTTTTTTTATGCATTAGATTTGTTTTATTTTAATGCTCAACTATCTATTAAACTTTTTGATAATTCTTGTCGGTAATTAAACTTTCTTGTCGGTAATTAAACTTTCTTGTCGATTCTTGACGCTTCTTGTCGCTAAATAGGGAGACCAGTGTTGTCCTTTGAAAAAAGTTCAATTTTGGGGGGGGGCGTAAATTTCACAAAAAAATGTTTTTTTCTCCACATTTAAACTTCTTGTGTAGCAACATTCCGTCCGAGCCGATAGTATATACTAGATCTTATTAAAAAGCATGTAATACATCAATTTTAACTAATAAAATAAGGCCTTTAAACAATTACCTCTTTGTAATAAGTATAAGTAATTTGTTAATCTTAAGATACATCTTGTGCCTGTTCATACAATGTACAATATCAACAATTTACTTAGCTACGATTTTGTTTTACAACATTTTCATTTCTTTCAGTTTGCAAGTAACAATAAGTCGAGTAAACCTAATTTTATTTTTTTATTGTTACTCGTGAGATCCCAACCCGTTCCCGTTTTAGTCCATGAGTAGCAATAAAAAATTCTTATTATTACTCGTAGAGAGTAATCGTAGCCAGTCCGTAATATATTTGTATACTATTAATATACTGTATATACTATACATATAAATAGAGACGGAAAGGAAATGAGTTATCTTTCTTAGACCAGAAAATTTCATCCTTATACATGTTATAAAATTTGGAAAATTTACTAAGTGGCAAATCTTCAACAATTTTTTTGGATCATCCTGAAAATTGGACTTGACCTGTATTTTATTGTACTCAATAGCTGTGCAAAATATCATTCAAATCCTTTGACGTGTTTTCAAGTTAACATTCAAAAACCTTCATGGGACGGACGAACAGACACTGAAAAAACTGAGGGTATAACATAATACCTTGCCAATTTATGTGGCAGGGTATAAAAACATGAGATAAAACAATTATTTACCTTAAAAGGGCCATAACCCCTATTAGACTCAATGAGTTGAGGGTTTAGGTAAGCAACATAGATCCTCTATCTGCAACAGTTTTCATTCTATTGGGAAAAAAACATGAAACACCACTATTTTTGACCTTGAAAGGGCCATAATCCCAAGACGTAGGCAAATGTCAAGAGATAGCAATAGCTCACAAAGACCTTCAGTCCAGGTGAGCTAAAAAGACATGATGCACTGCCTTGCAATATCTAAATTTCTCCTGCAATCCCTGAACAATGAATTTGATTCTTTGGTTAATTTGTTTGTTCAAAACCTGATGTATATGTGTCCATTAATGTTTCATGAATTCAAATTATCCAAAAAGTAACTTAAATCTGAATTGGGACCCCATATTGATCAAACCATACTGAACACTTTATACCCCTCTAGTTTTATAGAGAAGATTTGGCATAAAAAAATGCAATCATATATGTATTTAACTATTTATTTTCTGAGGAAGTAATGCTTTACTTCATAACAAAAGGTCAACATTCTCTTGTTGACAATATTTATCAAAAACAAAAATACAGCAACAATAAAACACACTTTGTAAACAAACAATCACTACTGTTTTTCATTTATTCTTATCACAAAATAAACACTTTCACAGACTGCATAAATCACTCACAGGAAAATTCTGATGCCCTTCAGTACTTGAGAAAAAAATCTTATAAAATTTGTTAGTTGCCTCTAAGATGCAAACAAAATAGAAATAAAATTAATCATCCATTACTTGCTTTGCATTTCAAATTAAACAAGATTTCTAAAACATAATGCATGTTCTTTTGTAATTTGTACTGCTTTATCATATCGTGAAAGGGTTTCAATATTTATTGCTTGATAAAATTCTGATTCTTAAGAAAAACAAAAAATCTGAAAATCAAAATGTTCAATAAATATGTGAATATTTATACTAACTAAGAAGAAGACCAGAACTAGTTTCTTTACATCAGCATACATTCATTTTCACAAGTCTCCTCTCATGGAAAAAATATCCCTGACCATTCCATCTTTTTGTATATTGTGAGTTATCTACAAGAGTTATCTTCTCTTTACAGTAGTCATCAATCAGAATTAAATTGGATTTTAATTTTTTCTAAATTATTTGAGGGGTTTGTTGGACAATGCTTAATTGAGAAAACAGGCCTTTTATAAATTCTTTACTAATTTCCAATAAATGATTGGGTAGTGATGGAAATCTTGAAAGAAAGCTGTTCATAGAGGCTGAAAGGCAATGAGCTCAAGCTGTATACTTCACTAGGAGCTAAGAATGATTATGGTTCGCACAGCCCAAAAATCACAATTAATAATTTATGAACCATTTTGGGACGACCTCACTTTTGTGAAAAGCCGTATATAAGACAATCTATCACCAGAGGGAGCGTCTATCAACACTAACCTCTATACTATCGCGCTAAGGATCATGGGAAATATTTTAATGATATTCAATCCCCGAATTCGGGGATATTACCCACAATCCTTAGCGCGATAGTATAGAGGTTAGTGTTGATAGATGCTCTCTCTGGTGATAGATTGGTATATAAGAACCTTTTATTAATTTATTATTTAAAAATCTTCTTTCCCTATAGAAATGAGTAAAAATACCATCTGGAAAAAAACAGACAACTCTGTATTTGTGATGCAAATGAAAAAAAGAGGGAATTACAAGCAAACATATTCATACATAGTTCTCTCCCTTACTTTAAAGCTCTATCACTAACCATGCAAGTAAAAATCTAACATAACCCATTCAGTATCAAAATATGAAACTAAAATAAATAATCACAATTATATATTATTGCAACTTGTTCAAGTAACATTTAAATGCACCATCTTAATGCTCATGTATTTACAAAATGAATGCTTTGTTTGGTTTTTTTTTTTGGGGGGGGGGTGTATGCACCCTTTGTTAGGGCATACACATTATAGAGGCAATGTTAATTTTTTGGCGTAGGAAATTTTAATACCTTGACAAAATCTCTGTCTTCAGGCAGCAAAGAGTAAGAAGAATATATTTTCTTAATAAAGGTATAACCAATTAGTAGAAGAACAAATGCAACTTTTATAATGAGTAAAAGGTACATGAAATAAATTAAAAAACCATAAAAAGTGCTTGGACACTACATATTGTCAAAATGTGTCAGTTTGATTAAGAACAAAAGAACCCCAAAAAGAATATTGCTTTATTGTCTAACTAGGAGCATAAACCCAATTGATAAGTTTCCCTTAAATTTGTAAAAAAGAAAAATTCATTTTGATTAGAAACTAAAAAAATTAACTTCTTTGCTTAACTAAGAGCATGAACTCAATTTCAAAATTTCCCTTCATTGTGTAAAGTTTGGAGAAAAAAAAAAACAGGTTTCATCCTTCAAAATGAAAATAACTCAAATGTATTTACCTCCTTTGGTAGTATAAATTTATTGAATTGTAAAAGTACATCCAAACACAAGATATTGTAAATAAAAACATCAAAAAGATTTTTTTTTCTAAATTCAAAGAACAATAAAAGAAAAACACTCACAATTTTTATTTCCCATACAAAATATGTGATTTTTTTAAACCAAACAAATTAGCTTTTTGTCAATCATGTTATTTGCAAGGAATAGGAATATTTTTTAAAATAAAAATTATTTTAAAGAAACAGTATGTAATGATATTTGTTTGTGTCTCTGGGAATACCTAAAATTTGATACAGGAAAAAAACATTAAATATTCAATTTGAGAAATGACGTCATGAATTAAAGTAAAAAGTTACTCATTGGATATTCTAATTGCTTTATGTTTGTTTGTCTTGAGAAGCACAGTCAATACTTAATAGGATTAAGCAAATTTCAAACATATGGAAAAATTATTTTTTTAGAGGTACATGGTCCAGAGATACAAAGAAACTTTTTCTAATGTTGCACATATAAAGAACTTATCAAATGAATTTTTCAACAACAACAAAACTAAACAACAATAATAAGCACTTCTTCATAAAATATAAAAATATGAATAAAAATGAAAAAATAAGAATCTATTTACAAAATAATACAAAAAGTTAAAAATATTGCAAAGACATCTTAGTACACAGATTAATCGTGGCAGTATTGATCAATATGATTGAGTTACTTCCCTTTGACCACAAATTTTAAAATAACAATATAACTCCAGAGAAATTAAATAAAATTTCATGTGAAATAAGTGCCTTCCAACCTATTCTTACACATCTAAATATATAATAGCCCCAATATCAAAATATCTTAATATACAAAAGATTTGCATATTTAGAAAAAAAAATCAACAAAGATCAAAATTTTACAAAAAGAATAAGAGTGCTCAAATCTGCTCAAGAAAAAAAGACCTGTTTTTTTAACTACATGATTGACATTAGGCCAAAGAAAAAATATGTTTCTTTCCTGCTTCAAAGACTATGGTATGTGAAATAGGCAAATTATTCTATTTTTTTCAATTTTTTTCTACCATGAATCAATGGGAAAAGCAATCTGGACTTAAAACAGTGATTGTTCTAAAATGTGATTAACACCTAAAGGTAGTATGAAAACAAATATGGGGACAGCCAGTCAGCAGAAAACAGACATATAATTCTATTTAGCCTTGTAGGAGAATAAGACTAATGGTACGAGGTAATCAGATAAAATTCTTAATGATTCTTTGGCTACGATGAATACTGCGATGAAGAAAACTGTGGCGTATTGTGATGATGATGATGATGCTTCTGGGATACTGACGATATGTCTGTATAAAAGTCTATGCTGTGATTTTTCGATGACCCCATGCTGGATGGGGGGAACATTTGGTTATTAGCTAGTCCAGTATACTGGCTATTAGATATACCCGGGTATAAATTTGGATGTGGCATCCCGTGCAAAGGATTCACATGTAAGTTTGTAGGATGGTTCGTATGAACTGATGGGAAAGATTCTGTCTCTGTTGTAGGAACAGCATTAAATCGTGTTCCTTTGTTCACGTTAGATGGGTTACTAAACTTTCTCCTTCGCTGTAGTAATATTATTGCAATTGTCACAACAATAAGTGCAAAACATGCTGGCACACCTATTATAAGAGGTAAAGAGGAACCACTTGATTCTGTTGTCATACCCAATGCAGGATCTGGAAGAAAATTAAATAATAAGTTTTAGTAAACAGATTCATAATTATTAGACTTTCCCATACTGTAAATGGAAAAAAAATTTATGTGTATTTTTTTATATTTTTTATTCAAAATTAAAAAAAATATACCATACCAAATGCATTTATATTTCCGTGGATAGTATTTAAAAAAAATTATCCTGCATATTACAAAAATAACATGCCACAAAAATAACACTCAATGGAATTTTACCATACACAGAAACCTATTGTCAATTGCTCTTAAATATTCAATAGTGGTATATTTTCACACTAAGAAAGCATCGTAAAAAACAATCTCAAATGTAATAATTGTAATCATTAAACATTAAATTTTGTTGATAATTTTCTTATCTGCTTCACAAAGTAAATTATGGCATACATGTATAGTCCCGTTGTTAATCTATGTAACAAATGATGTAAAACTGAGTCATTTTCGAATCTTTATTCAGAAGGAGCAATAATTTTGCATTGGAAAACAATATGTTATTTTGTCCAGATTTATCATATAATATTATATTGGATCGAGATAATCACGGGAAGCAATAAGAATTCCCAACATCCTAATATTGTCCATGTATCTCATTAATTTTCCTATGACTAAGTGCAAATGATTAGAACTTCAGTGACAATTTAGCATGGATAGTGGTTTGAATGTGTCTCATTTGATGGAAAGGATCTCAACGCATGTAGCTGAATGCAATTCATATTGATTTTCTTGGTTAATTGGATCTTTTCCTTTTTCGCATAATTTTTTAAGAATTATTCTTTTATAGAACAATAATTTTCACAATGGCACCTTGATATATACTGGGTAATACTTTTATAAAGATAAAAAATAGACCCAAAAATATTTTTCAACCTTCGAAAATTATAAAACCTGGTCAATTGTCATTTAGTCAATTTTTTTTATTTTTTAGTGTCTCAAATTTTTATTTTCAAACATTTCATGAATTAATATTGATGTACTTACTAGGTCTAACACTTAGGTATGCTTTTTTAAATGTATATCCTCTTATATTAGCACCGAGGCAGATATACATCCCGTTGTGTTCCTCGGTGGCACGATTTATCACAAGTTTGTTCAAGTATGTTCCGTTAGGAATCGAATACACATCTCCTGTCTTTAAAACTACGAAAAGTTCTTTTCCAACTCTGATTGTTGATTTGTTGCTTTCTCCTGTGGGGTTCTCCAAAAGTTTCAGCCACTATACAAAGAATAAATAAAATATGTGAGGATAGGTATATATGGTTTTTTTGTTATTATTTTTTAAAAGTATACGAAAAACTACCAAATAGGCAGTAACATAAAAGAGAAATAAAATCTGACATTGTCTGATGTGACTTTCATCCTCAGAAACCAAGGGGTGCTTCTTTCGCTTACTCATTTATCCCCCCTAGGACATTACACATGAAATAAGTCGTTTTTTGGTAGTTTTGTTTCCAGCCTTTGCTTAGTCGCAAAACATTTTTCTAATGCAAATTAAACATGTTTTTATATTTGAACTTTATGAAGTTTAGGATCAGATCCTGAACACAAAACAAACATAATTATGACGTATGTTCCGGGGTTGATGAATGAGTAAGCAAGAGAAAGAACCTCTGAGTTTCTGATGATGTGTGACTTTGTGCCCTGTTCTCAAAGTAGAACTCTTGTTTTATGATGCCTAACCCCTGGTGCTAAACTACCATCAATTCACAATTGCTTAATGTATGTATACATTTATTTTCATGGAAATAAATTTGCATTGGTTTCCTCAAAAGAACAATGATGTTGGATTTTTAAATTCATGGTTGGAACATGTTGCTACAAGAAACCAATAAAAAATAGATTTCTTTAAATTTCAAGTTTCATCTTTGACTGGCACCCACAAAAAAAAAACCATGGAAATTGGTACTGTTTTTTCAACCTACCTGGATATGAGGTTCTACTAGACTTTTGACTTTACACTGTAAGGAGGCCTGCTGACCATAGTCTACGGTGGTATTCAGTGGGTGTGGCCCAATCAAAACAGGCTTTTCATGATATTGTTCTGAAAATAAGAAGAAATAATTTGAAAATATTTATACAAGAGAAAAAGTCTTCTTGGGATTGGATTTTTTACTTTTTTTTTTTTTTTTTTTTTTAAAGATTGTAAAGGTTTCAAATATACCCTAGATTCTTATTTATTATCATAATTTTATGATTTTTAAAACTGCCTTATCTTTTAATTTTGACAGTACTATGAATTCAAATGTTTAGTATCTCTCATTTCTTTTTTTTATTTATCTATGCAATATAATTGAAATCCCTATCATACATATACAGTTATGAAACATGGGAAATAAAATATATATCTATCTGAAAACAACGCCTGATAAAGAAGCAATCAACTGCAGTATTTAATCATTTTTCTGAAAGACAACCTGCCAAATTTTAAACCATAAACCCCCAATTTAAAAAAGAAATGATAAAATAAAATATTTATCACTTCTTCTTTAAATCTTACAAATATCATCTATATACTAAGTCATCCTTCATAATGGTTCCTGTTTGAAAGAGATATGAGCTTTAGAATGTAAATTATAATTTGAAGATTTATTCCACACTTAGATTCCATTTAGATAAGGCTGTTATCACTAGAGATAAACATTAAAATAAATATGATTTATCATAATGCTTGCATTGAAATGTGAAAATCATTGTTTCTACATTAACAGTTCTAACAGTTCATTCTACTTTTTAGTGTTTCAAAAGCATTATAATTTTCTAGGGAAAACATTGGTTTATGTAGTTTTAAATTGCAGATTTCAAAATTAGTTTTTTTTTAATTGATGTTGAGTCAAATTCATTATTTCTCTTTGAATTCATATAAAAACCAAAAACTTTCCAGAAAGACAAAAGTTCTACAATTTTTTCAAATTTGCTGCAATACCATGAAACATCCCTCACCAAAAAAAATCTGCAGCTATTTTTAGTCACTTTTAGTGGGAGGGTCTAGGTAATTGCCACTATTATCAATCAATGTCCATTTGATTCAAAATTTCTGTCAACTAAAGGGAGTACGAGCCTCAGAAATTGAACATTTTCAGGATTAGCTCTGCTTTTATCCATTCAAATGCATTAAAAATTTTCCAACATGTTTTCCTAATATTTGTTCAGTACTAATTAGAGAAGGTCCTAAAAAAATCAACCAATTCTAATTATACTTGCTATGTTAGAACAGAAGAATAAAAGTCAATGTAATTCCTATGTTTCAAGTTTCAAGTTTCAAGTTTTTATTTCTCAAAGTCCCTTACTAGGGAATGTGAACATATAACAACATAATTATACAAGAAAACAAAATAGGTTAACACAATGAACATATATACATATATATGAAATATTAAGCGGAAGACAATCAAAATTTGATAGAACTACATAGCAGAAATAAACTTTTAAAACATTATTTGACAATAGACAACACTATCTTGCAAAATTTTGCTACTTTAAATACAATATTAGTATGAAAAATCTAGAGAAGTTTTTTCCCCGCCATATTTTTAGGTGCTTATATCTCAAAAACGGCTCCATGTTTTAGAAAACTTTTTTCATAAAGTCTAGCTATTTTGTGCTATTCTATCTAAATTTTCTATTTTAAATAACTTCTAATTACAAACAATTTCAGGCTCGTACTCCCTTAAATCAGTCCAATTAAAACACTTCTTATCTAGATTAAAGGAAAGCAAGATTATCCTTTCCTGACCTTTACCCTTGCATGACCCCAATTTTTGCATATTTATGTTGAGTCATGTGCATTAAATCAAAGCTTTCCTTTGTAGATATAAAATCTAATTAATATATGTCAAATTAGACAATTTACTACCCCTAATTTAAATAATTTATAATATATATGACTGAAGTATTTCAAGTGTACTTCTTTAGGGTTAATTAGTACAAAATCATATGATTTTTATTAAAAACAAATCTTTAAAAAATGCATTTGTGGTATTTGACTGACATGAGTTCCTTGTTTTTTATTTCAATCTGAATTATGTCATTTTTAAAGTTTTATCAAATTAACAGATAATGTTTTGGAACTGTTTTCAAGTCATCCAGAAATTACTGAGAGACATACATTCACAAGAACAAGCCCCCATTTATAAAACAAATATAAACCTTGGTTTCAAGCAATTCATTTCAAATTGAATTGAATCATCAGATGTGGCAGTTAAATGTAGTTGAAAAATCCAAGAGATATTGCAATGTCTTAGACTTTTTGTGGTCCCTCTTCCAAATTGTTAAAATCATGATATAGACTTTTAACAGGAAGTAAGGTCCTACCCTAAGGGATTAATAACGTACCTATAACTTCTAAAGTGTAAGTATAGTTGATAGAACCAAGTCTGTTATTGACCAAACAAGTATATTTTCCAGAGTGGGCTTTTGTCAAGTCCATGAGCTTCAGTGTCCACTGTGGTTTTTTGTCTTGGTTCTGAATATATTCATTGTCTTTCAGCCAAGCAATTCTTGGTATAGGATTGCCAGAAGCTCTGCACTTAAATCGTACTGAACTGCCTACTGGTCGAGCAAATCGTTGTCGCTTCATCTTGTCGAGATGCAAAAAGGCAGGAGAGGCTGAAAATGATGAAATAAATAATCAAGCATTCTTCAACTATGTACTGCATTTTATAGTTGGAAGCTTTCCATTTTTTTTTGTTACACAGAAAAAAAGTCTGTCACAAGTTTAAACCTTTTTTTTTCTAATTTTTATTTTATGACAGTACATGGAAATATTGACATATATAATAGTACATGTGAACTTTGACCTATTTATAAAAGTACATGTGAACTTTGGTTTATTTATAAAAGTGCATATGAACTTTTGACCTTACCTCCAGCTTTAGTCAGATCTTCATCATCAGATTTGGGATACATGTTGTTGTCCTGTTTAACCATACCAGTGGATTCATCTACAAAGAGAAATGAATGACATGAATATTATTCGTATTTACATGTACTGGTCATAGAATAGTTCTCGTCACTTTTTTTTTTCTTAAAAGCAGTTCTTGCCATGTTAATTGGTGATAATTTAGGTTTTTTCTTAGCTAAAAAAGTCTTGTGATGGCTTACTAAATGGCCATTCATTTCTTTTTCAAGTTCAGGTTATATTTCCAATCTGACTGTCCAAATAATTTCAAGTTTGAAAATTACTTGCTAGCAGGACCTACTCTGTAACCAGATTATAAATTTAACAAAATTCAGATGAGTATTCTGCATAGGAAAAGTTAAATATTGATTGTAAAATATGAAAATACAAGACCAAACAATTGTCAAAAACATGATCATCCCAATCAACAAACTTTGAAATCAAGCAAACACACTAAAGTTCTAACATTGAAAGATTTCCTCAGGACCTTTATTTTAGCAGTATTAGAAAGCTGGACAGACACCAACCAACATATAATAAAAACTTACACAACTTTTTCATGGCAGGGACAAAAACTAAGATGGGACGACCAAAAAAAAAACAACCTTATCCCGATTGCTTTTAAACATTCATGCAGTACTGTTAATAGACACATATCATTAAATGACTAAACTAAAATTTTACTAATCTTCTAGATAATCATGTAATAAAGAAGCTATTTACAGATGAGAACGCTCATTATCTCCAGTAGCATCCATAATCATGGAAAAAAATGTAAACATTGATAAAATTAACATGCTGTAACACATGGACAGCCATGTTTAACAAGCATAAAGTGTATTTAGCTATCAGCTTTAATTTCTTTTTAATATGAGGGTTGAAATGCAGTATAAAATTATTATCAGTTGTAAATTATGATTAAGTTAATGCACAGTATCATATCTAAAAGGGCATACTTTAAAAAACTGTTAAGGGATTCAAACAGGGTTTTCACAACCTTGGTTTCAAAGCTAACACAAATATTATTATTATTATAAACTTGAGTACTTTAACCAATGAACCCAAGTAAACTTTTTACTTTATAATTTATGATCTTCTCCCCATTGCCACACCATCCTAATAGCTACAATGGTATGGCACGTCAAAGAACCTAACTTTCAGATATGAAAACAGATATTTTGTCACACCCCCCTCCCACTCATTTCAAAATAAAGTAAATATCTTAAAAAGAATTCTTTTTTTTTTTGCTCATCCCATGCCAATAAAACCATACCAGTTTTTCAAAGCTGCCTCTAAAAGACAAACCTTTGTTTAAAATATTCATTAACTACCAGAAGTTACTTATGTCTTAATGAGTAGTTTGGCAATATGGTCTTTATCATAATGCATTTTACCCTCCCAGGATACATTGATTAAACTAGAGGCCATACTGGGAGCCATATTCAAAGACTGTGCTTCATGTTTAGATATGCTTTATCCATGTTATCTATTCAGAAGACATTCATTAACTTAGAAAAAAAATATTCCTAAAACTTTCAGAATGTAACATGTCAGTTTATTTACTGGATTTTATACAGGAAGAAAAAATGAGGAGATAAACTGTTTATTTACTCTAATTTATGGATATTCTTAATGTATAGTAGTAATGTTTCTCAGCAGAATGAATGTGAGACAACCCAAACTAACTTGCAGAAAAAAAGAAACAAAACAAAACAACACCTAATAAATGGTGTTAAGACTACAGATTTTTCAAAAAAGATGACAATTACTAAACACTTCGATAAATTTTGGAAATATTCACTAATTAGTTTGATTGCTATTCATATTTGAGAGTAAATTTACCCCCTCTCCTAAAATTTAGCTGTAGATGATATGCTTAAATACTATATCCAATTTTACTTAGAAATGCCAATATAAAACCTCACATGTCTAAATGGTTTTTAAGAGACTGAGGTATTTACCCCTTGCTGGTAAAAATCATACTTAGACATTTAGCTGTCAAAACACAAAAAAATCTTTTAAAACTCTTTGATATAGTTAGAAAATGCACATTTAATTCTACTCCTAGCAGGAGTAGAGAAAAAAATTGAAGAACAAATCTGCAGTGACATTTGACAATTAATGATTGATTGCTTTCAAAGGACTTTTTTTTTTCAATTGAAGTCTGTTGTTTCCATACTTTCTTCATTCAAAGTTTCATCTAATTCCATTGTAATATTATCGAATTTGAATGAGTAGCAGCGGCAGATCAAGAAATTTTGACAAAGGGAGCCCACTGACTGACTAAAAAGGGCCTGCTCTTGTCATGCTTCAACGATTTCTTATATTGACTTGATCCCCTGTCCCCCATTCCCTCTGATTCAAAATAAATTTGAATAATAAACAGTACATTCACTATAAAAGTGTAAAACAAGCACAGCACTCAAACTGAATATTAAATACATAATTGTTTTAAAATTGATAGCTTCATATCATGTACAAGTCCAATTTTTCATAAGTAATAGGATTACATGGCTTGTCCTACCAGTCACAATATTTCAAGTGATATATGTACATTCTTTAAGGTCTGGCTTGAAGAATAGCATATTGCTTTACCCTAAATCAAAATGTGTATTTATGTTAATCTTGAAAATATACTACAAATAACATACTTTTAAAAGAAGTGACATCTCCTTATGATCCATTTGTATTAATATTGGTCAGAACAAAGTTGGTATTATTGAGTAGAACATTTCCCCCCCCCCCAAAAAAAAACAATCTATAGAAAGTTTGAGGTAATTTTAGACTGTGATGAAAACTGACACAAAGAAAAATGGCCAGCTGATAAAGTATACAGAAAAAGCAGGCACGGAATCAGACAGGGACATACTCAGCGCACCCAATCTTAAATTTGTAAAATTTGAATTTATTTCATATAACCTTTATTTTCTCAAAAAAATACCCTCAGATTTTTTTAAGAGCTCCATGCGAGAAAAAATGGCCAAAATTTTTTTGTGGACCCATGACCTCTATAGAACATTATAAGACTTCGACCTCTACTGCAAGGAGTTGATAGAAAAGTTTCAGTGCAGTGAAAAAAAATAATGCACTTCACCCAATATTCATATCTATAGTTTTATATAACACTAACAATTAGTTTTTACAAATCATTATAAATGATTTAAGTGACAACATGCCAACGGATTGTCAGGCTGGCGACAGACATTTAACCCAGTTTAGACAACAAACAAGGATGGGACCAAATTTAATGAAATCATGGTGGTTGTCATTTTACAATCTAAATACCTGCATGTTTTTAAGAGAATGATTTTTTTTTCTTTTGTCATTTTGTTTTTTGTTATTGTTGAAAATGTGCTATTTACAGTATTAATATTTTAAAATTGTTGGCATGAGACTATTTAGGTTATTAATTTTTTTAAACATCAAGTTGTCTTTAAAAAAAATCTTAACAAGTATAGATATCTTTTGAGTCGATACCCAAGCTTTGACAAAATTTTAATAAGGTTTTTGGATGTCAGATGGATTCAAAAATACACTTCACAAAATATCATGCTGAGCTATAAGCAAAGATAAAAAGTGTTACAAAAGGACAGAAGACACAGGTCGAAGACTACAATGTTAAAACACATGAATGGTAGATGACATTGGGAAAAAACCCAACTTTTTTGAGAAAATAAATTCAGGTAAATTATTTCTTCATAGTTTATAGATTCACTTTCAGAACAGGTGTCTTTTAAAAAATTGCTACACTTTTTATAATAAACATGAAATAAACCAAAAGAATCAAGTCTTCAATAAAAAAGATAAAAGGTTTTGTAATATTCTCTCCATAAAATTTTAATGAAGTAATTTATAACATAAAAACACATTAGACTTGTCAAAATCACAATGAATTTAATAGCAGTCCTCTAAAGAATAGTATTTTAATAGATGATAAAAGACTTAAATGAATTTGAGCAACTTGATGCAAGATGCAAGGTCAATAATCTCAGAGATAACATCTAAATATGCAGAATTATAGAGAGGGTTTAAAGTGTCAGAAATGTGATCTTATAAAATTTTATTAAGTAATAATTCTATCTTAATACTTTCAAGTGATATTTCAAAATTAGAATGTTATAAAAAATATTAACATAGCAAAATGATTTGAAATCATGGCGATCTGACATACATGTAGCAATATGGTGATGTTACTGACTAAATGAACTGAAGGTCAATAAATTCCCCCAAAATATATACAGTTAAATTGAAGAATGGAAGTCAAAATATACTTTGATCTGAAACAAAAATTATATAGTACCAACTTAATGAAGATTCTATTAAGGAAATTTCTTCTCAAGATAGAATTATTCATGAAGGTTAATAACTAATTTCTATTGGAAATTATTCAAATAATCATTGCTCTTTCGCCAGCTCCTTAATTCAATAGACAAAACAAAAACCCTTTTTTACATTTGACAGAGAAATTTTAGTCCCCTACCCACAGAACATGGATTATTAAATTACACTAATGGCCACTTGATTGAGGTTGTCGGACAGTGGACAATGTTCTTGTCATGTCCAGGCCGTGATTGATCGACAAGGCTATTCATTAGGACCAATGTCCAGTTATTAATAGAATGTCATGTGATTATTATACACTCCATAAATATGTCCAATTACATTAGCTTCAAACCCTTATTACATTTTCGACCATAAATAAAGACAAAACTAGATGGTTGTCCTTTCAGCAAATTTTGCAGAGCGTTATAGTTGAGGATTTTGCCTGTTTCTGAGTTACAAAATGCACGAGAATGTCAATTACCTGTGTTTGAATCATGAACAGTTTTATTTTTTTTGGAGGATCTGTATATTCATTTAATAGATATAAATATTTTTGGCAACAGACTATCCCTAACAAAGTTTCCCCCAAAACATTACCACCTTTAGGACTAAAATTAAGCCAAACTTTTGAAATTAAGTTTAGAATCGTTGTCCAGATGTCTTCTCTAAATATGAAATCAGATCATGCACTTTAAATATAATTCAATTATGTTGGTTTATGTTGTATAAATTTAAATTTAATATTTGACGGAACAAAACCCAGACCCTACAGGTGCAAGCTTTAATAAGATAAAAAGTTACAAGATATTATAGGTAGAATTACTAATAATTTTTACATGTCATATTTTGTGTAAGGGATCATCTGAAATTTCCATAACATATTGCTGAAAGAATTTAATTATAAAGTTACAGTGCTTGCATGTACACATGGAGCATTTTATTTCTATATTTCCAAGCGGAGAAATGATCGAATATAGCATGTTTGATTATTTTGCACATGTATGTTATTGCATGATGCGGAGTAATACAAAAAGTTGTTCCCAAATGGTCAAAAATATAGGAAAATAACATATTCTTTGTAAATTTATCAAAAAGGGCCGACTTAACCTGACAATACTCTCTGTTGATATAACCTTGTGTCAAAAGCTTCTGGGCAGAAAAAAATGTTTTCTTTAATTTTTGACAGCTAAGAACCCTATAATGAAAAGAAAATTGAGTATATTTTTCTTCTCCCTATTAAAAAAAATTTGATACCTGAAGACACCACTATTTCAATGTATACTAGATTGGTATCATCTGATTGTATAAATAGACAAAGATTGACAGAAACATGAAAAGTAATACCAATCTGCCTCCTGACTTTAATGGGATGACTGAAATCTGATTGCGAAAATATTATTTATGAAAACATAAAGGGGAGCGGAAAAAATAAAAATCTACAGCATGATTCAGGCTGCCATTTGAACAGAAGGAGCTATTATTTATTTAGGTAACCTCGTTGAATGAAAATTGACATAGGAGTATCTTTGATAAACCACATGCCTTTCTCAAGTTGTTTATTTTCAATTATTACCTTAGAAATTAAAGTATGATTTGCCTTACAGGTTTTTAAGTTGTATGTGCCACTGACACATGGCCTTGGTTGGGGCTCCCGCATGGTCAAAAATGACCTTCGACCTGAGGGCTTTGTAGGGGTTTCAAAGTAACATGCTTTGAAATTTCATAAATGACATCGGACTGGGAACCCCATTAAAAATATGCCTTAAATTGACATTAAAGCAATTTATAAAAGTGACCTCACGTACAACCCGAGTGGGATATCCCTTAGTAGCCCCTAGCTTTTAAATAGATAGTCAGGGTGTTTAAATAAAGTGGAAAATTCTTTCCTAAATATTTGTCCAGTGGTCGAAATGACCAAATCATGAACCAATATAATGTATCAATGTTATGTTTGCTTAAACTTTGATAAGAAACAACTTAATGATTTTTAAAAGACCATTTAGCAGTAACTTGTTTAAATGCCACTGAAAAATTTATCAAAATTATGATGGCTTGATTGATTTCAGTTTAAATCACTACAAATTCTATTTTATTTGAAAACTTGACCGAAAGGGAATCATTGGTCTATAATTTCTAGCACAGTTCAAGATCTTACCCAAGGCTCATTAAGACTTAGTCTTTGTGCCATAGTTTTAATTAAGTAAAATTGATTAATTGTTGTTTGTTAAATTATAAAAACAACCATTCATCAAATCTTTTACACCTCATTTCTCTTCATCCTTTAGTTCAGTTTTAACTTTTTTGATAAGCTTAATACAAACGTGCTATATTAGAGTCAATACAAAAAAAAAGTCTGATATGTTTTTTATTTAAATTGACAAATTGATAAAATATTAATACATATTAAATTATTCATTCAAAAACTGGAAGACAATTTAACAACTTGATTTCAGAGGGAAATAAAAAAGTCATGAGAAAAACCATAATAATTTCTTTAAAAAAAACCACAGAATATATTTAATGGGATAATACTTTAAATTAATTCAGTGATAATAAAGGTTTTTGTCTATCGTTAGTATTTTATCATTATTATACCCCCCACTTCAAAAGTGGGGGGTATATAGTTTATACCCCCCACTTCAAAAGTGGGGGGTATATAGTGATAGGGGTGTCCGTCCGTCCTTCCGTCCGTCCTTCCGTCCTTCCGTCCGTCCGTCCTTCCGTTACACTTCAGGGTACCCATCTCTTATCCACAACTCCTTCTAAACCCCTTGGTGGATTTTCATGAAACTTACTCACAATCTTTGTGACATAATGTAGATGTGCACCTACTATTTTAAAATTTGATCAGAATGATTTTTGGGGTTTCCCATAGCAAAACATGGACTTAGCCATTCGACTACATGGGGGTACCCATCTCTTATCCGCAACTCCTCCTAAACCCCTTGGTGGATTTTCATGAAACTTACACACAATCTTTGTGACGTAATGTAGATGTGCACCTACTATTTTAAAATTTGATCAGAATGATTTTTTGGGTTTCCCATAGCAAAACATGGACTTAGCCATTCGGCTACATGGGGGTACCCATCTCTTATCCTCAACTCCTCCTAAACCCCTTGATGGATTTTCATGAAACTTACACACAATCTTTGTGACATAAAGTAGATGTGCACCTACTATTTTAAAATTTGATCAGAATGATTTTTGGGGTTTCCCATAGCAAAACATGGACTTAGCCATTCGGCTACATGGGGGTACCCATCTCTTATCCGCAACTCCTCCTAAACCCCTTGATGGATTTTCATGAAACTTACACACAATCTTTGTGACATAATGTAGATGTGCACCTTCTATTTTAAAATTTGATCAGAATGATTTTTGGGGTTTCCCATAGCGAAACATGGACTTAGCCATTCGGCTACATGGGGGTACCCATCTCTTATCCGCAACTCCTCCTAAACCCCTTGATGGATTTTCATGAAACTTACACACAATCTTTGTGACATAATGTAGATGTGCACCTTCTATTTTAGAATTTGATCAGAATGATTTTTGGGGTTTCCCATAGCGAAACATGGACTTAGCCATTCGGCTACATGGGGGTACCCATCTCTTATCCGCAACTCCTCCTAAACCCCTTGATGGATTTTCATGAAACTTACACACAATCTTTGTGACATAATGTAGATGTGCACCTACTATTCTAAAATTTTATCAGAATGATTCTTGGGGTTTCCCAAAGCAATACATGGACTCAGCCATTCGACTACATGGGGGTGCCCATCTCTTATCCCCAACTCCTCCTAAACCCCTTGATGGATTTTCATGAAACTTACAACAATCTCTGTGACATAATGTAGATGTGCATCTCCTATTTTAAAATTTTATCTGATTAATTTGTTTGGGGGTGGGGGGTATTTATTTGTGAGCTGCGGCTCACAGTTTTTCTAGTTAAAGAAATACGACAGTCTAAAGACTTCACTCTCTTGACGTCTAAATTTTTAACGTTTAAATGCAATGGCACAGTCCCCTTTTGTCAGGGTATACAATCTTATTATAACATCAATTACTTCACCCTGGATCGCCCTGGGAAGTTCATTTTTCTTTAGAAACGCATCTTTTATTCGAGGATTATGAACTGAATATGGTCGCCTATGTGTAAAGACCACAACATCTAATATGAATAGCAAGTGTTTATATTTTACACTGGATTGGTCCACATCAATGTAAACCTCGCACAGCAATTTGAGGTGTGCTCTAGTAGAATCTTTAATCCGTCGAATTATAACTTGTTCATTCACAATATTCAAACAGTTTTACACCAATAAAAAGACCCGAAACAGTGAAGCGGTGTCAACTGGGTACATAAATTTAGAATTTGATTTAACAAGGATACAAAACAAAATGAACCAGGTGGTTCCTTTAAAAGGCATTTGGACGACTTAGCCTTTAGGTCTATAGATAAATTAAGTTCTTGGTTTAAGGAGAGCCGGTGGTGTATTGGTTAATACGTCAGCTTACTAACACCAAGCTTTGTGGTTCGATCCTCGTCCGGGGTGAAAATTTCATGAACCAATTTTCCGACTCTCTCTTGACACCATTTGCGAGGATGGTCTCAAGGAACGATGCTTGTCCTTCGGAAGGGACGAAAAAAGGTTGTCCCCTGTATGTGGAGAGCAATACCCCATGCACTTTAAATACCCCTTTGTAGAGTTCTATAAGAGTAGGCTCAATGGGGGCCGCTGCAAAGGCCACACTCGCAAGCTGCTAGCTGGAGAGGGATTTACATAAGCATTAAGCTTGTTTCCCAATCCAGGATAAATAAATATGTTTAAACTAAGGCTAACTAAGTTCTTGGTATTAAATAATTTATTGGACAAATTTTAATTTTAGAGTAAAATTATTGTTAATGCATTAAATTTCCAATGAGTAAAATTATTGTTATAATGCATTAAATTTCCAATAAAACATGAAAAAAAACAAGAATATGTCCAAAAGACATAATTAATGCCTCATCTTACAACATTTGGGTTGGACAGACAAACCGACCCAAACACAATACGTCCTCCCTACATTCGTAAATGGGGCCTGTAACAAACCAAACCTTTAAAGTCAAATTTTTCCCATGGCATTTTAAATATTGGCTACCTTTTAAAAAGTCATGTCCTTGCTATTAACTGTTGACATTTTGATAAACAATAATGTGATATTTACTACAATAATAATTTTGTCATATTACTGAAATTATGATAACTTATAGTGGTCTGTTTAAGTGTCAGCTCCCCATATCATTTATTTATTTTAAATATGACAAGCTTTATCAGCTGCCATTTTTAAAAACAATGGGAGTCCCCCATTTAAACTTAAACTGATAACTGCTTCACAACATCAGAATTGGGTCAAATTATCAGTAGAAATTGTACCTGTGAAATGGTGATGGATAAGTAAAAAGCAAAAACTTGTTAAAATCAAATCTTTCATCATTTTAAACATACATGTAGTAACAAAAGCGGATTTTTTGGATCCTTTTTACTGCATATATTGTGGTAATAAACCAATATAGAAAACATATAAAATGTTATATACTATCATAAACTAATAAAATGCCTGCTAAAAGTTAAATGGTTGACCTGGTGTAATTATAGAGCACCATAGTTCAATCAAGGTCAAATTGTCTAAAATTTTTATGAATATGACACACGCTTCTTAAAAAAGGCTTTTCATTTCAAAAAGCCATCAATTAAATGTCATTTAAGCCCTGTCAAACTTAATTTTTCTTTTTTCCATCTAGAGAAACATAATATGCCTCCTTTTAACCTTTATTTAAATGGCGTAAACAACCGATAATCTGAAAATTCATATCCTTTTTCATTTTGACAATCTTTAGCTAATATTACACCTTTGTACTCTTAACCTCTTGAAAAACACAAAATGTTTAGTTTTTATTTTTAAAAACCTAACCCTGCACAAACACTTAGTATTTGTTTTTGTCACAAACTCTGTCTAGATGTTTATATGACAATAAATTTGATTTGATTTGATTTGATTATGTGATGAAAAAAAAGCCTCAAAGTCCAACGCTATAGTACATAGCCTCTCTAAAGTGAGTCATAGTCAACAGTCTTAATTGCAATTTCGCTTTCGACTATGGTAGAAAATTTCCATCTTATCCTCCTTATTAGTCTATGAAAGCCACTAGAATTGGTAATATCTAGAATCATAAAGCTGTCAATTGGTTTTGTTTGCAATTCCCAACTAATAATGTCAGTCCAATAAGGATATATATCTTTGGAGAAAATTACAATTGTATCTCTGCCTAGCTTATAGCTAATGTCTATCCTAACACCAAAGAACTAATGTTGTCCTAACAAAAATAAGAACTGAAAACCCTAATTCATAATTTTAAATTATCTTGTGGTAAAATATTGATTCCATTGGTACTTTTTTTATGACAGCAGACAAAAAAGACATTACAGAATAGAATGCCCTAATTGATACAAAAGATTTTTTTTTTCATTGGAAGCAAATTTTTGATAATTCTAATGCAGATCTATATATATAATCTGGCATAAGAGTTTGTTAAGTCTTAATAATGAAGCTTCTTGAATTGTTTTGCAATGTTTAATTGGTATGAAAACGAATGTTAAATATTAAAATTTGGGGCATTGGCTGAATAAACTCAAATTGTTAAAACTATTTCTATAAGAAGCTGGCAAAGTTCTTGACGCTTGTAAATCAATTTGAAATGAAATATATGATAAATTAAATTAAGTTTACATAAGATTGAGAAGATTTTAAGTGTTTTGCCAATAATAAAATATATATTTCTTGGTTTTCTTTCTTCACATTTATCATTTATATATGTAATAGTATGCCCAAAAAACGAGAACATGTTGGGATGAAATCCAAATGTAAAACAAATGCTAACCGACACGTATAAACATTTCACAAACATTTGACCAATCGCATACCTTTGACAATAACCGTATAGTTGACATAATATTTGCCGAATCCATTGACTGCTTTACACACATATATCCCAGCATCCTCCATGGTTATATCGGCAATTCGTAGTGACCCGTCGGAAAGAATTTTCATCTTGTCCCAGATTCCATTTACATCGTTACCATCTTTATACCACTGGTTCAACGCTGGAGGATCAGACTCAACTGGACATAAAAGTTTTTTGGTCGTATTCACATCAACCACTTGGCGTCTCTTATATTGATGAGCTAAGGTTGGGGGACCTGAAAGAAGATTCAAACGTTTATTTTTTATAAATAAAGTATTAAAGTATTCATACAAGTACAATGAAATGAACTTTTATGAATTATTGTATAGTACCCATTTCAAGATATTGAAATAGATATTTTTGTGAGAGAACGGATTGCCTGCCTGCTTTTTACAAAAAGACAGACCTACAGAAAGGGTACCACAATATATTTGACCCCATATCTGGACATTATGTTGACTAGAAAACAAGCCCATAAAAAGTAAAATGTCATTTTTTAAAAGATTGAAATATTAGAGAGTAAAGGTATAAAAAAATCACTTGAAAATACTCCTTTTTAGAGATATTCAGTAATTTTAGGTGGGTTTTCATAATCTGTGTGACAGATGGTCCACCAAGCAGAAGATTAAATGTATCAAATTTCATCTAATTTTTGGTAAAGAGACATACCATGCTTATGCGATGGCATGTGTCATGTGACATCACTCGACCACCGTGAAGTAATGGGATTGACCCACAATGTATATTATAAGTTTTTTTTTAAATGCACATATTAAGTCTACCAAAAAATGTTATAAAACCAAAAGACTCAAAGACATAGATCTATGTATATTTCATCTCTATGCTGATTTGTATCAAACTTTAGGTGACCCCCCATTAAAATAAAAAAGATTGCAATGTATTGTTTTTTGTGGTATTGTCATGTTGTTTTTTTGTGTGTGTGGTTTTTTTTTGTTTGTTTTTTTTTGGGGGGGGAGGGGGGTTGTTCCCATCCAGATGTCTTAAAAGTTCTCATGCATTGCTTGTTACATCCATGACCTTTATTCAAAGTAATCTCAAGGTCCCTCTTACATTAATACTAGCATAGAGTATTGACAGCCCTGCTAATGGTTAAAACAGGGAAAGTGATGTCTTTTCAAGGACTTCATGTTCAGTAAACTATTTTTTGCATGTTCCCTCTAAGCTTTGATGATACTGGACATGTGTGTCTTGTTGAGAAAGAATATTGATGATCTTATTATGCAAATTAACTCATTTGTTAATACCTATTTAGCACTTGCTTTAATTCCATACTTTGTCGAAACAGAAATACTTGTTTTTTTTAATTTGGAAGTCGGTTACTTACTGCGTTGCATTATTGTACTATTAATTGAAATACTTGATAATATTCAATATCATTTTTCTTGGTTTTTTGTCTTAGATTTCTCAATAGTTAAAAAATGCTTTACTCTAATAAACTTCATTTTTTTTCATATTTAGACACTTGGCATATATGATCTTGAAAATCAAGTTTTAATTAGTTTTAATGAGATAGTCATTTTTCATCCTCATAATGACATTAATTTTAATATTTCCATAACTGAAGATGTTCATTTTGACAATTTGTTAATCATAACTTCCTTAAATATGTTATAGTACTTTATTTCCTCCATCATGAACACAAAGCCAAAAACATTTCATTTTTACATTCCAAGTTGACAAGTTTTTACATACATAAAATATATGTTGTCCAATAATGAACAAAATTCATATATACATACTTTTTTAATTTCAACTAAATGTTTTTAAGTGTCTTGTTTACTTAATTAAAAGTGACAAACACAACACAACTGTACAAAGCAGATTCCTGAAAGTTTAACAAGACAATGAAAATGTCTGCCATGCCATTCAAAAACAATAACATTGTAGTGAAAAAAGGTAGACATGCCAAAAAACTATGGAAGATGTTTCTTTTTCTGTCTTTTTTAACAGGGGAGGAATGTGGTAATTGTTTTTCTCATTAGAGCAGAGATAACTCTAACTCAGTCTATCATCTTAACCTCAAAATCAGCTGCTGGGTTCATATCATGAAAGGCATTTAGGTTTTAGGGCAATATTCTTTTAGGGGGGGTGTATAAGGGTGGGAGGGGATCAGAAAATGGTTATATCGTAAGTGATTTGACACTGATACAAGTTTATTCTAGTCTTAGTTAAAACGTTTTAAGCACATTTGATACTAAAGTAGGGGGAGGTTATATAGTGTTCAGGTCTGTTAGTGTTGCAAGATGGGGAATTATGTGTTTTGGACATATTCTTGTTGTTCAAAGTCAAATTTATAAGGCATTCATAGGAACCATGAGAGTTTAGTTTATACATAATCAGTAAATTATACGTGCATGCCCTAGACTAAAAAAAGTTCTTTTGATCATACTAATTCATTCATGTTAGTTCTGCCCTAAACTGTAAGACAAATGCATGAGATGTAACAACCCCCCCCCCCCCATTTTGTCACATTTCCTCCTGTATTTCATAACTTTCCACCAATCTTTTCCATTTATCTATTTGAGCTGTTTGTTTGTTGTCCAAATGAAATTCTTTTCTCAAATTTTATCCAACTTAAATTCTCATATTTATACAGGTGTGAATTTTCTAGTTAAAAATTGATACTTTAAACAAATAAGAGATACAATATGGTTTCACATAATATCTTTCTATTTTCAAACCATGGGAAATTTCTTTTGTTCAAATGTCTGACTTTAAAATAACAATTAACACCTTTTTCTTGTTTTCATCTTAAATAATGATATAAAAAATAGACATGTAATGATCAATCATATATAGTAACAAGAAAAAAAAAGTTGTTTTAAAAATTTTGACAAAATATCTATCAATTTAGTAGGTCAAACAATATCAGTGATAAAATTGGCAACAACTTATGATAGAAAAATAAAAATTTTGATAGATTATTAACCATTCCCTGATAGCTAGGGGATTTGAAGGAATCCGTCAACCCCCATCTGGAGGGGAAAAAAAACATAAATATTTGGTAAATATCCACTGAATAATTAGATATTATGACCAAATAATGGCCCCCTTCCAATCATTCTTTCCATTTTGTTGGCTATGAGAATGTTAACAAATCTAATTTTTCAGTGTTGTGTTCTTCCAACAGGTCCAGATTTCTACCGTTTATTCGGTAATTATACATTTTATAAATCTTCCAACAGGTCCAAGTTTCTGAAGTTTATTAGATAATACATTTTATAAATCTACTTTTTTCTTATTTTTTTGTTTTTGTTTTAACAAGCAAGACAAATGAATTGATCAGAAAACAGACAAGCTTGAAATAGCACCTGTTACTGTAAAAGATTAATGAAAGACTGTGCAAACTGAATGAACATACATCACGTAAATCATAGAAACTGGGTTTTTTGGTAGTCTGTTTTGGCTTATTTATTCTTTTTAGAAAATAAGATTTAAATTGAAAGCTACTAATTTTACTGTTTATGAATGTAAGTATATCAAATAAATAATTACATCAAGCCATCTGAGGCAACTAAATTTTACTCTTCAAGCAAAAATGAATAAAAAAAATCAAAAAATTCCTTGAAAATAATACAAAAAAAAAGATAAGAAAATGAAAAATTGACTACTCTAGGATAAAACTGAACTAAAAGTGAAAAATACAAACTACAAAATGCTAGAGGACACAAATTAGTTGTTTGACCATTAATAATTGTCATAGTTTGGCAAATGAGGTATGCAGGTAGCAAGGACCCTACAGTGAATCATATAACATACAATACCTGCAATGTCTTCGGGCAGTGGACTTATGTAAACTTCAAAAAACACTAAATTAATTGCAGTTTAGATCGGCACTGACAGAAAACATTAAAGTAATGAGAAAATCTAACCGGCAGGGATAAGCTTGTGAGAACAACTAAATCTTTAAAGCAAAGGTGTACCATAAAAGGCAAAAATTTGGGGTGTTTTTCCATAAATTTTCTAGCTTTTTTAAGTTACGATCAAGTTCTGCTGTTGCAGGTGTTTGTTTTTTCTTAATGGAAAATGTCACCATTTTTTAAAACAAATTGAGATTGAACACCTCTGAGTATTATTTGTCATATTAATATTCTATTTTAGATGCATATTAAGACAAAGTTTGGCTTAAAAAGTTGATTAAACAGGTATACTGTTATATATAAGACGCTTTGGGCTGTCCATCAAATGATCTTTAACTAAAAAGAAGGAATTAAGCATGCTAAAAAAACAAGGAAAGATTTAACAAGGCAAAAAAAGAAGGAGAAGATCATTGAAACCTTCACTTATTTTGTTACCCATCCAAAACCACAGGGGAACCTATTAGAGTGTGTCTAAATCAGTATTAATGAAGTTAGGGGAATGGGTTTAGCTACATCAATTTCCACTTTTGTTTAGTAAACTTTGAAGTGCCTTTTAACCAGATGTTTATATCCTATGCTAGAAATTGGGCAATTATATAAATGTTATTCTAGCTTTTTTTCCTCAATGAGTTCTGATTTCTTTACCTTTATAATTACTAGTATTGCTGATACTTCAAATTTTAGAGATCGATGGAGTTACTTAGTAAATGGTGGATCTTATTTTATGCCCAATACACAAAAGTAGGGGGCAAATAGTATTCAGGTGTTCGTGCGTCCCAAATAAATGTTGCGAGATTGGGCATTATGTCTTTTAGACAAATTCTTCTTTTTCTTCAGTTTGAAATGCATGAGTAGTGGCCTAAAAACTTGAAATTTAAGATTTACAAGAACTTTTACCAACTAATGTATTTATTGCTTCAATTCATTTTCTTGGTTTGAAACTTTATATAAAGTGACTAATATGAAATTTCGTTATTCTTATACAAATCAACTAATACATGTATATCATATTATGTATGTAAGAAGGCATGTCTAAGTAATATGTAAAAAAAAAAGCTGAATCATATTTAATATTTAGTTACACAATGTTAAATGAATTTACACTGATCAAATCATAAGAAAATTATGCGGAAAACAATTTCGTGACATCATTTGTCAAGACAAGGCTTTTAGTTCTTAGCACAAATAATACAAGAAAACTCAATTAATGAAATCATCTAAAAAATGCCATGACAACAAATTAATACAATTTTTGCTAAGAAGATCCCTGATGAATAGAGCCAAATTACAAAAAAAAACTGTGTTTGTTTTGTCACTAAACTGGGAGACAAGATTAATCGGTAAAGTGATTGGATCAAATTGGTTTTACATGCTGATTAATTTTTTGTAACAATCTTTGTTCCAAGAAAGAATTGTGAAGTTTTTCTGTATAATTTCATCTTTGGATTGTTCGATTATAATTTTTTCTAAATCTTTTCAAAATCAAAGCAATATGAACGAGGGTTAAAATTTTTGCTATTTTAGAGTGAGTATTCGACTGGTGTGTGATATATTTTGATTTAACAGAATCATGTATTTTAAGAACTTTATCACGTCTATCTACCTGAATCCCTATACAATCATTAACGAACCCCCAAACTGTATATAACATGAATCTACCAGGAATATTATCAGAAATTGCATTATAGATTTATCAAGAAATGCTCTTAGAACTAAATTAAGTGTAAATTTACACCCGTAATTAATAATATAAAGTACCCTTAATCTGTTAATTGAGGAAACAATTACCATTCCTCGTTAACTTTTATCAATTGATATATTCATAGGCATGTAAAGGACTTTGTGTTTTAGAAGTACAAAGATCAGATCCATGACTATGAATCTTGTTTAATCCTCAGGTCAAAGCGATTAATTGCTCAGTGGAAGCGGTGACGAAAATCAATTTTTTTCTTGTTTGGATGATTAAATGGGGCTGTAGATTCATTTCACTTTCTTTTTGTTTTGTTTTATAATGAAAAAGAAAATCAAACAATTTTTCATCAAAAGAAAACAAAAATTGATCTCTAGTATAACATAGTGCAAGCAGAGTCATATATTAATTTTTAGTGCAAAAAAAAAGATAGTGGTGGAAAAAAAAAACGCAGGGAAAAAAACTCCCACAAATCCATTCCTGATGTCTGTCATGTACAATTACATGTTGACATGCTGATGATGCACCAGTCTAACAGCTATGCTGCAACTAATTACATTCTAATTGAAAAATTAAATTCATATTGCATCTTTCACCAAGCAGACCCCTGCCAAAACTAAGTTTTTAATTAAGACTCTGCTTACTAAGATAACCAGATGGTTTTAGAAAGACACGAAACATTTTGCTTATTTAGGAAAGTCTACTTCAAACAAGTCATCTTTAATTGTTTACATTTCAGTTCATGATTCCTAGCAAGTCTGTACCAACATTTTTCTAGTAGATAGAATCCAACTGTAAAATGAGTTTGCCATCTTCCAATATACTTGAAAGTATAAACACAATAAACCTATTAGAAAACAGTACTGCACAGCTGAGAAAACTATCATTTATCTTACATAAAACTTATTAGATTCTAAGCATTATTAATCTATCTTTTGTCTAATAGTTGCCACCAACGACCAGTCACAACCACAAGAACATCCAGCACACTTATCAAAACATGCCCACTACCTCTGTGAAATGGCCTAAGTCCCAACATGTTTTGAAAAAGTGTTTAGACATAAGTTTTCTAGTATGCACAGTTTTATCACAATCTACATGTAACAATGGGTCGGGGATGGGGTGGGGTGGGGTGGGGGAGGGGGGGTCTGAGGAGTACTTAAAACAGACCAATGTCAAAATTTTCAAGACCTTGCATAGGCTGTATGTACATGTATGTATTTGGTAGTGTAAAAGTAACTACATGTAAACCTGTTTAAATTGAATGTGAAATCAGTTTTGTTTTTAACTATGCATCAAACATTTTACATACAGGTTCCACATTCATGAAGAGAAATTTGAAACTGTACATTAATTCCTAGAGAAATTTGAAATAATTGGAAAAATAACATGTTTAGACAATATAAGATCCATCCCAAAAGGATACTTGCAAAATTATCAATAGAAATTCTATTATATAAATGTACAATATAGGTTTTGTATATCATATTTTCCAATTTATGACTTCAATATCATCTCTCCAGAGTAGACCAAAATAAATATGATTTTGTTTATGACATTTTAGATTCCCATAACCTTTACCAATAGATGTTGGAAAAAATGCTAAAACAGAGCAAATGCTAGATTATTTTCTGTCCATAAATTTAATATAACTTATTATGATTTTATCCTAGTTTGCTACAATATTTAGAAGTTAAATTGAAACAAAATTGAATGTAGCAATGTTTTTTTTTCTTTTATATGATGTTTTCAATGTATTAGAACATTCATTCAGGTAAAATTGATTTTCTACCAAAATGAACACAGAAAAATATAATTATTTTGCACTTGCTTAACTGAAAAAGCTTTTGTTTAAAAAAACAAACAAAGGGGTCATGGAAATATATTTTATAATCAGATAAAGGAAGATAGAATTTTGCCAAAACCACAAGTTATCAGAGTTAATCTCATGCTTGCTATTGAAACATTCTTTTTTATGAGCTTTTTGGTGTTACTGATCAACATGAAATTAAGCATGAATGTTAAGTCATTTGGAACTGATAGTGATTCCAAATTTAAAATGAGCCTTCTGTCTAAAAACAATCAGTTTTCTATGTTATTTTATACATTTTAATAACATTTCATAATTTAAACTAGAAACACTGTGATCCTACATGATTCATAAATGAAAATCCATTGACCAGTTTATTAATAAGGAGGAGTTGGTGATTATAGATGGATTGCCTCACATGTAATGGACACTCTGACAACAGACAGGCAGACAACCTATCACTCTATTCTCCCATTTTTCAAGCAGAGGTATAAAAATTACCTTGTGTAAGCTGTTTGTATTGAGATGATTCACTAGACAAAATTCTTATTATAAGATTATCTATAGCTAAAGCATGCAGGAAACTAGACCTACCATATCCAGTACACACAGCAAGGAGCGAGGCACCAGAAACAAGAAGAAACAGGATCATCTTTGTGTTTAATCTGAAAATAAAATTAAAAGTCAATTAAATGCTTATCATGATTAATTTCAATTTCAATTGCACATTACCCATTAGATGGCACAGTGTTCAGCATGTTCAGTTTTATTTCATTATTCAGACTTATGAACTAGCTTAGTGAATACTGCATAAATATAATTTTGTGTACATGATGATTTACGGATTGGTTTTGATACTTTTGTATTGTATTATAAGTCTTGGGCCAATGCAAGACGGTAAGCAGTGACCTATGGTCATGTTGAAGACTGCTTGCTGTTTTCTGTTGTGATTTTTTGAATTGCTGCAAGAAAAAATTTTCATTTGTCCAGTAACCATGTTCATCTTTTAACATAAATTTCCAATCCATTACGAATAGCCCTTATCATAGTTTTCTGGACAATATATTTTTATTCAAAGATGGCAATAAGCTTCAGAAAAGTCAATAAATATTAACAGTCTCAAGAAACTTATGAAAGGTTGATTAATAATTCATCTAATGCTTTCTCATAACAATATTCTGCAAGTCAGAGTGTTATCATTCAGGGGGAAAACGTTACATAAACATGATTTTCTTCAGCTTTTCTTCATTTCAACACTTTCATGGTTTATGCCAACCAAGATACATAGATACACCTTACTGACTGAAAATAAAACAAATGTTGCTCTAGTTCATCACCAACTCTGAATGTCAATCTAGAAATCTTTTGGAAAAAGATCTTAAAAAAGATTTGAAGGTATGTTTGTCAGTCATTGAATCAATAAAAAAACCCAACCCAAACATCATACCCAAGATAATATAAAGATTCTGAAAAGCATCTTGCACTTTGAGAGATAAAACATGGTTGTTTCTCTGTATCATCATCATGAACAGAACAAATTTGAAAATAGTCTCAATTTTTTTTTCAACTTACTTCTTATTAAAAGATTCTCCATCAGTGACCTTCCATCATTAATTAATCCAATTTATCTTGAATAGACCTTGGCTAAGCACTTTTAGTTTCAGTATCACATGATAAATATAAGCACTTGTCATAAGTGTTCACAAAGAGCCCAATGTGTCAAGTTGCTTGTACACAATTCACAAATATCAAGTGGAGTAATTTCCTCCAAATTTCTTTTTTTCAAACAACCATTTCCAGACACTTCAATAACAACTTTAGTGAACCTAATTCAAACTTTATTAAAATAAATTTGAAACCCGCCTCTAATATACACCGAATCTGACACTCGTGTCAAATATTTTCTATAAAAGCCGGATTAGATTTTTCCATTTAATTCAGCTCATGACATTGAAAGGGAATAAGACTCCTTTGATGGATGCACTACAATTTCTCTATGCGCTATTGATTAACTACCAGTAAATAATTTTCTCTCTTGACTCTAGAATAACAGTTAAATATTGTTTTCTTAAATTTAATCCAAAATTCACAAAGACCGCAAAATAACAGGTAAAAAGTTTTAAATATATCACTCCATATAACAATGCCAACCTTATTGAAAAGTGAATAACTTTGTAACAAAAAATGCATAAATATTTGAGAGAACCAATGTCAATCGAAAATGCTGTTAAAGTAATGAATTGGTGACTCAATAGACCCACATCTTTCCGATAGAAAAGATTGAAAAAAATCCATTTCTTCGTTAAGATATTCTTGAGCACAACTCCTGTGTATTAAAGAAGGCGAAAGCAATGTCATTTGTTAAGATCTAACATTGACAGAATGCACAGACGATCTTTTCCATTCATTGATCCATAACACAATATGACTGAAATAACATTGTAAAAATACAAATGAAAAATCATCTGATAATTGGATAAACTAGCCTTTTTGTGACAGGTAAATTGCTGAATTAGATAATATCAATTCAACTCCATGTAAAATGCCTAATATATTTTTAAACTGACAAAAAAAAATAAAGCTTGCTTTCACACCAGAACAAAGTTAAAGAAATGGAATCAAATGGATTTTTTTATAGGTTTTCGGTTGTTTCTATTTTTTCTACTCTAATTCATAAAATAAATAGAATTTGAAAGGAATGAAATTCTGAATTTCATTTAGGTCTATGATTTACAACAAAATAATGTAATTAACTAATCATATGTTTTTTCTATTACTATTGTGTCCTCTAAATTTGCATCCTTTTGTGTATGTACATGAATGATTTTGTTATTTACTCAACCTTTACAATGCATACTGTTAAGCCTCTTTGCTTTCTGGAGCAACCTTTTCAATAAAAAAAGTCTTCTTCTAATCTCATAATTCAAAAGATTTTTATTTTATTTTAAAGAGAAACTCTAACCCATGTATTTTCTTTTGAGTTTGCTTAGCACTTAAGTATAAACAAATTGTTTTAAATACATGTAAATTTGATGTCTTTTAAGAAATTTTACTTACAAATTTAACACAGAAATCCAAACTTTCAATCCAATTTTTGTGTTTAAATCATATAAAATTAAAAATCAAAAAGATCAACTCCAACCAAAAATCAAATGAGTTTTTAAATGATCCATCAAAATAATATTTACTTTATGTCAAAATTGTTCACATTGCCATTTAAAACTTAATTTTGAAAGACACCGCACAAATATTTCGACAGTAAAATAAAACTTGTCTTGAAGTTGGAGTGATCACCGACATTGCATATATTGTAATGCGGGCTAAATCATGCCATAGACCTGTATATTGATATACAGGTCTATGATCATGATCATTTCTTTGAAGTCCGTTTAAAAATATAAAATGGTAAATTATGTCGCTCTTAATACAAAATGTCATTCACTTTAGTTTACACTCTATTCAATTTTCATGTTGCTTCTTCTTTTCTTTCGCCTTTCGACTGCTATACAATGTGTTTTCTCTGGACAGTTCCAGTCAGTCAGGGATAAATTCAAAGGGGTCCAAAATGAAAGAAGCTGATTGGGTGTACCTAATGCCCAAAAGACGAAGTTCGATCCGGAAGATAAAGAGTGAGTTGTCAATCAAAATTTAAATGTCTTTTCCCTCATAATATGATATAATTATTTTCAATATATAGCATTTATTTGCTTCACAAAGACACCAATAAGCAACCTTTCTGATTTACATTTTACAAGACATAACTCTTAGTGATAATCGAGAAATAAGTATCTGAAATACATTAAACCACCACAAAATTGAATTTATGAGACGGTTTCTATTCAAAGTGACAAGAAAATCGGTAGTTCGATTCACCGAAATCCCAGTATTTACCGAAATCCCCTTAGAAAACATCGAAATCCCCTAAGAAAATACCATTTTAAACAGTTTTTAGCTTTGAATTGAGTATTGGTTGATATAATAAAGGGACAGCTCCGTGAACTATTGAAAAATGATTAAATATTTATAACTAGTTGTATATATATAAAAAAATCTTATCTGATCCATAATTTTAACCACCGCTAAATCATGTAAATTCAGAAGTCAATCATGCTATGTAATAGCAATTGTAACAAATTTCTAATGCATAAGGACCCGCCACGCATGTTATCGCGACGTGTGCGTTGCAACCAGCACAAGAGGGAACTGCTTACCTTTTCGGAGCACCTGAGTTCGAAATTTTTACTAGAGTCCGTGTTGTGAACATTTTAGTTTAGCTGTATGTGTGTGTGTGTTACTTTATTTGTTTGTTTTTGTTTTTTTGTTTTTTTTTGGTAGGGGTGGGGGAGGGTGCGTTATTCGTTTTAGAAATGTCCTTGGTCTATTATGTCTATCTACATCCTCCACACATCTAGAAATTTCTACGTCAAATAAACAAAAGACTAACAAGTTTTGAAAAGTGCCAGTCACACTCAGAGGCCAATACAATGAAAAAAAAAGGTAATGCGAAGTACCGACATGAGAAATTAACTGAAGATCAAAACATATTTTCATTGTTCAGTTATTTTCAATATTCTAACACGAACCAAGATAAATCTGTGGAGAGAATGTTAAATAACTGTACGACGGGGTGTGACCTAAGGTTCTTGTTTGTGTTATTTTGGCTAAGACATTCCAAGATCCCTTCGCTATTGAGCGGTAAACGGATCGACGTTGGTATGTTTCAATTAAATAAGATGGTCTTATTTGAAAAATTTAATTTAAAAGAATTAAAATAAAACAAATTGAAAACACTTTTTTTCTATATGGGTTCTGATTAGGAAACTTGCATTTTTCTATGCATATTTAAACAGTATATGATTTGGCGCAAATGTTATTTATGAGAAAATAAGGGAAGCTTTACTCTTTTCGACAAATTTTTAAAAATACATGTAGCAACAATAACAAATGACTTTTAACAGCACAAATAAATAAATATCGTATTAGTACTTGCTTACCTGTGCCTCATAAGGGTTATATCCAAATTTGTTAGAATTTAAGCTAAATAAAATATGTACACACTGTTTGATAGTTTGTTGCAGAATGCAAAAGTTTTGCAGCAAAAATTATTAAAAATAGTCGAGCCCAGCGGGGAAAAAGGTGTCATGTCGGTGAACACATTTCTCTAATCAGGTGACAAAGCGGTTGAACAAAATGACAGGTCAATTATGATTAATCAACTACACAAAATATTATTATATGATAATTTAATCTATGATCTTAAATACTGTTAACGGTATGACAATAACGGGTAAAATCAAGATTAGGGAAAAAAGTTTGAGGTTATTCAATATCTTTCAGAAAATGCCAAAATAATTAGGAAAAGTGCGAAATACTTATGATTTCTGTTTTTCAGATTTATATGTGAAAATTATAATCTTCTTTTGAAAATGGATTCAATTTATATATATAATGCTATCGTATTGTATTGATTCCAGAAATAAGAGATTAATAGTTAAGAAGTATATTAGGATTTATTAAAAAGCTTGAAAATACATGCCCAACTGTATGGACCCTATGCAGGTCACACAAGAGAAAAAAGTTCTAAATTGATATTGCTATCTTAAAAATCCTTTTGGATGCATTCCACAAATACAACATCAAAAAGAAAATCTGTTGAAAATCTCCAAAGTATACAAAAAGACAGACAATCCTCCAAAAGCACAACAATATAGAAGTAAAAAAGTGCAATATTGTTGAAAACTGTAAGAAAAAAAATCACGGTAAGCCCCAGATTCTAAATCAACGACAACTAGGACATTTGACCTTAAACCAAATGAAACTCGGGTATCCGTCAACGTGCATCAGTTTGCGACGCTGATCGCATTTAGTTGTTTGTGTGTGTTTTTAGCAATACGCTAATCTTCGAAATATTATGATCGAAACATGTAAATTTAAGTAAAAGACCATGCATGTCTCTGGCTAGGGTTGGCAAGCGACTCCGAGTAAAATCAACATCAAATGTTCGATCGCGACAAATCAGCGATGGTCAACGTCAACACGTGGTAAACAAGAGATGTCGAGAGACCATCACACAATCGCCAGTACATGGAGAAAAAGACAATGTAGACCCCGACCTTTTTAAGGGAGCGTTCCACTCTTTTTGTATTTCTATTGAAGACGACGAAAGAGGGGGTTAATCAAAGTCAGTTGTGTTGAAAATCTAAACGAAAATTACAAATTTTTCCGTGTAAAGGGGAGTTCCTTCACCAGAACCCCCATCTGGTTCTACCACAGTGGGGCGAATATCATCCATTTACTAAAATGCCCTTTTTAAAATAACAATAACAATACAGTTGTAACCATTAGACTCAAAAAAGTATATCTTGTACAAAACTATGTCCATAACTACCGCCTTTTCATCATGATTTGACTAAACAAGCTAAAATACAAGATACACTACAGAGTTAACAAGATTGTGATACGCTTTAATGAAAAATATATGTCACTTGGCTAACTTAAGAGTATATATAAGAACTTGTATGTGTATTTCAAGTTGAAATATAGGTTATGATTAAGCCAGCTTGTACAGATTTGTTGTCATGCCAATACGTCGTAAAATTCGTATTTTTTTTCCTGTAAAGAACATAGCTATGGACATTTGAAGTTTTTTTTTTTTTTGAGATTCGGGGACATTTTTAAAAACCGCATTCAGATGTATGATGGAACAGCAAGAAATTTTAAATCTGCAATGAAAAACATGGAATTTGATTTTTCTGTGTGTTTTTTTTTGTCCTTTTATAATGTTATTCGTATGATCTAACTCTTCATACCAAATAATTAAAAAGAACGTAATGGAAAACAGCGCGATCACCGATCACTGCTCATAATTCAAAAGCATCAAAATCTCCAAAGAAAGACCACTTTCTGGACACATAGCATATACTATATTTGATATTACATCGATTCCTGGCTTAGCACCAGGACATATAAAATGTGATCTTTATAGGTTTCAATGTAGTTCAATGTATATATAAAGTGAACAACAAAAGGCAAAACTTATTTTTTTAAGCAAAAAATTAAAAATAAAAAAGATTAGCTATATAACTATCAAGGGTGAGTATAAACAAAAACAAAACCAAAAACAAAATGAGGTTTACTGATAATGTATTTAGGATATTTTATTTTTAAAAAAGAACTATTTAATATAAGAGAAGTATAAAATCTACTTTTGACAGGGCTGACATTGGCTTAAAATTTTGATTTATATCACCATTCTAACTGTAAGGTCGCAAAACCAGATAACAATCATTGTATGCCATTTAAATTAATGAAAGGCCTTTCATAGCGAAATTTAATCATTTCATGCCAGTTAATATAAGTATAGGTCAAAATTTTATCAAAACCTTACGGATAAAAATGTCTATGTATATATTTGTAGAAGACGGCTTTGAAAAGCGGCGTTACTATAAATACTTGTAAATAGTGTGTAGCATGCCCGCACAAATAAAAACAAGAAATATACAATATAAGAATGACCCAAATAAAAAGAGAATGACCACTAAAAACATCAAACGAGCAATAAATTCAAATTTAAGGGTTGTTACGACTTCAAAATAAACTTTTGATATAAAAATCAAAAATATTCTTTTTGTTTGTCGGGAAAATATAAGTGTACTTGTCTTTTTAAACGATGATGGATCTTTTGAATGGATCATATTCAATCATACAAAGTCGGTAAAGTTCAAAAAAGGAAAACAAAACAAAAGAAATAAATACAAATATTAAAATTTGACTGATTACATTTGTCGTAGAAAAAAATAAGAAATCTGAAAAAATTGACACAGATTCGTTATATTTTATTATATAGAGGAAAGCAGGCTTCAAAAAGTAAAATTTCATGCAACAACAAAAACATTACAAGAGATAAGTTGCGTGTCACGCTATCTTCAATTTATCTCTTTAAAGAATATGTATGATATGTACCTGCTTGCGACGGCTATGGCATGAAAATATATCCTCGAATCAAAATAAAGTGACACTTTGTTTATAGGTTTTTCTTGTACTATTCCAAAATATAAGTAAATCTAACTACATGTTGTTTTTATAAAAAGGAATATAACACAAGTAAAACAAAACTATGGCATTACTCCTAGTGTCAAAAAAACGTTCAGGTGTTTTTTAGATATTTTCCTTAAAATGACATGACATACATATTAATTTCTCGACAATTACATATATCAATATAACTGAAATACATGACAAGTGTATTAGTATTTTAGAGATGAAAAAAAGACGTATATTTAAGTAAACAATAAGGATCTCTTTGTTATGTAGTCCTTAAACTATAACTAATCAATTTCATGCTAATGAGTTGATGGAATGCAATACACGAATCAAAGTTCTTTTAAGAACTTAAACATAAATTCATACTAAAAAAATATTCAAAACTTTCTATAGTTTATATTATACTTACCAATTATGAACTTTTACAATGAAAAAAAGATAATCCAGAAAAAAACAGCTGGTTAAAAGCAATTACAACAAATTTGACGGATTTTGCCGCATCTTTGTATAATGTCACTTCGTTTCATAAAATGTATCATTTAGTCCAGAATGTGTATCACAACCGGTAAAACATGAAAAATTTTCCCTGTAAACATAGGAACGAAAACTTGTATTATAATATATTAAATATACACGACCAGCCCATAGCAAGGCAAACCATATAATTAATTGGTTGCTCCGTATTTATAAATTTATTTCTCCTAATGATAGACACACCTTCACAAGTGCAGTGTTATTTTCGATGTAAATAAAGCGAAAACTTTACTAACTCTTCACAATATGAAAATCTAAACATGATTAAGTTAGAAAGTCACGTGGGATACAAATACCTATAGAGCAAAGAGCATGTGGTTTGAACGAGGGTTAGCTGATAACAACTATAAATTACTAAAGTTGACGGTTCTTTACACCATTATGACAAAATGACTACCCCATGAAAAACAGTAGTTACTGTATATTATATTTTTAGTGACAATAGCTACCAGATGACTTTAACGCGTCTACTACCGTGCGGCTTTAATTGCTTAAGTGCATATATCTTATTCTGTAGAATTACTGTTGAAGAGGAATTACATAATGAAGATATTGAAACTTTGGTATCTTGTATAAATAGTGCTGTTTTTATTCATTACTCGGGCATAACTCTTGCATCTACAATCTGATTCCCCTTTTTCCGAAATACTTTTTTTTTCCGTTCGAGGCGTAGCTGTGGCGTTAAACTAACACAAATCTTATTACAGATTAAGGTCTAACATTATATCCACCAATTAATAATGAGTACACAATTTCTATATTCCTTTTTCTTTTTTAAGGCTGCTGGCAGCTTTCTACCGCATGTCAATAAACTATAGAATGACTTGTTCTTTCATAGCTTTGATCGAACTATAACTTCGTGAAAAAGACTGTGCTCCGTGCAACTGTGGCTTATAACTTCGTGAAATATTACTTCCATTTTATGAAAAAACACGTCATCTCCACGACGTGATAAGCCTGCAAATGAGAGAACAGTAAGTCAGTTTTACGATGTTGTAGGTCATAGCATAGCTATGCTAGAAGAAAAATACTATTTTAATTTAAGCTATGAAATAAAAACAAGTCATTTTCATGAAGTTATAGGCCACAACTATGAGAGAACAAGTCATTTTCACGAACTTAAGTCAAGTGGTCATCTATGAAAGAACAAGTCATTTTCACGCCATGATAAGCCTGCATATGAGAGAACAGTAAGTAATTATCACGATGTTATCGGTCGTAGCTATGCTAGATGAAAATATCTTATTTAATCTTAGATATGAAGCAACAAGTCATTTTCATGAAGTTGTAATCCACAGCTAGAAGAGTCATAACAGAGAATCAGGCATTATTACCAAGAAACAAGTCACGGCTATGAGAAAAAATGCATTTGAACAAATTGATAGAACATAGCTTTAAAAAAGAAAAAAGGAATTTTCACGACGTGAAAAGTTACAGGTATTATAGAATAAAAAATCAAAAAGTCATTATCACGAAGAAGTAGGTCATAATTATGGCGAAAAACGTGATTGTCACAAATTTGTAGTTCACAACTATAATAAGTCACATCTAATAAGATAACAATTAGTCATTATCACGAAGCATTAGGTTAAAGCTATGCTAGAAAGGTATGAGAGAAATGTGACAAGTTACATCTATAAGAACTATCAGTCGTCACGAATTTATTGGTCATAGCTTTGCTAGGAAAAGGCTATTGTCACGAATTTTTAAGTTACAACTGAGAGAGAAGAAGTCAGTTAAGCGACATAATGTTAGTCCCAGCTTTGGGAGAACTAGGTATTTACGGATTCATAAATCACAGTTGTTATAGTATGAGGAAAACAAGTGGTCACCTGAGTTATTGAGCTCTTTTCTCAGTGGTTAGTCAAAACCATAAACTTATTAAATCATCGGTGCTGGATTAGGCATCACGTTCGAACATTTTGGGCACGAAAACTTTTCTATCGATATTCTTAGTTTTTGACCATCTAACGTTTTGAATTAACTGCTGCCGATGAGAGGTTACCTCTTGATATACAGCATAACTAAATGAACAGTTTGTAAACTACTTTGCTACTTTGTATGTTTCTGTTGTGAGAAGAGCAAGTTAAACATTTAAATATATAATTATTGAATCAATTCATAACCGTGAATAATTGAGTCTTTGCTATGACTAAACAAGTCATAACCGTGAATTATGGAGTCTATGTTATGACTAAACAAGTCATAACAGTAAATTATTGAGTCTTTGCTATGAGAAAATGTCTCATAGCCGTGAATTATTGAGTCTATGCTAAGACTAAACAAGTCATAACAGTGAGGTATTGAGTCTATGCTATGAGAAAACGACTCATAGCCGTGAATTATTGAGTCTATGCTATGACTAAACGAGTCATAACCGTGAATTATTGAGTCTATGCTATGGATAAACAAGTCATAACCGCGAATTATTGAGTCTATGCTATGAGAACCATGAATTTTTGAGTTTGCTAAGAGAAAATAAGTTACAGCCGCTATTTATTGAGCCTCTGTTTTGATAAAACAAAGACATAACCGTGAATTATTGAGTCTCTGTTATATGATCAAACGAGTCATTTCCGTGTGTTATCGAATCTCGCTATGAGAAAACAAGTCAAAGCCGGGAAGTATTGAGACTCTATAAAACAATTAAAGTCGTGATTTTTTTACTCTCGGTCATGATCAAAAGAGTCAAAGTCCTGAGATCGAGTCTCGCTATGAGAAAACGAGTCATAGCCCTGAATTCCAAAAACGAGTCTGCTCTGATAAAGTCGTACATGTCATAGTCGTGAACAATTGAATCCGTTATGAGAGAACAGAAGTCGTAAATAAATGAATGATCGAGTATAAATAAATGACTGATCGAGTATAAATAAATGAATGATCGAGTATCTAGCAAGAGCGAATGAGCTCTAACGCCGAGTTATTAGTTTTGTTAACACTTAATCACGAATTAACTAAACTCTTTGAGAAATTGAGTGAACAAGTCATATCCAACTGCAGATCTACAACAAAATAAATAATATAAATCAATTATTAAAGGGCACGCAAAGAAATAAAATTATTTTATCACATTTTATTTTTATGTTTTAAATGAGTTAGGCATTTTGACATCATTTGTATAGGCTGTAGTGGATTCAAGCAATTAAGCAAAAATCTTCTGGGACCTCTTGTTTCATGCATAACCAACCTTTCCTGTCAAATTGGAGAACGCACGCCCGGCACGGCAGTTCTAAATCTGCCTTTGGTAGGTTGTCCTCCTTTTTCTAGATGAGTATGAAAAATGTGAAAAGGCAAACATTTTATGAAACAATACAGTATTGAAAGATTTGCCACTTAGTGTATTTTTCATTGCATATTTTGAATATGATTTTAAAACTACTCAAGTCGTACAGGCCAGTTGCAGTGGACTCGATTATAAAAAGTTGTTTTTCTATTGGCCTGACACTGAAAGCATTCATTTAACATTCTTTTATGGAGATACAAAACGAAGCATCTAAAGTTCAGAAAAAAACTCTCTTTAAGCAGTTAAAGCGGCCGATGGGAGTGCATAAACAAACAAACTGTATTTTTATGCGATGACACTAATGGTGCCATTATGGCATGTTCTCGACTTTTGTAGCACTTTTTGTTGTTTTCTCTTGCACTGTAAATAATGTAATTGATTTGCTATAGAAAGTGAGGAGGTCCAATTCCGTACTTTATAGCAGTAAATCCGATTTTTGAAAAGCAGGATGCATTATAGAAATGTATTTGTATGTCAGTACATCGCACTAAACCAATGATTTATAATTAAAGAATGAAATGTTTTACTATGCAATTATGTTTCACTATTGCCGATTCAAAATCGATTCATTCACATTGAGTTTATACTCAATGAACTGACGAACGTACTAGTTAAATATGCAGTTTCATTCGATGTTGAATTCAAAGTATGATTTCCCTAACAGTATTGAATAATATCAAGTAATCGTGTCAATTTATTTAAATAAATTTTAAAAATGAAAATTTAATGTATAAAAGCGTGTTTAGCATTCGTAGTTACTAATAAATTGATCTTTTTATTTCAGAAAAAAAAAAGATTCGTTCAAATAGCATTGTATAAAAGGGACAGTTCAAAATTACATATCCCTGACGCTATTTTTTAAAGGCATGAACCACAAAAAACAAAAACACACAAAACAACTGAACCGTATTTAACAATGTGCACTCAAGTCGGAACGAAAGTAAACAAGGTGCTCCGGAAGAGTAAGAAGTTCCTGCTTGATATAACACACCCGTCATGCTGCCAAAGGTTTACTGTAAGTCAAATTCGGAAAGTATGACATTTACCAAACTCTATGTCAAGCCAACATCTACGCTCACATCAGAGAAAGAATTCCCGTATTTGTCTACAAGCACACGATGTCATCCTTAAAATTCTTGAGTGATTGCAACAATCTGGGAGCAACGTATCCCTGTGTTAACAATTTGCTTGTCAGCTGTGTTACTCTTTCAAGGAAGTCGTTATACCTCACAAAAAGCTCTGGAATAACGAATCAATTGTGATACGTATACTCCACATGCTGGAGCTGAGTGAATGTTTCTAAACAGAAAGGGAAAGTTGACTATTGGAAAGTTGAAGTCATCACGTTTGTCATAGAGCTTTGTACAAAGCCTTCTTAGTGTGTCAATTTCGAGAAATAAATCCAAATGTGGATTGTTATATACATGTAGGATCTAACATTTGCTATTTTCTCTTCCAATCTTCTACATAATAGGTCCAGGGTTTCTAACCCACTTTGCTCCCAATACATCTTGACAGATAGCTATACAAATTGTGTAATTATTTATCTGGATTCTCATGCAACCAATTGAAACCCTCATTACTTAACAACCAGATTTACATTGAATTCAAAGGGTGCTTTCACAAAGGTTCGCTCTTTAAACATACAGAGCAACATGTCGAATAGGTATTCGCAACACAATCTCCGTACTTGAAAGTCCAGAGTGGAAAAAGTACATTAAAAGTAAAATATATCCCATCCAGTTATCTATAATTTATTTAGAGTTCTAAATTTTGAATGTGAATTTTTAAGTTTTCATCTTGAAATTTCTTGGAATCTTAAAGATGCAATTTTTAAAATTATCTGGAAGTGTACGTATTCAATAAACGATAAAGAGATGTTGAATAAGTGTTCGCGACACAACCATTATTAAAGAAACGGCAATTTAAAAATCACAATGGAAAACAGCCAGCAGTCTTCAACATGACCAGAGGTCACTGCTCGCTGTCTTGCATTGGCCCAAGACTTAAAATACAATTCAAACAAATCCCTAGATTATCAACGAAAGACCCATTTCTGATATATCATCAAGGATACATATCTTAAAATCGTATTCATGTGCGTGTACCATACCCTCGATCATATTTGACAGCAGTACTCAATGTTTAATCTTCAACACGAATCAAATAGTCCTTATATAGAAAATCCAAAAGAAACGCCCCGAAAATTAGTCTGATTTAAAACTTTTAAATGCCTTGAGTATGTTGAAATATGAGGTTGAAGAATACATGGAATATTGCTCGTTTCATTTAGCCTCTTACTAGTATTATTAAGTTTATCTAAATATTGTCCTAATGTTTTCCTTTTTATTTATTTCCAAATAAAGCTGTATGAAGTATTTTAATGTGTTTTCTTTAGAACTTTATTTGCATGTTTACATAGTCTAATTGTTTATTAAATAAAAGTCAACCTAGTACCAAATTAATGTCCACCCTAAGTGCACATTTTAATGGTTATATCAAATTTTCTAATTAATTCTTAAACTTGGTGACACACATATAATAATGCCTTATATGATTTTTACTTTCTAACAGCAAAAACCACATCATATTTTGTATAGACAAATATATTGACAGGAATTTCTTAAATATACCACAACAGGACATCATACATGAATTGTCCTTAACAAATTACATCATCTTAACCCCAACGTAGACAGGCGGCAGCGCTAATATGGCGTGTCAGTCAAAGTCCAATACCCCGATGTGGAGTCGGGACGAGTTGCTGTAAGAGCGAATAAGTTGTCTGCTTCAAATGGTTGAATATCGCCCGACAGTAGTACAGAAAACAGTGTAGGATAAAATGCCATGTTGCTGGTACGCTAAAGACCACTGTATCACCTTTCGTACATGTATGATTAATTGCCATAGTTTATCAATTCCTCAAGTTCTTTTTCCATGCAGCGGTTGTAAAAAATCGTTTCTCTGATTAGCCTTGTGTCCTGATTAGACTTTTTTGTCCCGTGCAGGGATCAATTTGTGAATAGGTCCGAGGCAGAGCCTAGCTTGTCGTGAGAGGTGACTAAGGGGATGGGATTCTAAAATCAGTACATGCTCAGCCCACAGAGCTACCAAGTGTGTACCCTATGTGGCTCAAAAGGGGGACCCTCGTCTACAGGGGTTGTCAGGTCCATAATATAGAAAGCCTGACCGCTGACGTTGACTTACGTGTTTTGAGAGTGTCATGCTTCCTGAATCTAAAAGACCACTTTGTTGATCGCCAAGTAGTGCACCATGTAGGCTAAATCTGCCGCCTCTACGCACCTCTTCCTTTTTCCAGTAGTCTTTTTAATTTCCGCCGTGTCATATACATTTATTTCACATCTCATTATTTTCTTTTCTAAAACTCATGTTCATTTTATCATCCTTTTCATGTTCATCGCCTGTAAATAACCTATATAGCGTTGCACGGGCGTAAAACACCAACTCACTCTTTTCTAAAACTGTCCATTTGTTTCCCAGTTCAACCCATCATTCTCATCATCATTTCATGTTCATTTTATCACCAGCCTTTATATACCCTTTATATTGTGCTGCAAGGGTGTAAACACCAACTCACTCACTTTATCATCAATTCATGCTCATTTTATCACATCTTTCTTGCAAATGAAACATGATCAATTCAAATGAATGGGTTTCATTGAGCTCCGCTAAAATCAGAGCTATTATATTTTGAATGATATTTGAAAAAAAAAGCTTTCCATAATTTTTTTTTCTCTTTTGTCAAATGAAACTGCTGTCTGCATCATACCTGTGGACAATCTAGAACTATCACTCGTTTAACAATGCTATTTATAAAAAAAACTGTATTCCTATCGGACAGAACTATATCAGACAATATTCGCCAATTCTCGTCTGCTGCCTGCGCTCGTCTGTCCTTCATCACTAGGATACAAAACATAACTTTCATCACGTTTTCCGTGCTTTATCTCCAGAAACTCTGAGGAATCAAAGGTTATTCTAGACAAAAAGTCTTTTGCTTAAAACTTAAGATAGAGACAAGATAACTTCTTACCGGACATTGATCTTATGACCAGTGCAGAGATTATACTTGTCAGATTTCAGGTAATCAGACAGGGATAAACAATCAAGAAAAAAAAAACAAATCTGATTCAACTTATTTAATAGATGTAAAAACAAAATTACCGAACTGGGATGACTGATCTCGATGCCACAGAATCATACAAGAATACATACCGGAGAAGTTAAAGATTGCAAAATTTTTTCCTGACTTTCAAATGAAATGGTGGGTTTTTAATCATGTTCTGTAGCGCCAATCCCCAAATGATAAACTTAATTTAAGTTATAGTACTTACTGTTATGCTGTCTAAAAATGGCGATGTATTTTGCTAAAATAGAAATATTTCAAAGAGAGCGAATATATATATATTTGGTAAAAAATGTGGAAAACTGTCTGTAGCGCAATGTTTTTGATTTTTATTTTCAAATACAAATTGTTTATCACTCAATTCTGGCCAAGAAATATTGGTACAAATAAAAAACCGTAGTAAAAGTACAGAAATAATTCAGAAGTACCCTATCATCTCTAAAAATAAATGCAATGTGAAACACTCGTTTTCTTGTATTGATCAGATTAAATTAAAGTTTAATATTCCTTAAAAAATAAAATCTAAAACCGCAAAGTGAAGGTTATAATGTAACATTGTTTTTTTTAAATTAAGTAATAATTGCTTGACATGTCTTCATTGGTCCGTGTACGAATAGGCACACAGCAGTATTAAGCTCTTAGACTACTTTAGAGCATTGGAATCGCCTTAATTCAGCATTCTTCTCCAAATATCGTTCCCAATTGGTCTTTTATCCCTAACCAATTACATCATCATTTCATATTCATTTTATCACTCCTCTCATCTCCCTACCTGAACAACCTGCTTTAGAGTACAGAAAAAACTAACTTACTAACTCTCATAATTAATTACATCTAAAAACACATTCGAATTCTTGAGAAAACTGCTCGAGTTTCAAGTTTGAAATACTCATGTTGATTTTTTCCTGACTCCTTTAATCATAACAAAGGATGCATTGCATGTTTCTATAATTTGTTTGACAAGACAGGTGCCATTAACAAACTATAATCAATTTTCTAAACTAATTCAAACTGAACTTTTGTTTACGCAATTGTAATTGAAGAAAGCAACAGGAACGCTTCTCAATTATAGGAGATTAAACTGTTACTTGTGATTTGAAAATGATAAAATGTATAAAACATTTTTCGAATTTTCAATAAAAGCGATATTCGTCACTTTTCTTTTTTGTTTGCTAAGTCACTGACTTTAAGAGTTGTTCATGTGAAAAAGTTTCATGCATCCCTAACCTAAAGAAAAGGAGAATTTTGATCTCTTTTGCTTATAATTCCTAGTGGTTTTTTAAATTTTGTTAATGGAATCTGTTTACTTGTTCCAAAACTGTAAAGTGTAAAAAAAACCAAACATCACATTTATCACATATTTTACATTCTTGTAGTCTCAACATTAAAAGGGTTTTCTTTTGATATCGGCCATTGTTGTATGAATTATTGTATGTCAAATACATGCATTCATAGGCAAATTTGAGATTTCTACGCCCAGATGAGGGCAGATGTTGGTTTGTCATAGAGTTTTTGTACTCTTTTAGCGGATTTAACACGCTGAATTGACCGTTAAGTTTCTATTCAGCTGTTTTGTGCGTTAGTATGATGTCTGTTTCAAGCTTCATGCTGTTTATTTTTTATCTTTGCTCCTTCGAACTTTTGAAATTCAAATTGACCTACCTCTTTGGTTCTGAAAAAAACCCACCATATATATGATTCGTGATAATTGATATAATTTTTCAGGTTTTGTCCCCTATATGAAGGCGCACTCATTATTAGCGCTTTTTGTTACTTTAAACTTTTCCCCCAAATTGATAGTCCTGTAGACCACATTCGACATTTTATAAAATTAACGTACATCAACAGAGGACTAGACTTCATAAACATTTCTAGTATTTTTATGGATCCTACTATTAAAGAGTTAATACCACCATATTTTACAAATACTGAACCTCCAATCATATCTTATAAATATAAAAAACCAACACGTAACATTATTTTTAACTATACGTCCATCACTACAGATGAAGACCTAGACTCGAATATTCCTGTATCATGCGACTGTGCTAATTCGGACTTTAGATATGTTCCTTGTGGCCATATTGTTACTGGCGACCTAAACATTGTCGATGACCCAGAGGTTATTAAATTCTTGAAAAAGGGACCAAAATTCAGACCTCCTTCGAAAATTAATTGGAATTCTTGTTTTGATTGTGTAAATACTGCCCTTCATTCGTACTGTAAGACCTGGATTAGACGAGAAGGAGCAGATTCCAAATCTTTAGACAAGTTTAAGAATAAATTCATATCCATTGTAAAATTACGAATAAGCCATTTTCAAAACACCTTTGTAGAATATCGACCCCAAACTTATATTAACAGAATTAAATCAAAATTACAATTATTAGGTTCACGATATGTTTTTGTTCCTGCGGACAAAGCGGCTAACAATGTTGTTGTGGTATGTCGTAAGTATTATCTGGATGTTTTAATGCATGAAATTAAAGGCTCATGTACTTTCGTTCCCGTGCAAGCTACAGAAACCAGTATTATTGACGATCATGTCATAGCAACCACAGCACTTCGAGCAGCCCCTACAAACAATAAATTACCTACTATGTACTGGATACCTAAATTACACAAAAACCCATATAAATCCCGTTTTATTTCTGCATCAAGTAAATGTTCCTTAACCAATATTTCTAAAGTCTTGTCTCTTGCTTTAACTACAATGAAAGAATTTATCATCCGATACTGTGATAAAATTTTCGAAAATAGTGGAATAAATCATTTTTGGAGTGTTAAAAATTCTCTTGATGTTTTAGACAAACTTCGGGCATTTGAAAATACTTTTCAATCCGTAGACAGCTATGACTTTTCCACTTTATATACTAATCTACCTCACAATCTTATCAAAAAGAAATTTGAATATTTAATTAAATGGTGCTTTGACAAATCTAAAAGTGACTACATCTGTTCTAAAGTGTCACAAGTATTTAGTAAATCGTTTTTTAGTAACGAAACCCACAAAGGTTATGTTAATTGGACCGACATAGAAGTTATTACTGCATTAAACTTTCTTTTAGATAATATTTACATCCGGTTCGGTAAACAAATATATCGCCAAGTCATTGGAATTCCAATGGGAACCAATTGTGCTCCACTCATAGCTGATCTGTTTTTATATTGTTACGAATCACAGTTTATGGCCAAGCTACAAAAAGATCCAAACAAAAACCACCTTATCGAAACTTTTAACAATACATATAGGTACTTAGATGACATACTTGCTCTAAACAACCCCACATTCTCAAATTTTATAAATGATATATATCCTAAAGAATTAACCCTAAATAAAGCAAACTCATCCGACAGTAGATGTCCATTTCTAGATTTGGACTTAAGCATTATCAATGGTAGATTACACACTAAAGTATATGATAAACGGGATGACTTTTCATTCCCAATAGTTAATTTTCCGTTTCTTGAAGGAGACGTACCATTAGCTCCAGCTTACGGGGTATACATTTCACAATTAGTCAGGTATGCTCGCATTTGCAGTGATGTGTCTGATTTTAATGATAAAAACCGTTTTATTACAGAAAAATTGCTAAAACAAGGTTACCGTTACCACAAATTAGTCAAATCTTTTACTAAATTTGCACATAAATATGGACATCTCATCGAAAAATTTGATTGTACACGTAGATTTCTGATTGTTAAAGGAATATCTCATCCTAACTTTTATAGCAATGTAGTTTATAAAGCACAAAAATTCAAAAACAACCTTATGGAAATAAAAAACTGGCTTAAAAACCTTTTGAAAAAAGGATACGAATTCAATGTTTTAGTAAAATCTTTGCATTTGGTATGTTTTGGCAGAAATATTGATAGCTTGATAGTAACTTTAAAACGTTAAATTTTTCACTTTTTATCCACTGTATTATTTATAAGCACCACAGCAATCAAGTATGTCGGTTCTGTATGGTGATACAACTCTTAATCATTCATTGTTTTGACGTGGGGTGTCGGATTTAGAACTGATGTATTTGATTCTTTTACATCAATCGATAAATGTTTCTTAGCTAGTTGTCAGTAACTTCGAGTGTTCTCAAGAGAGTTCCTCCTTGTCTTGTTGTTTTCATACAGTATTTTGTCTTAGGTTCTCTCTTGTTGAATTGAACTTTTGTCGATTGAGTTTTACAGTGTGTTTTATATGTAGCTTTGTGCAAGCTTATCAATAGGGGGAAGGTTGGATCCAAAAAACTAGTTTAACCCCGCCACATTTTATATGTGCCTGTCCTAAGCCAGGAAACTTTGCCAAAGCCTTTGTTTGTCCTTGTCATTCTATGTTAACTGTTTTATGTCAAGAATTGAGTCTTTCGTTGATGATTTAGGGATTGGTTTTGATACTTTTGTATTGTATTATAAGTCTTGGGCCAATGCAAGACGGTAAGCAGTGACCTATGGTCATGTTGAAGACTGCTTGCTGTTTTCCGTTGTGATTTTTTGAATTGCTGTTTGTTTATGTTTGTTGTGTCGCGTACACTTATTCCACATCTCAATATCGTATATTTTTTGCAGAGTTTGTCTCATGTGCTGTGTGGATGCAGTTGAACGTATCCCCGTGCTTGAGGTGTATGCTCTTTTATATTTTCATGATGGTATACTTGTACACGAGATAGCTTTCATATTTGAATCTCCCTTCCATTGACCTTCAACTTAATTTTTGTTGCCCTATTCTATGGTCTTCTAAGTGTTCCTACTTTTACTTCTAATCCCTGTTTTTTGTGTTTTTGTTGTTGCGTTTCAAATGAGCTTGTCGGGAATCATTGGTAGTTTTAGTAGGAAGATTTAGTCCGTGGTACTATTTTATTATTTTTTTCTGTTAATACATTTGTTTTCATGCCGTCCCTATTTTGTCATTGGACATTCGGTTCTCTCCTAACGACACATAATCATGATTTTACGAAACGGAAAAAGATATTTAAATAACAAACCCTTTACTAGGATATCCACACCTCACAGTGCCATACATCCTCCAAATGTTAATTCAAGCCACACTTACAACACTCGACATAATTCCAATCCCACTTTTCAAACGTTAATTACTAAAAATCAACCCTCAAATAAAATAACCGGTACAACTTTTAATAACTCTTATCGTGGATATCCTAAAATTTCACCCTGTGGTGCTTCTAAATGACAGACATGTAAAATACTAATCAGAGACACCACTGTGAAATCAACTATTAACGGCCGCAAATTCTCTATAAATCTGGATCAAGATGTTAACTGACGCACCAATAACTTAATTTATTTAATAACATGATACAAACCTGGTTGTAATATCCAGTATGTAGGGGAAACCGGTAGATATTTGTCCAAAAGAACATCGGAACATCTATATCGCTTTCGCCGCTATAAAAAGTACAAATGTCTCTTATACCAACATTTTCATAAACACAACCATAACCTTAAATACGTCAGGGTTCAACCCCTAGAAATTATTCAAAAAGACTCCAAATCTAGTAAACGAGAGTTTTGCAAGTTGAGACGACTTGCAGAACTGGAATGGATTAAAAAATTACAAACAGCTTATCCTCTGGGTCTGAACGATAACATTATGGGACAGGGGAACATATCTAGAACATCAAATATCAATGTCATGAATTTAATAAGTCCTCGTAAACGGAACAAACGGTCGCATGGTATACGAATAAATCGTAATGTTAGAAAACATCATCGTTCTAATTTAAGCATCACCGATCTTGTTAAAATATTTAAGAACAACGGACGACATAATCTTTTTTGTAAACTATGCTCTATACCCGTTTCTAAGTTAAATAAAATTAGATTGGATTGTAACACCATATCTCATGCCAGTCCCCTATATGAAGGCGCACTCATTATTAGCGCTTTTTGTTACTTTAAACTTTTCCCCCAAATTGATAGTCCTGTAGACCACATTCGACATTTTATAAAATTAACGTACATCAACAGAGGACTAGACTTCATAAACATTTCTAGTATTTTTATGGATCCTACTATTAAAGAGTTAATACCACCATATTTTACAAATACTGAACCTCCAATCATATCTTATAAATATAAAAAACCAACACGTAACATTATTTTTAACTATACGTCCATCACTACAGATGAAGACCTAGACTCGAATATTCCTGTATCATGCGACTGTGCTAATTCGGACTTTAGATATGTTCCTTGTGGCCATATTGTTACTGGCGACCTAAACATTGTCGATGACCCAGAGGTTATTAAATTCTTGAAAAAGGGACCAAAATTCAGACCTCCTTCGAAAATTAATTGGAATTCTTGTTTTGATTGTGTAAATACTGCCCTTCATTCGTACTGTAAGACCTGGATTAGACGAGAAGGAGCAGATTCCAAATCTTTAGACAAGTTTAAGAATAAATTCATATCCATTGTAAAATTACGAATAAGCCATTTTCAAAACACCTTTGTAGAATATCGACCCCAAACTTATATTAACAGAATTAAATCAAAATTACAATTATTAGGTTCACGATATGTTTTTGTTCCTGCGGACAAAGCGGCTAACAATGTTGTTGTGGTATGTCGTAAGTATTATCTGGATGTTTTAATGCATGAAATTAAAGGCTCATGTACTTTCGTTCCCGTGCAAGCTACAGAAACCAGTATTATTGACGATCATGTCATAGCAACCACAGCACTTCGAGCAGCCCCTACAAACAATAAATTACCTACTATGTACTGGATACCTAAATTACACAAAAACCCATATAAATCCCGTTTTATTTCTGCATCAAGTAAATGTTCCTTAACCAATATTTCTAAAGTCTTGTCTCTTGCTTTAACTACAATGAAAGAATTTATCATCCGATACTGTGATAAAATTTTCGAAAATAGTGGAATAAATCATTTTTGGAGTGTTAAAAATTCTCTTGATGTTTTAGACAAACTTCGGGCATTTGAAAATACTTTTCAATCCGTAGACAGCTATGACTTTTCCACTTTATATACTAATCTACCTCACAATCTTATCAAAAAGAAATTTGAATATTTAATTAAATGGTGCTTTGACAAATCTAAAAGTGACTACATCTGTTCTAAAGTGTCACAAGTATTTAGTAAATCGTTTTTTAGTAACGAAACCCACAAAGGTTATGTTAATTGGACCGACATAGAAGTTATTACTGCATTAAACTTTCTTTTAGATAATATTTACATCCGGTTCGGTAAACAAATATATCGCCAAGTCATTGGAATTCCAATGGGAACCAATTGTGCTCCACTCATAGCTGATCTGTTTTTATATTGTTACGAATCACAGTTTATGGCCAAGCTACAAAAAGATCCAAACAAAAACCACCTTATCGAAACTTTTAACAATACATATAGGTACTTAGATGACATACTTGCTCTAAACAACCCCACATTCTCAAATTTTATAAATGATATATATCCTAAAGAATTAACCCTAAATAAAGCAAACTCATCCGACAGTAGATGTCCATTTCTAGATTTGGACTTAAGCATTATCAATGGTAGATTACACACTAAAGTATATGATAAACGGGATGACTTTTCATTCCCAATAGTTAATTTTCCGTTTCTTGAAGGAGACGTACCATTAGCTCCAGCTTACGGGGTATACATTTCACAATTAGTCAGGTATGCTCGCATTTGCAGTGATGTGTCTGATTTTAATGATAAAAACCGTTTTATTACAGAAAAATTGCTAAAACAAGGTTACCGTTACCACAAATTAGTCAAATCTTTTACTAAATTTGCACATAAATATGGACATCTCATCGAAAAATTTGATTGTACACGTAGATTTCTGATTGTTAAAGGAATATCTCATCCTAACTTTTATAGCAATGTAGTTTATAAAGCACAAAAATTCAAAAACAACCTTATGGAAATAAAAAACTGGCTTAAAAACCTTTTGAAAAAAGGATACGAATTCAATGTTTTAGTAAAATCTTTGCATTTGGTATGTTTTGGCAGAAATATTGATAGCTTGATAGTAACTTTAAAACGTTAAATTTTTCACTTTTTATCCACTGTATTATTTATAAGCACCACAGCAATCAAGTATGTCGGTTCTGTATGGTGATACAACTCTTAATCATTCATTGTTTTGACGTGGGGTGTCGGATTTAGAACTGATGTATTTGATTCTTTTACATCAATCGATAAATGTTTCTTAGCTAGTTGTCAGTAACTTCGAGTGTTCTCAAGAGAGTTCCTCCTTGTCTTGTTGTTTTCATACAGTATTTTGTCTTAGGTTCTCTCTTGTTGAATTGAACTTTTGTCGATTGAGTTTTACAGTGTGTTTTATATGTAGCTTTGTGCAAGCTTATCAATAGGGGGAAGGTTGGATCCAAAAAACTAGTTTAACCCCGCCACATTTTATATGTGCCTGTCCTAAGCCAGGAAACTTTGCCAAAGCCTTTGTTTGTCCTTGTCATTCTATGTTAACTGTTTTATGTCAAGAATTGAGTCTTTCGTTGATGATTTAGGGATTGGTTTTGATACTTTTGTATTGTATTATAAGTCTTGGGCCAATGCAAGACGGTAAGCAGTGACCTATGGTCATGTTGAAGACTGCTTGCTGTTTTCCGTTGTGATTTTTTGAATTGCTGTTTGTTTATGTTTGTTGTGTCGCGTACACTTATTCCACATCTCAATATCGTATATTTCTGTTGCACTGAGATGATCACCAACTTTCCAAATCTGGTCTTTAAGTCTTGTTTTTGTTTGTGCGTGTGTGTGTAACTAATGGACCCTTAGATCACAATGGAACTAAGAGATTTTGGGCCATAAAACCTTGCCGATCCTAATTAACTGTACCGATGCCAGGCCATTTAGGTGGTGTGGTATTACCTGTTTTTTTCCCCTTTTTATTGAACAAATGAGATCGGTGAATTTGGTAGTACCTTTATTTTCAAGCAATTTTTTAATTTGTGCATATTTTTGTCATTGGGCTAGCTATTTTTATTGTGGAGCAACCAACTTTTCCGTTATTTTGTTTTATTTATAATGTAAAATGTAAAATTTTGAAATCGCTACTTTTATTTGTTTCTGTTGGAGAGCTGTGTTTGCTCTTAGTTTTCGGTAGCTGCTTTTTTTACCGTTTGGGCTTTTTAATTAAAAATGTTCTATAGTAAAAATGTTGACCTATGGTACAAACGCAGAAAATCCAGATAGACGGAATCAATTAAAGCAGCATGAGATATTATCTAAATAAAGAATGCATTTGATGTCACATAGTTCTTTCTTTAATATTCATTTTCTCATTTAACCATATTAAAATAATTTATATTTTACTATCGGTAAAATAAAGAAGAAATTAAATGCATGCCAAAAAAGTTGAATCACAAATGTCAATTTTTCTGTTGCCAATTTATCATGTTTATTAAATAATATTACCATTTATCAGTCTAAAAACGTGTTATGACTGTCTAATACCTTCACCAGGGAGGTACATTGTAAATTGAAAAATAAAAATTCTAAGATAAAAAATAAATCTTGTCTCTTTATGCAATAAGTCATGTCTAAGACTAAGGCAGTCTTTGTAATTGGTTTTATATGGTATGTGTTTACTTTTCTTTTCGTTGAAGGATTGCGAACGTTTATTTTAAGTCATATTTTTACACTGTTGGACAATTGGAAGGAGACACTATTAATCCGTCTGGGGTAAAAAGAGATTTCATCGTCTATTATTTTGCTGACAGAAACCATTTGGCTTGATAAAATTGGATGAAAGTGGGGAAAATGACCAAAAACTTTAACAAGAATTTATATTGTCACTGAGGAAATGAAATTTTGCTATATAGATGGAATCTTGACAAAACGCCCAATGATGACACATTTTTCTTTTTCAAATAGAAGAACTAACATCATATAATCTTGTAAAGAACAAAATGCGATGCGACATAATCGTTTGTATTTACCCTTTAATTTGTAAGGGTAAAGTTTTGGTAAATTATTCAATATAAATCAAATCACGAAACTAGAAATCCAAGTTTTACCAATTCCAACTGGCTTACGTTTTCTTGGCCTCTGTGGAATTAAATCTTTGTTGTTCGTCTCTCTTAAAATTCAAAGTCCTCTAGGATAAATTTTTCTGGCCCTAGCTTTAAGGCATACTGAACATTACTCGCTCCAATCATTCCGTTTCAAGTCCGATGAAATTCAGTTTCATAAAGGGCATGGACACTGTACATTAAATAGAACAGAATGATAAGTTATGCAAGTACAAAATATATATTTATCCCGTCTAGTGATTTTTCAGAAGTCAATGACGGGTGTACTATTGAAAGCAGGAACCGCTTACTCTTCCGAAGCGCATGAGTTCACTCTCTTTACGACCTCACTTTGCGTTGCTGATTGTTGTTCAGTTGTTTTTGTGCTTTTATGTCTTTATGTATTATTATTTTGCTGTTTCTTCGTGCTGTTCCCCATTGTGTTTACTGGTTCTGACTGGTTTTGTCTTTGCCATTTCGGACCTTTGACATTTGCATGCCCCATAAGTACCTTTTAGCCTCTTTAAGAAAATAAAAAAACACAAGTAAAAGATAAAGCAAACCATTTTCGATCTTTAAAATAAAACGAAATTGTTGAAAAGTTATATCCGACTTCGTTCATATCATTAACTGACTATATTAGGTAAAAACATAAATGTAAACCAGTCAGTGTCCCGAATGGTAGGTATGGCCTTCTTCAGCAATGTACAAACATCCCGATTGTATTTTGCTCTCTGGTGATATCGGACCCATAGCATTGGGTTCCATAAAATCTGTTCTCTTTTGGAATGCCTTTACCAAGTACTATATAAATACCATTGCGTTCTTGAATTTCTTCAGAGTGTAATTACAACATTGCTCACTTTGTCTGTTTTTTTTTTCCCTCCCTGATTGATATTATTTTATTATCTTCATTTTAACAATTGAGCACATGAGATTCGAGTGTCCCTCGAATTAAATCTATTTTTAATTATTATACAGGTGGACCGGAAAGGCCACCTCTTCCACCTACTTAAAAAAAATGTGATTTATCACACAGAATTACATCGCTAAAATTCATTATGTTAAAAAAACGAACACCCCTGAAATATAATCACAACTGTTCAACTTTCTCTCATAATATAAATTATTTTTACAATCTGTTTAAGAATCAGCGGAAATAGAATGCCAGCCATGATAAATGTTTCACCTTCATATGAGAAACCTGTTCCGTTTGTTATTATGTAATGAAGATAGACAAATAGCTTGTCTTGTTCCTCATGTCAACATCTTCTGATATCAGACAGCTTTAGGTTGGTCGGTGTTAGATTTGCTGGCGGTTATTGCTGGTAGAACTTCTACGTGTAGATAGATTGGCACATATGAGATCGACAAGATACCAAGCAAAGTCACAATGCATAACGATAGAAACAAAACTTAACTTATCACTGTTATACAAGCTTAGCCCGTTGCAAAACAGCGAGCAGAGACCATTGGTCACTTACCTTGACGGTTGCTGGCTATATTTCATTGTAGATTTTTAAACTGCTGCTGACAAACATAGGTTATGTCGAGTGTACACACTTATTTCAAATCTTTCTAATAACCGATCTTTAGATCATCATTCCATAGACCATAGAAGAAATATAGACCTCAATGCAATGACCAAACTATGGTCAGATACAAATGACAAACTATGGTCAGCAGATGCAAAAAAACTATGGTCAGCAGATACCAAGGTTCTTATTGTAGTTATGAAGAAGCTCTGGCGAGAAAGCTTCGGGTAGTACTTAGTCCGAAGTTAGACTGAACATGTGATTAATGGTAGGCATTCTGTATTAGGAATGTAACGTTTAGTGCGTTAACAGATCTAATTTAATAGGCAAAAGCTGTGGTCCCGTGTAAGGCCCGGAAGGCGAATAAGTCCACAGCAGCGCTAAGCTTGTAGGTAAAAGTCCGCTAAAGAGTGCTCAGAAACCTGACATCGGGTCAGGCCGCTTAGCCCACAAAGCGATTAGGTTGTGACCTCCAGATAGTTAAATGGGGCAGCCCTGTCATAATGAATGCTGGGTCATCAGGCGATAATGCGGCAAACCTGACCGCAAACCATATTTGGCCAACGTGTGCGAAGAGTGCCACGCTTCATACACGTAAAAGACCCCTTTGTGGACTGCCAAGTACTAGTGCACCACATAAACTAAATTTTCCGCCCCTAACCACCTCCCTCCTTCAATATTAACATGAATTTTCATGTTCATCTCCTTTAAATTAAAATAGCGCTGCAAGGGCGTAAAACACCAACTCGCTTACTTACCCAAAAGCTGTTTCGTCTTTAATTCGCTGCAAAAGTCAAGTTGCACTACTTGCTTATGGTCATGTGACTATAAGACAAAGTTCAAGGCGACAACTTCTAAACTGCGTCCGTAACTTACGAGCGTTTTGTCTCATAAGTTTCAATTACAAGAGTGTTCATTTCTTTTTTCAACAATTTTGTAAACTTATTAACCACCGAACTGAAGCCCCAACAAATTTGTGCCACACGGGCTACTCTTGTTGAATTTGATAACTAAATTTTGACAGTCATCTGATAAAATACTGGGCACGAATAAAATTAGATTTCGAAAATTCAGTCAATGTCTTCCTGTACATCGAAAGAAAAGTGTAGATTAGCATGTTTCATTCTAGAAAACATGTGTAGCTGAAAGCTTTAAAAAAAGAGTTAACTAAAACAATTGCATGAGACATGGAATTACTCACATGCATTCTTTATTGATAAAAATAGCAATATTTTACGTAATATACTAATAGCTAAAGCTACCTCTAACGACAGTTTAACGAGACCTTAAAATGACACCTAATTATCACACTAATGGATCCTAATGGACTTTTTATTATGAGTTAGAAGAGGTTCTTGTTGTTGGCAATAGGAGGAGAATTCGGCTTTTAAATGCTAAGTACTAAGAAGCTTTATATTTTATTTATTGTTATATTTTAAAACTCTGCCATTCGTCATTTTGTTCGTGTTAAAGCGTAAAATCTATATTCGATGCAATGCATTCTGTTTCACTTATTTTGTAGATGAGGTCTAAAGAATAAACACCCAAAAAAGTTAGGAAGTCAAAACAATATATTAACATATTAAAAAAATGTCTTACATTATACTGTGTAATTGGGAATAGCCTAAATAATTAAAGGATCCCTAAGGCTATAAAGAGCTTGTTTTTGTAACCAGAGTTTACTATAATCGCTTGATTAACAAACAAATAGTTGCTTTAACATGATGGGAATGCCTTTTTTAGTTTTATTTACTCCATTCGAAGGTTTTCCTCAAATCAAGCACTATAGACGTGGATTGATTCTACGGGGAAATCACCTCAAACTGTAAAACTTCGCCTTTAAAGCTTCTTTCTCTATTGCTTGCACTATCTCAAAATCAACCGCATGGTTCTATACTCATTGGTCCTTATATGCTATAATTTGCTAGTTCCTAGCATTTGTCATGCCATATTTTTCGTACCCAAGTCTTTTGAAAATAGACCAAACAGGTTTAAATATGGCGACAACCAAAAAGACATATCCATTAATATGCTTACTTATGATTGATAGTTTATTCAAACAAGCAAGTCTGAGAGGGTTAGCAAACAATCTTGAAGAGATCTATTTGCTTTCCTTTTTAAATATCATTAATAACTCTTAAGATAGGCAATTATTTAGTGTACGTGAGAGATCACACCAATTAGCAAAGATTTAAAATGAAAAGCAGCAAGGATCAAACATTGATTGCTTAAACAAGTTTGTATACGACTATAACATGTATAATTTGACTCCCCAAATAGCTGAAAAGCAATTCTGTAAAAACGTTTTAAGTGGTAATGTTAATGTATTTATAGATTCAACTTAATTCAAATACTATTGACCCATAATTGGGTCGCAGTACATTACATACATAGATACATACATGTACAGAGTAGACACAGTACAAAACAATATATATATAATAGACATGAAGAATATCCACCTAAACAAAAAATCAAGTCAGATATAATTGAGGTACTTCCTTCCTCATTTCTAAGGGACGAACCATTTAACTTGAAGGGCGGGGGCTTGGTTTTTTGTTTTGGTCGGATTTTTGTTTTATTTTTCGAAGGCGTCGCGACAGAATATCATTTGTTCATTATTAACATTATTTTATATGGCAGAAATCCTTCTTCAGAATATTTTTTTTCTTACCCTTTGCTACCAAAATATTTTCAGATTTTTTTTTTTGAAAAAAACAACCCCCCCCCCTTTCAAGTTTAATGGTCGGTCCCTAATGCTTGTCTGTTCGAAGAGACTGAGACAATTAATTTTGACTTCTTCTGTTGAGGGATTTCAAAATAATTTTTAGTTTTTCTGTTTCAGATAAAATCTTTTTATTTATTATTTTGATAGTTGATCAATTAAGATCTAATAGATACATATATTTTACAATGAAAAAAGAAATGACCCTAATCATCTACAAAATTTTAAACATACTCGTTTATTTCTGTCAACTTTAAAAGAGGGTTAATACGTTACAAAGTCATGTATACAGTCATATACATGTATGTAAGGAAGAATATGTTAGATAAAAAATATATGTCAAAGATAAGTTGACTGTATAATTTCAAGGATAAAGGATAGATACTGAGATGTGAATAACAAGAACAAGAGGCTTATAATTACGGAAGCCCGAATAACTCACCTATTTTAATTCGATCTCTCTTTACATACATGCTACAGCTTTAATACCTCGGCGCCAAAGAGAGGAACACCTTTTCTTATGTGGGGATTGACGGGAAATGGAGGAGCAGTAAATCTTGAAGGTCACTGAAATAGGGAAGAGGTGGGCAGAAGCGGAAAATTTAGTCTATATGTTTACTGATGGCGTCACACACACGTTTTAGGAACATTTAGCGTAGCACCCGTTGGCACAATACACTATGATCAGCATGCATGCAGTTTATAGTATTACGAAAACTGAAAGTCTTTACTAACGAACACCATTATTTCGTCTTTGTTGTATGCATACCTGTAATGGCATTATGGCACACTATATGTAATAAATGAAAAAAAATCTGTCAAAGTCAAAAATGGCCGGATTTCGATAAACAGGATGTAGGTGAGCGACAGACCTAAAATCGAATCCCACGTTATTGGATCCCACCCTGATGCTATATACCAAATATCAAGTGGCTGTGATTAGTAGTTGCTGAGAAAACTGTTACGAAAATTTTTTCCCCGCCCGACCGCCGCCCGCTCACCCGACCGACATTCACCATTTTATAACCCGGATTTTTCACTCCGTGAAATCCGGTCAAAAATGACCATGAGAAAGGTAGGTACATGTCACGACACTTAAAATATGGGCAAAAAAAGTTTGTCATTCACTAAAAATTTATAGCGAGTCGTGTATTAGTCCAGCTTCGTGTAAACCAAGCATCTAAAAAAATGCCGAGAATAATTGATCACATCGAACATTTAATAAACAATAAACTCCCTAGCAGAAGTTTCATTTCTAACGTTGTCTGACTTTAAAAAAAAATGGTTGTTTATTTAGTTATTTAGTTAGTTATTGCTTTACTCTCATGCACTGATGCATTGCGATTTCGAGATGAACATGAAAGGGGGCTATATGCTGTTTGTTTATGTTTGTTGTGTCGCGTACACTTATTCCACATCTCAATATCGTATATACAATGAACATGAAATGTCAATAAAGTGGAGGAAATATAGGGACGCAAGGCCAATCGGAAAAAGGGGGAAGGGTTAAGTTTTGACTGCCACTGGATAAAGGAGTGGTCATTTAGCCTCGTGCATGGGGATCCGATGAGTTCTTCTCTTTACACGATCTTACCGAGAGTTCTTTAACATGCGAGGAACATTACCTAAAAAGAATTAGACTAAAAACATCAACCAAGATATGTACAAATCAAACTCATTTAGTTCAAACCAAATGATTAATAACATCAAAATCCAAATTAAAGTCACAAAACTTGAAATTAGATAAAAATTCCTTTCAGCTTTTAGATTATTTAATAATCAAAATCATATTAGCAATGTTGATAAAACACTGATAAATACAAACCATTGCGTGAAATAAACATTTAAAACTTTTCTCCTGCTCAAACAATGTTTGCAAACAGGTCGTTTAACCCATATTAAGCTATAACCTCTCCTGATAAGGGAGGTAAATTTTTCTGGACCAAGTGTCTCCATTTGTGTATAAATTTTGGCTCAGATAAGTTAAGCCACTGACAGACATATGTCAACGTGAGTTGACGAGGGATAAAAATCTCACTTGAAAATGTTATCAAGGTTTAACTGATTAGATTTATAGATTTTTGACCTGCTTTTGAAAAATGTGCATTTTCCTTTTTCTTTTTTCTCTGCTCTTTTTGGTGGTGTATATGTACACCTTGTCTATGTCAGTAAAGCTAGTCACTATTGTTAAGACAATTCAATGGCATTTTAAAGTTATACTTTTGACACGCGTCAATTTATTTAAAGATTTTGATTGTGTATTTACTTCTTGAACGGATTTCGCGTTTAGATGCAATCTTCGTAGGCATATAGTCTTTAGAAGGTTAATATGTTAATAAATACTCAAAAGAATGTATTACTTGATGAATAAGTAACAGAAATAAAAAATCTGTCGCACCGACTACAACTTAAAAGGGAAAGCAAAACACAGCACCATAAATGTCAAAGCATGGAAAGGTTGGACTCACCGTGAGCACGAGTTTAACACCGTTACATTTTATATGTGCTTGTCCTATGCCAGAATTTTGGCCTGACAACTTTATATGTTTGTACCTGTCGTCAAGCTGTTATGTGTCCAGAAAACGGTTTGTCTTTCATTATTGTATGGTTTTTAAGTTTAACTTTTGTAGATTGTGTCGCGTGTATTCAACATCTCATCATCTTCTATAATTTTGTTTGTGACAGTTTGTTGTACCGAGATGATCACCTCTTTTTCTCTATTGTGTCCTACAACTATGTTGTGTTTTGTGTTGATCGCAATGGAAGAGGAAGATTTGGCACCATAAAACCTGGTTCAAACCATTTCTTTTAAAATGCCTGTACTAAGTCAGGACCATTGCGATCTTCAATTTCTCTGGTATTTCTTTGCCTTGTTTTGTCTCAGTTTGTTCTTGGATATATACTAGGCAAAAAAAGAAACGTTACACTTATATTTTATTTGATAAAATTTCTATAACAAAAGAAATGTTGTAACTTCCATTGGATTAACGTATTCTTGGTCATACTAAAGAGACTAAAATTCAGTATACCTGATTTTGATTCGAATTTAACATCTCTTTAAGGTTTTACCTAGATATTGCAGAAAATCAAGTTTGCAAAGCATTATCGTTCCTGACTAACCATTCATTTTGAATATCTGACTGCATTTCGATGAATAAAAAGTTGAATTCAGAATTTACGGACATTTAACCATCTGTAATACTTCAGGGATGGGATATTTTGCAACAGTTTCCGGTGGGATAGGGTTATTTCTAAAACCAAATTCCGTAAAATCAAAAATGACAAAATGTTGAAAGTTACAAAATTTCTGTTAAATTTTGATTTTTCGGTTTAAAAAAAGGGCGCTTCTTACTTATCTTTGACAATTTAAGGCATAATGCAACTCATTTTACGTCATTAGGCGGTAGAAACGTTATTCAGAGGACGTCTTTTTTAAAACAATGACGTCAGCTTGGCGTGACCGCGTACGTTCAGTGTTTATGAAAATTAGATAAGAATTTTATCCATTTTCACGAGTTAAGGTTTTGCACCGTTAACGAAGCGATTACGAGGAAAAAAAGCGGCAACGCCTGGTCTAAACTCGCGTTGGTTATGGTATTCTGCTACTTCCGGTCTGACCGATTGTTGTTCTGCTTCCTCTGACACGAGTCTCTGGTCTATGGATAGTTGTTCTAAAGTCTTTTAAATGATAAAAAACCTGTATTTTTGTCATTCCTGTACCCAACACGAAAGAAGAGAGTTGCCTCAACTTTTGACGTTAATGTAACGTGTCTGACTTACAATTTCTCAACATTTAAGTGCGACCTTTTGTTAACCGTGACATTTGTTACGTTTAACGACCATAATCACTAGCTTAACTGAATTTTCGACACGTAAAATTTTAAAAGTTCTTATTTTGGTAAAAATTGAAAAATGACGTAATGTCATTTTCAAATCCGCCTTCAATACGCAAATTTGAAATAAAACACCGTTTATTACCTAATCTTTATAATAAAAATTCAAAACAAAATATGTTTCGAAAAAATCTCAAAATAAAACCAATGTAACGTTTCTTTTTTTGCCAAGTATATATATGAGGTTGAACATCCCAGTTCGCCGGTAATTTTGTTGTTACCTTTATTGCAATGTGTGCAAATGGAACCTGGAAGAGGCAAAGATATACCAATGGATCTTTCAGAAAGGACAAAGGCAAAATCAGTAACAGCAAAAATATGATGTATTCGAGTATTTTAGGAGTCCTAAGCGTTGTTCCTTTGTTTCCCACCCCAACCCCCATTTTTCATTTATCATCATCATATCATTTCATGTTCATTTCATCACCCCCCCCCCCAGCGCCGCACGGGCGTAAAACACCAACTCACTCACTAACTCACTAACTCACTCACTGTTACACCAGTTTCTGAAAAACTGATAGAAAAATGCAGATATTTAAACCAAACAAATTACATTGTAAGACAAAGTATATGCACCGATAAAAATGACAAGGTGCTTTTAATATTTGTATCAAATAATCTTTTGTAAATTTTTTGCAACTTTTATGCAGTTTCTTAAGGCACCTGTCTTGAGCGAGAAAAACAACAGGAAGACGACAAACTGTGCTGTCATGTGATAACGTATCAAACCACGTGATAAGATAAAATATCCCGGATGTATCAGGTGATAAAATGACATAATCTTTAAGATACTGATGTAATTTTTAACACCACTATTGACATAAGTTACATGAGTTATCAGTTAAAAGTAGTTCAGATGATGCACTGTTTTATTACTGACAATGACAAGTATTTGATATATCCGATATCTAAATCTGGATTTATGAGTTTTTGACAAAAAAAAAGTTTCCTACCTCAAAATAAAACAATATAATGAAAATGGGGTATCTTATCTATAAGCTCCCAAAAAGTTTCATTAAAAGTGCAAATTGCATAAACTCAGACCGTGCCTATCAAATTTAAATATTCAGTTATAGTTTCAAATAACAACTATATCTAATGTAACTTGCATGAGTGTCTTATTTTGCAGTTTATTTTTAGCTCTATTATTTCATGTTCATTTTATTATACCCCTCGTCGGTAGCCCAGGCTGATTCCGCTCTGTCCTCACTCTCATGAGGCCAGAGGCGGATCCAGAGATTCTGAAAAGAGGGGGCCCACTGACTTGCCTAAGAGGGGGCCCGCTTTGGTCACGCTTCAATGATTTCCTATATATTCAACCAAATTTTTCTGCCAAAAGGGGGGGGGGGCGGGCCCCCCAGGCCCCCCGCCCTGGATCCGCCTATGAGCCTCGATGATCATACCCTTAAATGCCAATATTTCTGATAAACTGTAAACCTTTTTTTCGCTGTAGGACGACTGCGTTTTAGTTCGCGCAGTTTTGAATTCGCAGTGTGATGTCATTGTCTATAGACTAAACAAAAGGCAAATATATTCGCACCGTTTAATTTTCGCGCTAGCATTGTAAATGCGAAAATCATGATAATAAAACTGCCATGAAAATTTCCCGGTTTACAGCAGCAAAATTTTCGCTGCTTGGACGTAAAATGCTACTACTGAGTAATGTTCATTTATAACTGACTTTCTTACTTCGCCCTTACCCCAAAAATCTTGAAAAGTGACTTAACATCGCTGCCTAAAAACACCGGAATCAGATGGATTACCAAAAAACATTTTAAATATCAAAGGTATATTACTTATAAATATTTGTCAAAATAATGACACCTGTGTTTACTAAAGAGCTCGGTTTAACAGTAGGTGACTTTAACTTCAAAACGATAAAGTATCCATGTACATTCCTGAACATGTACAATAACAATGCGATATAGAGACCTCTACTGTTTAAGGGTCTTATAATTTTAACTCTAATATAGTGCTAATAGTCACGTCGACAGTTGATGTTAAAAATTCATCTTAAGTTTTACGACTCATCTCAAGGTTGCATATAAGATGGAACCTTCGGGGTTGCAGCACCCTCCATCGGCGATACAGCATCCTTAGGATATGATCATGATAATACTGAAATCATAATCGTACACTGTAGAAAACAGTGAATACTAGTTTACAGATTGCATAACTCTCGAACAGCACGAATGCTTTACACCGCATGGATAAGGCTCATGAAGCGGTGTTAATAAACATGAAATGATAATGAACTGGAGGAAATGGGCATAAAAAGCCAATCGGGATGGGATTTTTGACTGTCAATAGAAAAGTATGGATGAATATGATCGGACAAACTAGCCAGCTGCACACACGGGTCTACTACTCTATCAATGCCTGCAACAGTGTTCTTTAACGTGCGAGGAACCTGGCATTTTCCCCTAACACGGTGCACCACTATGGTTTGCGGTAAGGTTTCGCAATAAAGCACGACGACCTCAACATTCATTATGACAGGGCTGTCTCATTGAACTACATGTGACACACATCCCTGTTGCTTTTTGGACAAAGCGGCCTGACCGGATGTCGGGTTTTCTGAGCGCTCTTAATGGGATCTTTACCGACATGCTTAGTGATACTGCAGGCCTATTTCCCATCCGAACCCGCACGGATATAACACTCACACTGCATTAAATCTTATGTGCAAATCTCAAAAGACGATGCTATATGGTTCCAATGAAGATAGCAGCAAATTCATTCCTTATATATAAACTGCACTCGTCATTCTTTGTTCCCTTTATTATATGGTTGTCAGTGGTTTAATTTTTGGCTGGTTCTAACGCTTGAAAGGTTTTTTTACGTTATCTTTCTAGGACATACTAGTATATTGAAGACGTTATAGAGACAGGGATTATTTTTGCATAAATGTGACAAACAGAGCATTATTAAATGATGTTAAAAAATAACTACATGTATATGCAAATTGACACTCTACACTGCTTTTAATATTGAGTTCTATTTTGATTGATTATGTTAATTGTGTTTTATTTTTTTTTTCTTTGTGGGGGTATTTTTATTTATTTACATCGGGATTTTAGTGATTTGATTTATTCTTTGCCTCTTCTAATGCATCTGATGTTCAAATAACTCTTTCTACGGAATAATTGCAACATGACAAAGACCGGACGTGCTTCCATTTCAGGACACTCGATATAAATGGAATTGTTCCATTTAAGACAAGCCAATTCTCTTCTTCCACGCTGCTAATTAAGAACAAAACACAAATAGAATATTATTTTTTACAATTTGGGCTTTCTGTCGAAACTTCATTAATACGTATGGTATGGTATCGGTTTTCTCCAATTAAACAGAAGCACAGTCAGTTTGGTTTTAAATAGAAAATATAAAATCGTTAAAAAATTGTGAAAGTTTGTTGTTATTTTGTCCTTCTGTATTTTTAGCTTACAAATAGGGTAATATCCACAAAATAGAAAAAAATGAGATGTGGAATAAGTGTACGCGACACAGATCACATAACACGGGATTATTTAGAAATATCACAATGGACAACCGCCAGCAGCCTTCAACGAGGTCAGTAGGCGCTGCTCGCTGTTTTGCATTCGGCAGCCCAAGGTCATATAATTCAAATCGAGTCCTGAAATAGTCAAAGATAGACACCCTTTATGAAAAAGAAAAAGAAAACATAAACAAGACAAGTATAAACAAATGCTTTGTCAAAAATTCTTGGCTTACTTCATTTCAAAGCACAAAACCTCAAGTAGTTCTAATTCTTGAACCCTCTATTGCCTCTTAACTCCGCAATATCAAATACGTCAAAGGACCTAAATTATTGCAGCTACATGTGAACCCAAAGATTTTTATTTGGCAAAGTTGGTATAGCTAACAAAAGATAAAGTGGTACAAAGCTACTAATGTTCTTTGGGAGGTTTTGTCCATTGCTAATTTTAAAAATGTACCCTTTTAAGCTTTTGTAGATGCCGATATATTTTAACCCTCAGCCAACCGTCCAATAGAAATGTTTTAGCCAGTGAGTCGTTGGCAAATGATATGTGTAAACTATTAATTCCTACAATATAAAATTATTTAAAAAGAACAAGCCCATTTGAAATAAACGAATAACATTTTCAAAATTTTGGACATGATAGTTTATAAAATTTAAGAGTAATTTATGCTTGAAGTCATTTTCACTCTTAGCCATGTGAATCACATATGAATCACTGGTTTTTCTGCAGATGTCCAAACCGAAGACAAGTGCTTTTATACCAATTGATATAACACTACGATGGTTGCAAAAATTAAATCCAAAAGCATTAAAATGTAAGGCTCTAAGATGAAAATCGATGTTCTTAAGATTGTCAAAGATTTTAAACTAATTGCTTTGTGCCATGGTTGTAACTTGAAGTGTTCCTATTATTCAGATGATTTTAGACAATTAAAATAATTAAAAAGATGTTCATAAAAAATTACAGAAATTATTCAAACATAAAATTGTGGTTCCTTTCTTTTCCTCGTCATTCATCTATTTAAAGTTTATTTTATTACTTTTGAATGTTTTTTTTTCTGGGGGGGGGGGGGTCTTATGTAATTTCCGTCGTCGACACCAGTTCTCCCAACTGTTTTCATATTTAAAAGACTATGGTTTCTTCGTTATCATAGAAAATAAATTTAGAGATGTGGAATAAGTGTACGCGACACAGCCCACAATTAAACGGCAATTTAGAAAAACCACAATGGACAACCGCCAGCAGCCTTCAACGAGGCCATTTGGCACTGCTCGCGGTTCTGCAATTGGCCCATGGTCTAAATAAGATGCATATAATTCAAATCCAGCCCTGAAATAGTCACAGATAGTCGTTATCAGCCACTATTAGAAAAGTTCGAAATTGAGTTAAAAAATATGGTGGTTAATGTTTTAATTAGTGTTTGACTGGTCTGCTGTACTGAGGTGATCACCTCAATATCCATATTGTGTCTCACAACTATGGTGTGTTCTATGGTCATTACCGGATCCTAAGATCGCAATGGAAGAGGGAGGTTTGGCGCCATAAAACCTGGTTTTACCCACCATTTCGTTTGAAATGCCTGTACCAAGTCAGGACCATTCCGATCCACCAATTCTCCGGTATGACTGATTCGTTTTTGTCATTTTCTCTGGACTATGAGATTGATCATTCAAGTTCGGTAGTTTTGTTATTACCTTTATTGCTAGTTGAGCATAATTTTTATTTTCTTTGGAATAAGAAACAGATTGATATTAAATATCTTAATAAACCGAAAACATTCTTACGAAACAGTTTATGCATGTTCATCTTCATCACCTATTTTCTCTTTTTTCGATTAATTGATTGATTGATTGATTGTTGTTGTTGTTTGTTTTAAGTCCTGTCAGTGATATTGTAGCCATAATCAGGACATGAACAAGTTGTAATATCTAAACAAAAAGTTTAGAATCAAAAGACCGCACAATTTTGTTTTAGAAATGTAACGTAAAAACAAGAAAGGCAAATAAAAAATCAAACACATTAGACCTGACAATAATGACTCAGCGATGAATCAACTACTTAATGTTTGATCAGATGACCAAAATCAGTGGGCTTTTAGAGATCAAGTGCTCTTTACTCTGATTAATTTTTGGACTATTTCTCAATTCTGATATGTGAAGTATCCACATGCTGCTTAAGGGGAAATTACTAAACAACGTCCCACGGGGTTTCTCACGGCCTAAGCAAATGTCATTATAAATATTGAGAACATTTTAACTAAATCCTCGTGTAATAGCTCTCATTGCCCAAAGAACTATTTGCTTAAATATTTTTCGACAATTTTGGAGGGAAATGTCGTTGATGCATCTTTTAAAGTTCATAAATGCCATTCATCAGAAGCACGCACATGTTTTTCGAGCGCCAACTTTTCAAGAGCAGTAAAAATGAATTGTCAGTGAACCAAGATATACTTTTTTGTCCGGCAATGTACGTGTAATACTTGAACATGAATTTATGTCACGATCAACTCTGAGGGACCGACCATTTAACTTGAAGGATGGCTTTGGTTTTTTATTAAAAAAATATTCTGAAAATTATTTTTGATGAAAAAAATATTTTGGCAGGAGACTAGAGGGTAAGAAAAAAAATATTCTGAAGAAGGATTTTTGCCATATGAAATAATGATAATAATGAAATAAAATATTCAGTCTAAAAGAGCAGTGCTTTAGCGAAGGAGATGGATATCGACCATGTACAATCGCAATTATAACTTTAAAATCGACCAAAGGGTGGACATTTGTTGTTCTCTGGCATCTGTAACTTAAAAAACATTTTAACGAAAGTGCACTGATGTGTATATTATTGTTGGATTTTTAAATTGCTTTTGACGCCAGGTATCACGAAGCTATTAGCGTGTTTAAGTTTTAGATTTATATGTTACACTTGTGACAATAACTTATTCTAATTACAGTCTGAAGGTCAGTCACTTCAGTTAAAGTAAGATTTATCTAAAATGCTTATTTGTTCCCATTACACCACTTTTCATTTCACAATGGTAACATATAAGGTCGCATTGCCCTCAGCATACATTCTTTATTAGTTGCTTGTGGTCAAAGCTATAACATAAGCTGTTTTTTAAAATACATTCAGTTAAGGATGCTCGCTGGTTCTGTCATTTTTTCGGAATCCTCTGGATTTTACCATCAAAATATGGTTAAATTTTTTGCCCACGAACCCCCTATTTTCTTGTTAATAATGTCTTTAGTATGTCATAAAGAGGTTATAGACAAAGTTTTATCAAATCCTATTTATTCTGTCATGGGTTTTAACAGCTAAATAAATAGTGCTGATGCTAAACCTATGAAAAAGGCAGAGAAACCCTTTTCCCGCCAAAACTTGAACGTCAATTATCTTTAAAACGAGGTCACTTACCTATCTTTTTTTTTCTTATTTTTACCTGTTACTATTATCTTTTCGTTTAAGGCATCAAATTTGAAACTTATTTATTTTCAATAATAGTAGCGAACATCCTTAAGCAATTTTTCGACAAAACATGTTTCCATATATGGTGTGACGTTCCTAATTTTCATATATTCATACGTCATTCAGTGTATTCTGACGGGAAATAAAAATGATCAGAAAGCTTTCAAATGAAAACATATTAATTCAACAGTTGTGGAACTTGTATTAAGTATAAAAGAATTGCTGCTAACAATGGTAGATAACGAGAGAATCAGAGGTACCAATGGGGCATCCGAATGTTAAAAGTCCGAAAGGGTGAGACAAAACCAATAAACACCAACAACAACAAGACGGAAAAACAGACAACATAAAAACAAAAATACAAGTCGTAACGAGAGTGAACTCAGGTGCTCCGAAAGAGTAAGCTTTTTTTCAATTTTATGATGTTGCTCTTTGAAGGAACTTAATTGAAAAATAAATTATGTCTACATATATTTCTATGTCTATCAGGGAATTGTACATGGAAGGGATGATATAGATGATGATGATGATGATGATGACCATGTAGATGTATTGTGATCGCACCTTACGGCGACAAGCTAGGCTCCGCTGTGTGTCTGTCAGTCGCTACCGTAGGGCCCAGCAGATATAGATGTATTTTTAGCGTCCTTTTATCGACAATCTAGTAATTAGCAATGCTTCAACCGGTATGGGCACGGGGTAGGTCTTTAGAATGCAGGGGGACTGGGTGGCCGAGTTGTCTCAGGTGCTGGTTTAAACACCACACAATTGATCACTAGCCGACCACCTCTCAGCTGGTGTTCGAGTCCCATTTGTATCTATAAAAAAAGGGACTTCCCCAACTGTATGTGATTAAGTTTGTCAGTTACCTGCCCAAGGTCGGTGGTTTCCTCCAAGTACCCCGGTTTCCTCCACCATTAAAACTGGCCGCCCTACATGACCCAGGTGCGTCGATAAAGGGCGTTAAACACCAACACACATACACTTTAGAATTCACCATAGATACATAGAGTTTACGTAAAGATGAGGTTGGTAAGCTTTTTAAATGAAACGGTCGAGAAAAAAGTAATCAGGTTTCAACTGGATATAATGATCACGTACGATTTTCTAATTTTGCGATCGTAATACATATTGACCAAAAAATTACCAAAACCATTTTACGTGAAGACTTCTTATGATTACTTGGAATGCGGAATATGCAGAAATCATTAATTTTGCCAGGGACACAAGCTTTAAAGAAAATCAAAGTAAAAAAAAATACTTATGAAAGTTACAGATTACCTTTATTAACAAAGCATAAAATTTTGAATCTGAAAATATAGGATTTATTACTACTTTCAATTTTCTATACTACAAAAACATTAAACCGTCCCATAAAATATGACCTTTGATAATTTACTTTCAAATCCGACAAAAATCTAAAACAATACCAATTAGACTTGGAAGAAAAATGATGCGTACATAACCTATTAACTTTTATGTTTTCCATCACAATCCCCGATGAAAATTAGTCTCTACTTTTTCTATCTGAAATTGTAAAGCTTGCTTGTCAATAAGTAAATTCGTATATTCCTTAAGGGGTTCTGTACAAATGAGAATTACCAGATAAGAAACAGATATTGGATGTTGGCTCCACCGTATCCATTTGAGCTTTCATATTGTGAGCGATGGCGAGGTTAAACTGTCTCAAATCAACTGTGATAAATGACACGGCCTTTATGTATATAATTCGATATAAAACCTCATAGAAAAAAACTATCGATGGTTTCTCAGCGGTGTTAATATCGATAAGTCTGGTTGATCCATCAAATTTTGATAGAAGCCTATTACGAACGGTATAGAATATGTAAATACGTTTTACAGACCTCGCAACTCGACTGATAACTAGTATTCTCAGCACGAAAACTACCACAAAGGAAATAGATCGAATCTTATAAAAACGTTTTTTACTAATTGGTTGTCAAAGGCGACAGATTTCAGATCTTGGAAAAATAGACGATTTAGTAAGTTTTGATCAGTCTGGGTAAGGATCACATTTGACATTTCTGTTAATAGGTCGTGATTTTCAAAGAAAAAACAGACGGACTTATTTGTTCACAGATCCTGTATACTGTCAAGACATTTTTCTAATCAATTAGCTCGTGTTGTGATGCCCGATCATACAAATGTACCTATCCTGCCTTTTTCCAATAGCATTCAAAACTCATCTCCGATTGGCCTTGTGTTCCCTTTCCCTTCATTTCATCACCCCTTCATGTTCGTCTCCCTAATATAGCTCTCGAGAGTAAAGGAATATTAGTTGTGATATATACGTAAACTCAATTTCAAACTATGTCAGATTACGTTAAGGTGGGACGATACTAAATGACATATATCCAGATTTTAATGAAAATTGGTAGACATGTAGTTCTTAGTAATATACATCCATTTATGGAATAAAAAATGGGGGTCATGGACTTCGTTTTTAAAATAGATGCATTTGAAAACTGCAATTTTGGCGGGAAATTAACAAAGATATATAGGAAAAACACAGCTTCAACGCCCTTTATTTTTATATTTTGCAAACGAAAATGTATTTAAGATATCCAAAGTATGACCAAAAACTCACACAATATTCCTTGAAAAATTTCCTATGCATTGATGTAAAATAAAGGATATGTCACGGACTGCGTTTTTAAGGTACGGTTTCGTGAACGTTGCCTATACGAGAAAAATGCAATAGAATCTAACTAAAATTGACGTTCCGTTTCACGTTCAGTGTACAGGTAAATTTTATCGGTAACGTCGTTTTAATTAAACGTAACGTCCCACCTTAAATTAAGTTTTAAAAGTTTCATACGTACGTCAGGCCATATATTTTGGTCTGTCCTGTTTAACCGTGAACAAATCAACAGTAAATTAATTTGGCAAAGATCATTTTGCCAAAATATGACATTTAGCTGTAGCCGTGGCTTTGTTTGTTTGTTGTTTGTTTGTTTGTTGTTGTTGTGTTTTTCAATACAGTTTGAATACAAATACCCCCCCCAAAAAAAAAAGCTCTTAGGAACCTGAATTGCCGACTTTCAGATTTAATATAAGCTGTTACCCCTATAACAGGTAATCTGACAGCTTCGACCGAATTACGACTTTTTTAGAGCTGTATGAGCTGAAGTATTAAGCAATAACCAGCTTTTCTTTAACTGCAATAATTTCATTCTTAAGGACAAAAACATGAAAAATCGATTTTTTTCCTTCAAATGGCTATATCCCTAAAAAGGGATCATCTGACATCTTTGACCTAATGAATGTTTTGTAGAGCTTAATGAGCTGAAGGTTTAAGCAATTTTCATTCTATAGGTAAAAAAAAAACATTAAAAAAACCGCTATTTCTGACCTTTAAATGACCATTATCCCTATAAGGGGTCATCTGACATCTTCCACTCAATGGAGACTTTTGTAAAGCTCAGTGAGCTGAAGATTTAAACAAGAAGCAGCTTTTCTCTATCTGCAATAGTTTTCATTACATGAAAAATTGATATTTTTGAGCTTGAAAGGACCGACCATAACCCCTATATTGAGTCATGCACCTGACTCCTTCGACCCAATGGATACTTTTGTAGAGCATTTGATGCTGAAATAGGAGGGTTCCATCAGATTCTCTCTATCTCTTATACTTTTTGATTTACACTGAAGCCAAAAACAGTAGTCTGACATCCCCCGGGTTAGTTTTGCAAAGGCGGCCATGTTTGGCGGATCAAAAATCGAAACACATTGTTTGTGCAGGACACCCTTAGGTGCCAATCATGCCAAGTTTCATTCAATTCTGTTCAATAGTTTAGAGGAGAACATTTTTGATATATGATATTTGTGTTTAAAGAACATCCCTTATTATAAATGCAGCATCTGAAAATTTCACTCTTTTCACTCTGCACACCCGAAAAGTGGACATTTTTACCGCAATATTTACCAACCTTTTTGATAGAAGTCCCCCCCCCCCCCGATGGCATACTTTGATCCAAGTTTCTATCCCAAGGCAAAGTTTGGTCTTAGTTTTAACTTGGCATTACGTTCAATATTGTCCTATATTGTGCTCTTTTTATTTTAAGACTGAGGCAAAGAAAAACCAACTCCTTATTCTTTTATTTATATATATATAGTATTCAAATGTCAGAATGCCGAGTCTCAGGATGCCACAAGAAGGTATTCCTAAACTAACACTACGTTGGACACCCCCTGGAAAGAGAAAACCTGGCAGACCTCGGGCATGCAGGGATACCCCCTAGGACAGGCCCAGTATATCGCACAGGACAATGGAAAGTGGAGAGAACTAGTTATGGCCCTATGTCCCACAGGGGATGAAGAGGATAGGTGATGTGAGGTCAGAAAAGAAAATAAAGAGATGTGGAATAAGTGTACGCGACACAGCCCACAATAAAACGGCAATTTAAAAAACCACAATGGACAACCGCCAGCAGCCTTCAACGAGGCCATTTGGCACTGCTCGCGGTTCTGCAATTGGCCCATGGTCTAAATAAGATGCATATAATTCAAATCCAGCCCTGAAATAGTCACAGATAGACCCCCTTCTTAAACAAGGAACAGAAAACATCAAAAAGACAAGTACAAACGAAAGCTTTGTCAAAGGTTCCTGGCTTAGGACAGGCACATGTAATATGTGGCCGGGTTAAACTAGTTTTTTGGGCCCAACCTTCCCCCTATCAATATTCCTAGACAAAGCACAAAAACTGAAATGGCCAGTCCATTCGGAACTAGGTTACCATGGTTACACCCAAGACAAGATGACATAAAAAACACACATAATGAATTAACGCAAATTCACGCCGAAGTAACGTTTTGAGTGTATACATGGCCGTACATATCTTTGGTTATCTTTTTATATACAAAATGTAAACTTTAAAATTTGATTGCTTAGAACTTTGTTGTTTGCTGTATATATGTTTTAAAGTTTGGCAATATTCATCCTGTATTTATACGTATTTTTACCTTTATCTTTATGCGTATTTTTACCTTTATCTTTATACGAATTTTTACCTTTATCTTTTGGCTTTCAGCGTCTCCGTTGAGACAGGCCAGGCCAGGCCGATTTTTTAACTTTTATTTTCTGTCTCCGGAAAAGAAGCGGATTAAATAATTAATTTACAAGAATGGAACCCAAAAGTTTGGTTAGGCTTAAAATAAATATTTTATTGTTCAAAAATCTTCCATACCTGGTATTTGATTTATTTAAAAAAAAGTCTTACAAATCATACGTCAAAACAATTTCAAAAATCAACCTAGTCAAATCAATTAAGTTGCTTAATTAATTTTAACGTGAAATTTATACGTAATGAACTCTAAATGCAATTCAAATGATTGGAAATGATATAACCAATACTTTCCAGCTAAATAAACTTTCATTTAGCATGTCAATCAAAAACGCCACTATGGTGACTTAAAGCAAAGATATTCGCACTAAATAAAACATTTGGATAACTAATAAGACCGTTATTTTAAGATGGTTTTCTAATTAAGTAAATAGTTTGTCAATATTTCGATAGATTACAACTGTGAGATGCACCTGATATAGAAAACATGTCTCATTAGATTAGTAATCAATGTTTTTAGGGAAATTACATCAAATTAACATGCGCCATTGCATGAATTCTCGTGTCATACAGTCGCTCCGTCAAAATGCATGTTTCTGAACTAATGTTTACATTGTATGCATTTTCATCTGTCATGTTTTGCGGTCTGCTATATGTTACTTATCAAACTTATGACGTTTTTTTTTTGTAAAATTGAAGCTAAATATTGTATTTTAGAGCATGTACAATCTCTAGGAATTAGCATGACATTTATGTGGAGAATTACAAGGCTGAGATTGGCTAACCAAACAAAAGCAGGAAGCTTAAAATGATTTACTCCCAGGTAGCTACTAGTATATCAGGACGATAAATCTGTGGTGACTTTCAGCGTTAGACATAGCCCAAAACTTGCTCCCTTCTATCAATATTTTGTTAGAGTCAACCGCAGATTGGCTCTCTTAAAGTATTGATAGAGTGGAGCAAATATTTGAATGAAGAATATGCCCGAAAAGCATAGTGCCCCATCTCAAAACAATTATTTGGGACGGTCGGACGGACGAACGGACGGACGGACCCGAACACTATATGCCCCCGACTTTCGTAGATGGTACCCTTCAACTCTAATTCTCCATAACAATAATATAATCTGTTTTCCAAGACGGAGACGTATGTCTACTCCTCTTTTTTTTTTAACAGATTGGTATTTGTGTTTTTATTCTGTTTGTCCCTCGCTTTCGTATTGATATTTTGTCTCCTTTGTTATCTTATTTTCAACCAAGATTATTTCACAACTATAGAAGTTAAACACCAAATATCTTTACTAATTGCAAATTAATTTATTTCAGTCATAAAAATCAAATTAACAAAGTGTCAAATTTGAATGATAGAAAAATAGTTGATTTATTTTTAATCAATTATAGAAATAAAACCATTTAATTTCCTTATTGCTATGAATCATTCTTTCGTCTTAACGATGTCAAAATGTTTCATTTCTAAAACGAAGTGTTAATTCAATCCGAGCGCCAACGAGTTCAGAAGATAGAAACAACAATGCAATACGGAAAAGAAAACAATGATTTGGTTAGAATTTCTGTGCTATATTTTGGTAAAAAACATCTAGTATTTTTACAGAGAATTAACTCATGAAATGAGTGTAAAGTTGATTGGGTTCGTATTGAAATTATTCGCTACAATAATTGAGAATAATTGTTATTCCATCTGTTAATTTTCCGATGATTGACATTTTCATTAAATCGAATGAAAACAGAATCGTGCCAGGAAAATATTTTGTCTTTACAGTTTCAGATTTTAAGTACTGCGTAAAGGGGAAAGCCCCTGTTGGCATATATAATTTCTCAGTTTTTTTGTTTTTCTTTGGGGGGGGGGCGTGGTCACTGTCTAGCGAGCAATATTTGTTTCTAAGCATTACAGCGATCAAATATGTCGTTTTGTGTGATGATATAATACTAAATCATTAGTTGTTTGAAGTGTTATGTTGGATTTAGAATCGATATGTTTGATTTTTTTTACATCAGTCGATAAATGCTTCTTAGCTAGCTTTCAGTAACTTCGAGTGTTCTCAAGAGAGTTCTTTTACGTCTCGTTGTTCTCGTATAGTCTTGTCTTAGGTTCTCTCTTGGTAATTGAACTTTAATCGATTTGATTTTAAAGTGTGTTAGTTTTGTGTTTTGTACAATTTTAACCATAAGGGGAAGGTTGGGTAAAAAAAACTAGTTTGACCCCCGCCAGATTTTATATGTGCCTGTCCTAAGCCAGGAATCCTTATTAAAGTTTTTGTTTGTCCCTGTCAACTATCTGTTTTTGTTTTATGTCTAGAAATGGGTCTTCCGTTGATAATCTAGAGATTTGTTTGAATTAATCTTATGTTTTGTATTTTCAGTCTTGGGCCAGTGCAAGACAGCGAGCAGTGACCTCTGGTCATGTTGAAGACGGTTGGCTGTTTTTGATTGTGATTTTTTAAAATTGCCGTTTGTGTCGCGTACACTTATTCCACATCTCTTTGTCGTCTATTATTTAGTAGGCTAGGATGGTCGATGAGATGGTAATTGTCTTGCGGGCGCCTGTGTATCTTCAATCGAATTTCCTTATATAACCTGGAGTTGTGATTTAGGACATTGATGGACGTGTTAAGGTTACCTTAGTTTGCTTTTAACCTCAGATTACCAAAACTGTTAGTTGAATTTTTATGAATTACCCATAACAAGCAAAACATGTGCATTACAGCAAAAATATGCAGCGTTATCAACAATTGGGGCTATTTATAATAAAACTAAATTTTAAATAAACTATATGAATCGACCAGTATGCTATTGGGATATTGGATAAATAAGGCTAAAGAAAGATAACTCTATTCGGACACATTATTCTGATGAATCCAATTTATACAGATTTAAAAGGTTTAATTTGCCATGATTTGGCAGACTTTCGTCTTCATGTACTGAAAACACTGAAAACCAAATGATAAAACGTCTGAAGTAAATCTACATTATATATTACTATATATACGGTGTAGTAAGATTATTTGTATTAAAAAACAACCGAGAAATCCAGAACTTGTCGAAAAATTCATATTTTAGCATGACTTTTCTGTTAAGGATATCAGCCGTAAACAATCCATTCGGTAAAATATTGAAGCCTGTACAATATTTTACCGAATGCAGACCTGTCCAATATTTTACCGAATGAACTGTTTAAGGCTTATATCTTACTTAAAACACAGTTTACGATGAAAATACTGTTAAATTAAAGCATAAAACAATTAAAATATAGTTTTATTATCTTTTATTATATACGTTTATAAAATCAGATAATTTAAATACCCTAATTAAGTCTTCCAGAATTCCGACCAGTACCTCCCCGTGGTGGAAGACGGGCCCTGCATCCATCGATAACAAAGGATACTATGGAGCAGCTAACATTGGCGGTGGTGTGTCATGGGCTGGACGACCCATGGCACATAGCGAGTCTTTAGCAGTTTTACTGCTATAGTCGATGCAGAGGGGCATTCCCCTAGTCACGACTATAAATACCCATCATCATCATCATACCCTAATTAAGCACACATCAAGCGAATCCCCCGTAGCCCAATGGTTAGCGATCCCGCCCGTAGGCAGACGGGTTGCGGGTTCGAATCCAGGTAGGGAAAACATTTTTGCTTGATATTATATACGGAGGTACAATCAGAAAGATTAAATACCTGAATTAAACACTTTTTAATCAAGGAATTTGGTAGCTAAATGGTTGGTACGGTGGATTGTAGATACAAAGATAATGTGTTCAAATCTAGGCATAGCAAATTTTCCACAAAATGTTTGTAAATTTAATATGATGCAGGTTAAACCTGAAAAGCTCCCGCAGATAAAGTAAATTTCTTATATATATAAATATATGGTGCCTCATACTTTACTTAAAGCAAGAACTCATTATCTTTATAATAACAGCAAGAAAGGCAAACATTTACATGATTTTGAAAAAAAAAGAACGCGCCTGCAAACAGAACACTGAGGAAGTTATATTCTGCGGACCTCGCCGAAGTCACCTATATACTTTCATTTTCGAATGCACAACCGGCTAGAGGGAAAATAACAAACAGAATTTGTTTATTGAGGACAAAGTAAATCTAATGACTGCATGGAATGAAGTTTGTCTGCTTAATTATTCAAGTTATTTGTTTGGTTGACAATACACCGCTCTTTGTTGGGCTTGCTTCGCGAAAATTAGAATGACAGGTTCCCGCGCTTCTGTCATTTTGTTTTGATGGACGCGACCTCTAGTGATAGAATGCATATGGACGCCAATAATTAAAACATATATATACCTGAAGTCCTTATTTTTTAATAAAAATTCTTTACATTTAAAACATTTCATAGCTGGGAATACTTGAAATAATTATATTAATACAATAACTATGTTTATTATTTTTTTTAAATTGAAAATTACCAAAAAGGAATTTAATTTTTGCATTCCGTGTTATTAGGTGCGGATTTCTGACTAGCTTATACGTCTTCCGGTTTAAGGCATCATACTCAGTCAACTTAGCTCCCGCAGAGCGGGAGCTTATTATTGCTGCATTTATCTCTAAAACATCAACTGAGACAAATGGTGCACAATTCTGGATGTCTCACTGTCCAATATCACATTAAAGCAATCCAATAATAAGTGGACTGCAGTTTAATATTAAGAAGAAACAGTACTTATCGGTAATGTAAAGTACAGCAATATTAACAATAGCATGACGTCACAACTGTGTTTTAAAGTATGATTGATATGCTACATTCATGATAATGCTTTATTTAGTTTTGAACACATTGTTCGATTATAATGGCTGTTTTCGTTAGATAAAATACAAATTACAACAAAGTTCCAGACAATACATTTTGCTACGCCTGACGCGCGTTTCGTCTATTCAAGACTCATCAGAGGCGCTGTTTTCGTTAGTCATTGGATCAGATGTACCCAAAAGTTACCACCATCTTAAGAAACGGACTTTCCCCGATAGAAATACGAAGCACCAAAGGTGGGTGTAAAAAACTGTTAATTTCCTTAGTTTATACTGTTCATTTTATCTGAAAGTGGGGGCTTAGGTTTTTTACAAAAGTATTTTGAATCTAGTTTTTTATGAAAAAATATTTTGGCAGCAGAGGTTAAGAAAAAATATTCTTAAGAAGGATTTCTGCTATATACGTACATTACTCCTATTATATAAGAGGTCTCATACTTAGGATGACAACAAGTCCAAAAATAGCATTCCGTCCAACCTCCAATGTTGTTGGAGTGCTATACACATTTGTACGATATAATGCTAATTTTTGGAAGTGGCCTTTTTAAAAAAATATGAAAAAGAACAATAACATACATATGTAGCCCCCTTCAATTTAAATGGTCGGTATTATATGCTGTATCTCCATCATCAGAATTTAAATTAAAATAAGTGGAAGGCCGAAAAACCAAAAGAGTTGGGAGAGACATACATGTATTCTACCCAGGAATCAAAAACCAACACCGAGCACGAACATCAATAAATTGTCAATTATAATTTCGACTGCATATCCATAAAACCAATTAAACACCCAGTACCTCTCGTTCTTATGTGCGTTCTTGTTATTTAAATTGCACCATACTTCTTGAAATAGAAAAAAGGTATCAGTTTCCAATAATCTTATTGACTGTCACTTTGGTAATTTGCTTATTGAAAAATATAAAGGTAAACATGTACATTTTTTCCTTGTTTATGTTCTAAATGTTTATATTTGGGTCTCACTACAGTTTCATAGTTGTCTTTCTTTTCACATTCAAAATACTGTGGATTCATTTATTTTCGTTGGTACCATTATTCGCGGTTTGATGAAGAAGGTTCAGTTTGTGGACTCTTAAATTCGTGGTTCAAAAGTGCAACATATACAGATCAATGGTAATTTTCTTTTTCGTGAGGTATCATATTTCGTGGGTCAAGGCCTCCAACGATAACCATGAAATATTATACCCCGCGAATAATAATGAAACCACTCAAAAGTTTGTGCCAAATTTTTAATGTAAAAAATAGAGCAGGTCTTGTAAATTAGTTTCAGTTACATTTCTTCTCAATAAAAAAGCATTAGATAGGAGGGAAAAAAATTCAAATTATATAAAAAAAATACTTCCCTAATTGCAGCCCCAGCAGATCAAAAACTTTATCCATTGGAAAATAGCAAACATGTTGAGGTTGTAACCATTCACCAATGCTATCTTTAACCAGTTTTAATGATCTTATAGGTCTTGAATCGAAACTTATTTATGATTAATGCCAATGAATGGACAACCAAATTAAAGTTGTTAGGCACCGACCATTTAATTTTCTGGGGGTGGGAGTGGGGGTGGGCGCTGGAATTTTCACCCGAGCTGGGATATTTTTTCGACCGCTGCGCGGGCCAGCTTATGTTTTTCCAATACACTCAATGCTAGAAAATTTTGTTCAGAAAATCTTTTTTTTCTAATGCGCAAAATGAGGGTCAGATTATGTTTTTCGCCCTATAAGTTGGCCAGACTATTTTTTGGGGCCAAAAATCAGAGCCAGAATATTTTTTTTTTAAATTCCAGCCCCCCCAAGAAAATCAAATGGTCGGTGCCTTATAGAAAATACTTCATATATTTGAACCAAATTTAGTTGTCATGAAACTACCTAAATAGACATTCAACGTCAACTAATCTTCTGCAAACATGCTAAGTAAACGAAGTAAGTACTTTTGAAAAATAAGAATATATTTCAAGGATTAATAATTGAAGTAAAAAAAAAACCAACTGGCACTGCTACAAACTTGACAAATACATGATCATTAATTTACAAAACATTTTTAAGAGTACCTGACACAGGAAAGTACCAGAAAATGAGTTGAAGCAACGGTGCATGATCCAAAGATTTTGGAAAAAGGAGGTTAGGCCTATAGTGTAATGACGACGAAAAGGAGAGGAGTTCGAGGTCGATTTTGCAGAACATCTGAACAAAAATTACATTTTTTCTGATTTTCAACCACGGAACCCTCTTCTGGTTCTGGATTCACTCGTACAATGCCTACCAACGTAAGACATCAGTAAGAGGTTATGAAAATCTTATTCTGTCTCTTTCTGGTTCAATGATTCAAACGCTTTAAATTTGTTACTTTATTATGTTTCATTGTTTCGCCTTTTTGTAACGCTCCAGCTTTTTCTGGTACTTTGACATGGCAAAATCCTGAGAATGTATGAGTTCCTGTTTTTGTTTTTCAAACATTCGATCCATTGTCCTAAATTTGACTTCTTCATTTTTGCATAGAGTCTTGCACATGCGTACATCTATATCAACCTGACTTTGTGGCTCCCATGTGTGGTCTAACGATGTTTTTCGAACTGGTGTTTTATCATTCCGTCCATGGTCTAAAGATTTCCGCCTTTCTGGTTTTTCATTGGTGGCCTCTCGTGACGTGCTCAAATTTGAAATATTGTCGTATATCTTCCCGCCAATTTCAACCCGCGTACTGTTTTCGATTGTGTGCGTTGTTATATTTTCGGCTGACATGATTATGTTTCTCGTAGATGCAAATCCTAATCAATGTCCATATTATCTGTTAACGATGGCCTACAAGTATTTAAATGTATAGATTAAATTTTAATTTTTCATTATTTCGTTAGGGGAAGGTTGGGCCACAAAAAGTACTTAACCCCTACCACATTTTCAAATGTGCCTGAACTTTGTAGTCTGGATTGGTTCTAAATCAGACACATTATAGTTTTTCCGGGGGGGGGGGGCTTTTGCCTATAAATTAGGGTATGTCTGCCTTTGGTCTGTTCTGAACCGGACCCTGTAAGTATCAAGAAATTTGCGAAAAACATACCCTGTTATGCCAGCCGACCGTGCATTTTATATCATATCCTGTTATGACAATATCAAAATGCTTTTGTGTATATATTTTACTGTATGTATATATAGCCGTTCAGAGGAAATTCACAATGGGGATAACTTTTTGAGGTGAAATAGATCCGGAACTTTAATTTCTAGAAGCATTCTAAGGTTACAATTTAATGTCCATTTAATTAACTGATGAAATTTATTGACTTGCACGTATTTGTAACCCTGTTGGTAACAGCTGATCTGAATTTTTAACCCTGTTCTACACCTTGATGCCTGGGGGGGGGGATTGAGTGTTTCTAGACCCATTTTGGTCGAAAATAACAAAATTTCTAAGGAAAAAATAGGGCATGTAATGGGACATTAAATGATACTCCGCCACGTCATGCACGTTGCAATATCAAAAGTTCATAAAATTTGATTTCAAAGTGGCCTATCTTGAAAACTGTTTTTCGGATCATGCTGGAAATTTAACAAAGTAGACCCTTTATTTGGGCACACTATTACCATTGATTATATAGGAAGTAGCCCCACCCCCTGGATAGTTTTAATCTTGAGACAGTTGCAAAACAGCGAGCAGCGAAGGTAATTGTTAACATTGTTGATATAGGCACGTGGATATAGGTTGTGTCGCGTTCACTTCCATCTCATTTTTCTCATCGATGCCCCCGCCCTTCTACATTCAGCAACTTGAAAACGAGTCAATGAGTTCTCTGTTCTTATTATCTGAACAATGCTGTTGAAATCTGTCCAATTCCACATTTGATATATTTTTGTTAAATAAACTATAGACTCGGTTCAAAAAGTATAAGGGTCGCTGCATTGGTCAGTCTGATTGAAATATACAGACCTTCAATGTCGCTCCCCCTTTTGTTGCTTGTCCGCTTGTTGAAGAGCTTCAACGAGCGGACAAGCAACAAAAGGGGGAGCGACATTGAAGGTCTGTATTTCAATCAGACTGGTGCATGGGTACGCCGAATGTTAGATTTATCCTTCTTTGGACATTAGATTTTATGACCCATTTTAAAATCTTCACCACTAGTGGAGTTCACGTAAAAATGGTTTTGGTAAATATCTGTTTCAATACGATACTTTAAATCACAAAAAGACAACCGATACAAACAGAATTTTCACTTTTCTCTGTACCATGCAAAACATACTCTTTTTAAATGCATTACCATTACCAATTTAACGTGAATATTCGTAAGTTTTGTTCACCTCTAGTGAACTCTTCCAGGCGAGGATTTTAAATAAAAAGAGTTGACGGAGGATGAGAAAATGCAATTGTAGGTAAGCCTTGTAAATCAATTTGAGATTGCCAGTGAAGCCAATATCTACCGTTAATGATTTTTGAAGAGATATAGAAGGGCAAGCACTGGGAAATCCGTTAAGTTGGAGATTAGCAGGGCTGACTGGGCAGGTCAAGTAGAATGAAGTCAAATTTTATAACTTATACGGGAGAACCGTATATGAATTTTAAGAGAAAAAACTAACATTCATTGGGTAAAAATGAAGACATATTTGTTTCCGAAAGTACTCTGAAAAGAACACGGACTTATAAGAAGGCTTATTTCAGGTGGGTTATTAAAAAGGAAATAAGGATTCGCCATGAAAACAAAAGAACAGTGTTGTGTGTTGCAAAAGAGATAGAAACAAACAAGACTGTACACGGACACAGGGTAAATGTTTTAGCCAGTGATGAGTATAGAGTCGGTGAAATCAGGTACGGCCGCTCTGGCGGAAGGTCGGAGAAGAGTAATGACCAAGTAGTATTGATCCAGCCCAAGGACATCGCCTTGGTACATATATAACGATGTTGGGTTATATTACTTCCCACGGAATAGGAAATGCTGTTAAAGGTATAAAACAAAAACCAGTGAAACAACTTGTGGCGATTTATCCCCAGTTAGTCGAGCCTGTTTATGAAAATTTACATTGAGTTAAATAAAAGTTTATACCATCGGGGTTAGTGTTTCACGCCCTAGCAACGCTAAGTTAAACCGAAGTTTTTTCACTGGAAGGGTAGGAAGGAACACTATGCTTACATGTATGAAGGGCACTACTAGCGGCTCACAAAGGGCTCTTTACGTGAATTAGCAGCACACTCTCCACACACATGTGTCCACTATTGTCGGTGGACAGGCATTCCATATTATAATTTATGACATATATAAATATATAATATGACAATCCTGGCGAACGAGGGCAACCCTTATAAGACAACTAGAATACACACCTTGGTCGCTCTACGCGCTTAGCGCTAACTGGATGTAAGAATCCATAGAGCCTTAGTCGCTTTTTACGACAAACTAGGCTCTGTTATGTGCATATTCGCCATCCGAGACCCACATTGGACCGCTTAGAGGTTTTTAAATCAGACTTTCAATATCGCTGACTCCCCTTTTTTCGCTATGTTCACTTCAACAAGGGTAAAAGCAAACAAACGGGGGAGCGAGATTGAAGGTCTGTATTTAATTACACTGGTGACATAGCCCGCATATAAACAAGCGAAAATTTAAACCACCAACTAATTTTATATACAATATATACAACATGTACACTGAATGAAATATTTCATTATTTTAGAATAACTTACCTTCATGTTAAAAGAGATTTTAGACCTAGCTTTAATTATTGTGTGTATTCGATTTATGATACTCAACTGAAATGGAAATTGTTTTGTTATTAAAAGAAGATAAGTCTGTTTAACAACTTTAGTATTTTTCGATAAATTTATCTAGTAACCTTACTGCTGAACAATGAAAATGGAACCCGAGTTAACCCAAGACAAACAACACTTCTCTTGATAACATTCAAGAACTTTATAAATTGGATGTGTATTGCATTTAGCAAAACACGTTCAATGGATTATCGATATACGAATTTAGGATTATCAGTTATTGACAAAAAAGATCTATTTAAAAGACTTTATGTATTTTTATGAAATGTTATGTTTTATAAGTCGTCGACATCTTTAGCACCACGTGTATTGCATATAAATAATTATAGCCATTAACAGACTGTTCCTTAACTGTGGCTTCCGCAGGGTTAAAAACGACCTGCGACCTGAGGGCTTTTTTAGGGCGACTTCCGACCTACACTTCATAAAATCGACCTATGCCAAAAAACGACCTGCGACCTCCGCCAAAATATGCCTTTTAAAAGCGACCTTGCGACCTCAGGCCCCTTTTAAATCGACCTTGCGACCTGAGGGGGTACCCTGCGGGAGCTTCTTAACTGCCAGGAGGAAATGAGGTATATTAAACCCCAGTGGCGGATAAAGGGGGACTTATTGAATGTATAGAAATAATCACTGAAGCGTAACAAAATACAGCGGTTTTCGACCAATTGGTTTCAAGGAGTAATCTCCCATTAGCAATAAATGTATTTGACTCAAAACATTGGAAGATCAAAAATCAAAAGAACTGAAAGAAAGGACTCGTTCTATATAAGAGGATATCGTCCATGTACAGTAAAAGGAAAGAAATCTGGGACGTCGCCTCTTAGAAAAAAAACTATTTTAAGATGTCTCAAAGCATATATATATCATGTATATAGCGGTATCGGTCTGTTGAGGGTGTCACAGCCTTTTTGATACGCGGTATTCCGGGCTTTTTAAAGGGTATTCGGTACGCCAAGGTGTGGTACGTGATACGCGATGTTCCGAATTTTTAGGCTTTTGTTACGCGTACGCCGTGATCTTTAGAGTATTCGGTATTCCAGTCTTTTTAACGGTATTCTGTCCTATTTTAAACGGTATTTTGTCCTTTTTTAAACGGTATTCGGTATTCCGGGGCGGGGGCTGTGACACCCCTTCTGTTGGTCTGTTGGTCCTCTTTTTACATGTCTAAAAGCCCTATATCTCACTATATCTTATAGTTATCGAGTTATCAGACACTGACAAGAATGACATAATATTATTCTAGTTTTTTAAATTTTTATTGACCTATCATTATTTTACCTTTTGGGAGCTGACCATTTTGAAAATGGAACCTTCTGATTTTTTTGGAAAGTCCCTAATAATATCTCCAGAAATAAATTGAACCCCTTTAAAGAATTTAAAATTAAGAAAACAATGGACCATCTTTGTTTAGACCTGAATTTTTGGTTAAGAAATGATAGCAAACAAATAGTGCATTTCACATGACCATAAAAAACAATTTGTAGTTTCAAAAATTCCCTATATTTTAGTGCATATCGGTTCTTGAATTTTAAAATATTCAGTGACTACGTTTAGATGCATACTCCTACATGTCTATCATCTTTTGTTAAATGTTTATCATACCCTCTGCAACAAACAAATTTGATGGGGGTATATAGGACTCACACTGTCTGTCCGTCTGTCCACATACCTTGTAAGCGCAGCTCTTAACCACTCGGTGGATTTTGACGAAAGTTTATCTGAAGAAATACATCATATGGAAATGTGCAAGAAAATTTTCTATAATATCCCTTATGTCTGTTCGTCTGTCCACATACCTTGAATGCGCAGTTCCTTAACCACTCAATGGATTTTGACGAAACTTTGATTGAAGAAAGTACATCATATGGAAATGTGCACGAAAAGTTTCTATGATAACCCTCAGAAGGGATAATTTATGTTCCATTATTAATCGAGGGATATTCTTTTGTGAGCTCCCTCATAGTATTCCTTGTTTTCATTAGATTTTGATATATATGCTTTACATTATTTATGGAATAAATGAACATGAGACAACAACATATGATAAGTCCAACTGCAATTATTTTTGTCTCGCCTGCGAAGCAGAGCGGGACATAGGTGTTACTTTACCGGCGGCGGCGGCGGCGGCGGCGACGGCGGCGTTAACTTTTTGGAAAAGTTTTATGAGCACCTCCATATCTCAAGAACTATAGGTCCTGGGTTGATGAAACTTGGTATGCATATGCCCCAGTAGTAGCTTAGCACAGTTGCATCCCCATCTTTTGACCTTGACCTTGATTTTTCGATTGAGTGACTTTGACAATTTTCAATACATATAATAGCAATGGAAAAGTTTTGCGAGCAACTCCATATCTCAAGAACAATAGGTCCTAGGTTGATGAAACTTGGTATGCATATGTCCCAGTAGTAGCTTGGCACAGTTACATCCTCATCTTTTGACCTTGACCTTGATTTTCCGGTTGAGTGACTTTGATTATTTTTATAGCATATAGTTGCAATGTTTAGGTTCTATACACATCTTTTGATCTCAGAAACTGAAAATCCATGTAAATTCAAAATATAGTGGAAGTAAGAAAGAATAATTGTTTCTGATGGTGCCGGCAGGCGAGACATACTTTAGTGTTAACTCTTGTTTATATATATGAGCTTATAGCCATTTCGGAAAATTATTCCTAATCAGCAGCACTTGAACCCAAACGAAGGAAACCCACAATTCTAAAGATGTTCAAAACCAAACATGCTTGTCTGTCAAATAAATATTTCATGGTTTTAATTGTATCTTGTACGTCAAACTATATTGGTAATTCATAGTGTGCCCCCCCCCCATTCCCAATTCTCGTTTTGAGTTAATAATGTAGATATTTTTCATTGAAAACCTTGTTAAAATCCCTACCAGTCTTTTTGATCTGATTTTGTTATTTATATATCTTTTAACATTTTCAAGTAAACGTAAATTTATTTAAGATGTACTCTGAATAATTGATCGATTTACATATGCATATGTAGGATATGCATTGTAAGTCAACCACAGAAAGCATGTGTCAGAAAGCAGTCAAAGTCCAAAATGGACTGCAGGGAATTCCAGAGCAATTGATTATCCATATTATTGGTGTCGCCATTTTCAGGGTTCAACGTGTTGTCGTACGCTCCGCTCGGTGTTGCTTTCCATTCTTGGAGTATATCTCATAATTAGTAGTATTTTATTCAAAATAATTGAAACGATATAAAGAAAACAAAACGTACCAAAAAGAGAAGTATTTATCCCTAAACTAAAAGTTTGAAGAAAGGAAGCCAAATTCCAGGACCCAAGATATCAACCATGATAGAAACCCCATTTTTACTCTAAATAAAAAAAAATTGTAAAATATAAAAAAATCAAATTCACATGAATTTAACAAAACACAACAAGGATATATAAAAATACAAAAAAAATCCTTCTAGATTCAACAATAAAATTGTATCCCCCTTTTAATCAAGAATAAAGGTGAAAGCATTTTGACCATCCCCCTTCCCTAGAAAACAATGACATGTCCTTTATACTAATATGATGTCAAAGAACGTGGAAAATCATATTTTTATAGAATAATTTGATTTCAAACTGCAACTTATCATTGATACCTTTCAGGTACTTAACTACTGTAACAGCATGAAATCAATGAAATTGACAACTTGTGAATTTGTGAATCGAAAAAAAAAATAATATAAAGAATAGTCTCAGAATGTTTTTATGTGATTACATATATCTTCAATGTTGTCCGGTGATTAAATACTTTGTGTACCAAGTTATCATTTTATTACTTTGACCTGATAAAATGTAGAGATAAAATTTTGAAGGTGTTTAGACGTGTAATTTAAACATGTGACGTGTAATGAGGAAGCAATATTCATTGAAAGGCGTTCCAAAATGGCTGAATCAACAAAAAATACAGTTCAATCGCCAATAAATTGTCAGTTTTGCACAGAGAAAGTGATAAAATATAAGTGTTTTGACTGTAAAACTTTATTATGTTCGGATTGTAACACGAAAATACATAGACTCGAAAGTGCTAAAGGCCACAAAATTGTCACAATCGATTCTTTTGACCAGGAAATTGATTTCGCTTACATTAAATGTCGCGAACACCACAAGAATTATTGTTGCTTGTTCTGTAATGTTTGTGGAGTTTTAGTCTGTCCGTCGTGCATCGCAAAAGACCATGCAAAGCACGAAATGATAGAAATACAGGATAGTTATAATGCGAAAATCGCACAGTTAAAGTCAAGACGAGCTCGTTTCGAAAAAGAGAAGGATGATGATAATCCTACACTTTCAAAACTTAAAGACATGAAACTTCAACTATCTGAAAATTTTGACAATGTTGATAGTGCGATCATGGAACACGGAAAACGTCTTCACCAAAAACTTGAAAACTTTATCGAACATTTCCGGGGCGAACTTGCCAGCAAGAAAAAGAGCAACGTCGATTTAATCGAAAGTGAGATGAAGAAGTTTCTAGCTTATACAGAGAAAGTCGACAATGCACTGATTCAAACGGACAGAGTTATAGGATACAAAGAGGCGACCAAATTCTTTGATGATGCCAAATCAATAATGGATTCTGTAGATGTTTCGCAACCACAATCTAACCCGATCAACATTAGAGTTCCTCGATTTATTTCTGGTGATTTTAGCATATCAAACGTCGGCCGTTTAGAACAAACTGCAAATGATATAAAACTAGAAATCGTGAACAAATACGAGACTGATATGTCCATAGTTTCCTATATTTCTCCGTGCAGCGATGGCTCATTGTGGATTGGATACAACATGGATGACAAGATACAGAGAGTACAGACAGACGGAGACAAACTGAAGGTACTGACGAGTGTTGACACAGAGGTGTACGGTATGACTTTATCTAGTGACAATCAACTTTTATTTTGTTTTGGTCCAGTCTTAAATCATGTAAACTCTCTTGGTGAACTGAGCAAATCAAATTATAAAACTTCCCCATATAGAGCGACATCAGTTCATGTATCAATTAATAAGAGAATAGTGATTGGAGGTAATGATAGTAAACAAGGGAGAAGGGTTGTCATTGTCATGAATGAGAAGGGTGATCAAGAGAATGTGTATGAGAAGGATGAGAGTGGTGTCCCTTTGTTTAGATACCCTAAATCTATCACTAGCACAAGTAACAACTGTTTACATGTTGCTGATTATGAGCCAGGTGATGATAAAGGTAGATTGGTAGTGTTAGGACAGGGAGGTCAGGTAGTTAACACATACTCTGGTCACCCTGTTGTCAATAAAAAAAAACAATTCAGACCAGTGAAGATAGTAACAACACCTACAGATAATGTTATTGTAGTAGGTAAAGACACACACACTCTACATGTACTTGACAACACTGGTCACTTCCTTAGTTACTTCAATACAAAAGATGTAGGTATAAAAAGTCCCCTTTCTTTGGCTTTTACATCTACAGGACAGTTGTTTATAGGGTGTACTAGGGAACAAGGTAGTCAGAAAAATGAGGCCAAACTTTATCTTGTAGATATATCTGGCTGTTAGGCTTTGATTGTGGTCTGTTTTAAATTTGAAAAAAAATCTTATATATATTAAGGTTTGCGCATTAAAAAAACAAATTCCCAAATATTTATGTAAAGAAATACTTTGAGTGTGTAAGAAAACAATTAATAATTTTGACTGAAGTTAAAAAATCATTTACGTCAATAAAAAAAACTTCACAACTATTGAACATACTGATTCCAACCATGTCAATACATTGTCTTTTGCAAAAAAAAAAACTGAATTTCATAGGCAATTATTTTAAATATTCTATTGACTTTTAACCAGTTTTTGCAAGAAGGTAATATATGCAATTCGAACAATTACTATTTCTTGGATACTGATTATGTTCAAATTTGATCATACATCTTTACATGAACTGAAATAAAATTAATTTCTTTATTTTTTTTAATTGTTCATGTATTATTTTAAAGCAAGTAGTTATAATATTAAAATGGTTAATCCAGACAAGTGCAGGTAAATAGAATGACAATATAGATACATGTACATGTATAATTTTTAGCTTTTACATTAAAAAAAATGCAAAATGCTAAACAATCCATGATGTAAGAATCTTAAATTGGGGTAGCGAGGTTTCAAGACTTTTTTTGAATTCTTAAACAAATGTATACATGTGTTTATAAGAACTTTTTATAAGTTGTTTTAGTCTTTGTTTCGGTATTTGGTTTAAAGTCACTCGTACATTTCCGATATTTCCTTCCTTCCACCTTCTAATTTTATCCAACAAAGTTAAACTTGTGACTTTGTATGTATTTAAAACATAAATGTTTTTATATTTGCACGATTGAAAGACTAGCCATCAATTAAAATTAATCAAAAGATACCTCATAATTTCTGCGAACAAATGTGAAACATTCCGTTTTACAACCTTATAGGGAGAAATACATTGTACATTGAAATACATTTGGAAGACTATTTAAGTTTTTTTTTGGCTCGACCACGTATATGGATCGGACATATAGTTTTACCCTTGTCCGTCCGTCAGTAACAATTTTGGTTAAGCATTTTTTAAGTTTTAGGTTAAGGTTTATTACTCCGATACTAGATGTTGGGGGTCAATGATAATTCACCACTAGATGGATCTTTGGTAGCCTAGGGCAAAACCACCCACTAGAAATAAGGTCACTGTGACCTTTATTTTATGCATGAACGACTTTAGTTAATTAGGGCCCCGCATCAAAGATGCGGACGCCCTATAGTTTTCACTTTGTTTGTCCGTCCATCTGTCCGTCCGTCAACAATTCTTGTGAACACTAAAACTAAAAAACTATTAACACTACAGTTCTGAAATTTTGTACAGCTACTAAGTAGCATATCATGATTTGCATATTAAGATTTCATGCAAATCGGTTTTATATTTTTGGAAAAAACTTCATTTTTTATCGAAAATCACAGATTTTGAGAATTGGACTTTGTGAACACTAAAACTCAAAAAATGTTAACAATACAGTTCTGAAACTTTGCACAGCTGCTAAGTAGCATGTCATGATTTGCTTATTGAAATTTAGTGCAAATCGGTTTAATATTTTTGGAAAAAACTTCATTTTTTATCCAAAATCACAGATTTTGAGAATTGGACTTTGTGAACACTAAAACTCAAAAACTGTTAACAATACAATTCTGAAACTTTGCACAGCTGCTAAGTAGCATGTCATGATTTGCATATTAAATTTTCGTGCAAATCTGTTGAATATTTTTGGAAAAAAATTCATTTTTTATCTAAAATCACAGATTTTGAGAATTGGACTTTGTGAACACTAAAACTCAACAACTGTTAACAGTACAGTTCTGAAACTTTGCACAGCTGCTAAGTAGCATGTCATGATTTGCATATTAAAATTTCGTACAGATCTTTTTAATATTTTTGGAAAAAAATTACAGATTTTGAGAATTGGAATTTTTGAACAATAAAACTCAAAGGTTATTAACAATACAGCTCTGAAGTTTCATACACATTCCATGGATCATGCCTTAGTGGTTATAATCATAGTAAATATAATTTTGAAAATACTTAGATTTTTTGCCGCGGGGCCCTTTCTGACTTTGTCAGTAATCTAGTTTCTGGTTAAGGTCCATATCTCAGAAATTACATGTTAGGGGTCAATGAAATTTCACTACTAGAAGGTAAGATGGCATCACCGACTAGAAATTAGGTAATTGTGACCTATATTTATGGATGAACACTTTTGATTAATTTCTAAGTAAAGGTCCATATCGCAGGCAATACCCTGGTCAATGATATTGCAAGAAAAGGTGGGACATCCTATGGCTCATAGACACAAATTCACATGAACCTGTATGTGTAAACCATTTTTTGTCAGACCCTTGTTTTCCCTTCGTATATCACAAAGTGTTTTTTTAAGTGACGGGGTCTCTGCTTCCTTATTCAGTTTCAGTGTCCACAACATTTCAATGCAAACCTGACATTTTCTTTGTCTTTGTAAATTGATTCTTTAAACTCATCCATTTCAATAAGCTAAACGACTTCTAAAATATCTGACCAAAGTTCAAATAGTAGAAAATAATGAGATGTGGAATACGTGTACGCGACACAGCCCTCAATCAACATGATCAAGCGGCAATTCAGAAAAAAAACATAATGGACAACCGCCAGCAGCCTTCAACGATGCCAGTAGTCGCTGCTCGCGGTTATGCAATTGGTCCATGGTCTAAATTATTTTTTTACATTAGTCCAAAAAAGCAACAACAAAAAGCCGTTAGAGTGGACTCGTAAATTATTATGTTTACCAATGAGTAGAGGTATATGTTACTCGCCAATAACTAATAGGTATTTTTTTCTGCAAACTAGGTTATTATTCTTCTGACAACCTGGTAAACGGGAAAATTATAAAGAAAATAGGTTCAAAGAGCCATCTTGCCCTTGCTATGAGAGGATTAAACACGCCCTTGCTATGAGGGGATAAAAAGAATTTCCTTCACAATAGGCTACAACAACATGGTATATGCATACAAAATTGAAAAGTTTTGTTTTTTAGAAAGAGTTCCATTAACAAAAAAAAAAACTTGAAAAAAACAATACATTTACGCATCACTGTTGTGGTGGCTTAAATAATGTTGTTCTGTCTAGTAGGTGGATGAGGAAGCAAACGAGCTAGTAGCACAAGATTCATGTTCTGGACATAGTAATTTAGAGAAAAATTATATTAATCATTATCATATTATCAATTTTTTCAAGGAGACTGATTTTGTAAAATAAAAACAATGTAATTAAATGTATCATGATTATCAAATAAATAAAGAATTCAACAAATTATGTGTATATTTTAGCTTTCCATGCCTGGTAAGCTACTGTAGGTAAAGGTAAGAAATAAGCGTCTTAGGTAAGAAATAAGCGTCTTTTGCCCGTGCTGAAATCACTGTATTTATAAAAATAGCGCTGAAATTGTTTCCAAGAAGAACCCCCTTCAAATCTAAAACAATCAACAACTACCACCCTCGAACCCCCCTCCCCCCCCCAAAAAAAACCACAAAAAAAACAACCAAATTGCAACAGATATCCGAGGTGTCCATTAGATTTGCGCTTGACATCATTCACCACACAGAGAGCCTCGAATAAAAGTTTAAAGTTCTACATTAACGAAAGTACCACGAGCACAGCATATATATATATTTAGCTCACCTGAACCAAAGGTCCAGGTGAGGTGTGAGCTATTACAATCACTTGTTGTCCGTCGTCGTAGTCTGTCGTTGTAAACAATTTTCAAAACTCTTCTCCTCTGAAACTACTGATCAGAATTTAATGAAACTTGGTACGAATGATCCTTAGGGTGTCCTGCACTTCACTTGTGTTTCGTCAAAAACATGGCTGCCGTTACTGAAAAAAGACCAGAGAGTCAGACTAATGTCTTTGGCCTGTAAATCAAAAAGTATAAGAGATAGATGAAATCGCTTGCCACCTTCTTGCTTCAGCATTTGATTCAAAAGTTCTACAAAGGTCTCCATAGGGTCGAAGTTGTCATGCAGATAACCCCTTATAGGGGTTACAGTCCCTTAAAGGCGAAAAATAGTGTTTTTGGCCTATAAAATGTATTTATATTGTAGATAGAGAAAAGCTGTTTGCTTGCTTAAATGTTCAGTTCATTTAGCTCTACAAGTCTCCATATTGCCGAAGTTGTCAGATGACCCCTTATAGAGGTTACAGCTCCTTAAAAGCGAAAAAAAGTGTGTTTGGTCTATAGATTTAAAACTATTGCAGATAGAGAAAAGCTTTGCTTGCTTAAATGTTCAGCTCATTTAGCTCTACAAAAGATTCATAGGGTCGAAGGTGTCAGATGACCCTTCATAGGGGTTACAACCCCTTAAAGGCGAAAAAGAGTGTTTTTGGCCGATAGAATGAAAACTATTGTAGATAGAGAAAAGCTGTTGCTTGCTTAAATGTTCAGCTTATTGTCCCCCGCCGCAACGCGTCGGAGGGACTTAGTAATAGTCTCCGTCCGTCCGTCCGTCATGTTTTTTGTGGGTGCAACTCCTCGGACAATACTGAATGGATGTTGCTGAAACTTTACACACTGATAGGGTACCATTAGAAGGTGATCATCCCATATTTGAAATTTTCAAAATTGCCACCGTTTCCATGGAAACTGGGAAGAAAGGTCAAAATAAAGGACATTCAATATCTTGGTTACCTAGGTGCACAGGGTTCTGAAATTTTGTAGGTTGATAGAGCAAAAAGTACTCTATAATAATACGAAAAAAAAATTTGAAACAATATTTACAGTTTTCGAGTTATTTACGAATTTGTGATTTTACGGTCCAAAAAATGGGACTTTGTCATGTCAAACATTTTTGTGGGTGCAACTCCTATAGGGTACTATTAGTAGGTGAACATCTCATATTTGGACAACCAATTTCTATCGTTTCTCAGAGAATATATAGCTCGAATTGACATACCACACAACTTTTATGCGGCGGCGGGGGACACATGGCTACGCGTAGCAATCTTGTTTAGCTCTACAAAAGTCGCCATAGGGTCGAATTTGACAGATGACCCCTTAAAGGGGTTACAGCCCCTTCAAGGCAAAAAATAGTTTTTTGGCCTATAAAATGAAAACTATTGCAGATAGAGAAAAGCTGTTCCTTGCTTAAATGTTCAGCTTATTTAGCTCTAAAAAAGTCTCCATAGGGTCAAAGTTGTCAGATGACCCCTTGAAGGTGTTACAGCCCCTTAAAGGCGAAAAATGGTGTCCTTAGCTTATAGAATGAAAACTATTGCAGATAGAGAAAAAATGTTGCTTGTTTAAATGCTCAGCTCATTAACCTGTACTAAAGCATTAATTTAGTTGAAGTTGTCAGACGACCCCTTATAGGGATTACAGCCCCTAAATTTACATATTTTCATGTTTTTGGGTTATACATGTATAATGAAAACTATAGCATATAAAGAAAATTGGTATCTTGCTTAAATGTTCAGTTCACTTAGCTCTAACACAAAAGTCTCTATAGAGTCAACGTTGTCAAACGGCGTTAAAAATAACATTTTGAACGTTTTTTTAACCTACAGAATGCAAACTATCGCTGAAAGAGAAAAGCTGTTACTTGCTTAAATGTTCAGCTCATTAGCTCGACACAGTTCTTCATAGGGTTTACATCAAGAACAGGTTAGCGATTCAGGCTCCTGGAAGCCTCTTGTTTAATATCCAATTGAACTAAGCTTAAGGCTAACCTATGCATGCAAGTAAAGCACTTCCTTTATCACAATCAAAAGTAAAAATTTCAAAATAAAGATTGCGATGTTAACGTTTTTTTAGCTCACCTGACCAAAATGTGAGCTATTGTGATCGTTAAGCGTCCGTCGTCCGTCCATTATGTTTTCATCAAAAATCTTCTTCTCGGAAACCACTGAAGGGATTGCTTTGAAGCTTTCTACACGTACTCTTTAGGATGTCCTTTACCATTCAAGTTTATAAAATTTGTGCATGTTGATCAACCAACAAGGCCGCAGTTGTTAAAAATAGAACAGGGGCGTCAGACCATAGTTTTAAGCTTATAACTCAAAAAGTATAAGAGATAGAGAAAACCCAAAGCAACATACCTCCTTCAGCATCAAAAGCTCTACTAAACTACTCATTGAGTTAAAGTTATTGGATGTCGCCTATTAAGAGTCCCCCCTTAATCGTCAAAATTGACCATTTACAGTTTTTTGGACTTTATCTTGACAACTATTAGTGCTAAAAGAAAGTTAGCATTGGAGAAATGTGCAGCTCATAGAGATCTCCAAAAATGATTGCAAAGTCAAAATTGTCAGATCAACCGTTTAAGAGTTATCGCCCTTTAAACTGTTTTTTTTTTTATCAATTTTAATTGATCTTAAAAAGTCTTCTTCTCTGAAACCAATGGAGGGATTGCTTTGAAACTTTGTACATTTGATCTTTAAGATGTTCATTTCCAAGTTTGTGAAATTTATGCACGATGACTATCCAACATTACCTCTGTTGCTAAAAATAGAACAAGGGTCAGACTAATGTATAGCTTATTACTCAACAGGTATAACAGAAAGAGAAAATCCGAAGCAACCTACTTCCATAAGCAATAAAAATCTCAACAAAGACTTCATTGAGTCAGTGTTGTGGGACAACTACTTCTAGGAATTATATCCCCTTTATCGTCAATTTCCTCAGTTTTTGGGCTTCATAGTGGACACTGTAAGTGCTATAAGAAAAGTTAGCATTGAAGAATGTGAAGCTCATTTAGATCTACAAAAATGATTCAGGGTTTTCTATCAATTTTAATAAAGGGATTGGATTGAAACTGTGTACATTTGATCTTTAGGATGTCCTTTACCACGTTTGTGAAATTTGTACACGCATACTAACCAATATAGCCACTGTTGCTAAAAATAGAACAGGCTGGTCAGACCATAGTTTTTAGCTTAAAATAAAAGTATAAGAGATAGAGAAAATCTGAAGCAACCTACCCTCTTCGGCATCAAAAGCTCTACAAAATTCCCATTGATCACATTGAGTCAAAGATGTATGACGACTCTTTGTAAGAATTATTTCCGCTTAATCATCAAAATTGACAATTTTCACATTTTTTTTTACTTTATCTTGAAAACTGTAACTGCTAGGAGTAAAGTTATCATCGGAGAATTGTGAAGCTCATTGAGAAATACAATAATAAATTCAGGGTTAAAATTGTTTGATCAACTGTTTAAGATTTATTCCCCTTAAACTGTTTTTCTACCAATTTTAACTGATTTAAAAAAAAACTACTGAAGGGTTAGCTTTCAAACTTTGTACACTTGACCTTTAGGTTGTCTTGTACCAAGTTTGTGAAATCTGTGCACACCTTCCAGCAAACATGGTAGCCATTACTAAAAATAAAACAGGGGGGGCTTACAATAGTTTTTAGCTTATAGCTCAAAAAGTATAAGAGATAAAGAAAAATCCGAAGCAACCTTCCTTCTTCAGCATCAAAAGCTCTACAAAACTCTCCATGGAGTCAAAGTAGTGGGATGACCCCTTATAAAAGTTATTATACCCCCGCTTCGAAGAAGAGGGGGTATACTGTTTTACCCTTGTCCGTTTGTCCGTCCGTCCGTTCGTTCGTCCGTTTGTCCGTCCGTAACAAAACTTCCGTCGCAGTTTTCTAAGCAACTACATGAGATGGAGTTCTGATATTTTGTATACAGCTTTATCCTATAGTACCTTATGGTGTTTACCGATTTTATGCTCCTAGGTAGTCTACTTCCTGTTTACCGAATACTTAGGTTTTTACACATAATGGACATAAATGCAAAATGTCCGTCACAGTTTCCCAAGCAACTACATGAGATAGAGGTCTGATATTTTGTATACAGATTTATCCTATAGTACCATAAGGTGTATACCGATTTAATGCTTGTAGGTAGTCTACTTCCTGTTAACCGAATACTTAGGTTTTTACACATATTGGACATAAATACAAAATTTCCGTCACAGTTCCAAAGCAATTACATGAGATAGGGGTCTGATATTTTGTATACAGCTTTATTTTATTGTCCCATATGGTGTATAGCGATTTTATGCTCCTAGGTCAATTACTTCCTGTTAACAGAGTATTTAAACTTTTATGCATGGCTTAGTTTGGGGAGCGGGGGTATCACTAGTGAGCATTAGCTCACAGATTTACTTGTTTTTCCTTAATCATCAAAATTGACAATTTTTACAGTTTTTTAACTTTATCTTGAAAACTTAAGTACTGAAGGAAAAGTTAGCATTGGAGAATTCCTAAGCTCATTGAGATCTACAAAAATGTGTATTTGACCTATAGAATGAAAGCTGTTACAGATAGAAAAAAATATTGCTTGTTTGAATCTTCAGTTCAATTAACTCTTTAAAAATATCCATTAGACTGAAGCTGTCAGATGACCCACTATCAAAGTTATAGCCCCTAATTGTCAAGTTTTTGGTTTATGTCCTTGAAGATCAAACCTGAAAAAAGATTAAGATAAGCTTTTTGTTTGCATGAATGGTTAGTTACATGTGCTCTACAAAAGCCTCCATTATGGAAATTTTATGGTAATCCTTATTGGATTTTTTTCACCTCAGATACCCAAAATTATTTTCATTCCATCAGTCATCGAAGTCAGGTGAGCGGTTCAGGCTCCTGGGAGCCTCTAGTGTTGCTATTTTTTGGTGTTTTTTTTTTTTCAATACAAAGTACCGTTTTTTTTTTTTATACCTTCGGGGAAACAACGACTTTCTTGAGTGAATAAACAAAGTTGAAGGAATTTATTACTTTTCAACATTTCTAATTATAAGAGGTATGTACACTAATACTAAATCTTCTCTCAAAACTGAAAATGGATGTACAGAATATTATCATATTGATAGAGGTGTACGCCAAGGAGATTCTCTGAGTCCTACTCTTTTCAATATATATATAAATGATCTTCCAGAGTTATTTCTCGAAAAAAATAGTGATCCACTTACATTACAGACTACTAATATTGGTGGTCTAATGTTTGCGGATGACCTACTTATCCTCTCCGAATCAAAAGAGGGTCTTCAAAAAGGTCTCAATAAACTTTCATTATATTGTAATAACTGGCAGCTATCTGTAAATTGTAATAAGACTAAAACTATGCTTTTGGGTAATTCCAGTAAAATTGATGTTTCTTTCAAATATAGAAACTCTGTCTTGGATAATGTAAAAGAATATAAATTCCTTGGAAATGTTATATCTCAAAATGGAAATTTTTCATCCTCAGCTGAAGATTTAGCTAAAAAGGCACTAAAAGTGTTATATTCTATCAAAAGTTACACTTCTAGCCTTAACGAACTTCCTGTACATGTCTCCACACATTTATTTGACTCTTTAGTTCGTCCAGTTTTAACATATAACTGTGAAATTTGGTATATGGATATTTATAAATCGTTTCACAATGCATTGAACAGATCAAAGAAAAATAATAACCATATGCATCCTGATGAACATTTATTCATAGACAAAAGACCCTCAGACAAAATACATAACAAGTTTTGTAAATTTATACTTGGAGTAAAAAATGTACAAGTAACATAGCAACAAGGTCAGAACTAGGGCGCTTTCCTGTTGATTTCTTCATAAAAACTCAGTCGTTGCTATATGAAGACAGACTTTTATCAGATGAAACTTCATATCTACTTAAAGAATGCTATTACTTATCCAAGTCATTACATGATCAGGGAATTTATTCGTGGTTTTCTTATATAAACAATGTTAGATCTGTAAATAATATAAGTCAAGCAAGTAAAATAGACAATGAATGTGTAAAAAATACTCATAAACATCAATATAGAGAGGCTTTACAGGATAATTATGAAACATTATACAATAACAAAATACAAAACATTAATGATAAAAGCAAAATGCTTTTATAAAAAAGTACCAAGGGATCAACGAATATGTATTTCGTGCGGGGTTCTGGATGATGAAAGCCATTTCTTTTTTAACTGCAATATTAACAAAACTTTAAGGCCTACTCTTCCGAGTAACTATACAAATTCTAAAATACAAAATATTTTAAACCCGCTAACAACACAGCAAGTGAAATGTTTAGGCTCAAATAAGTTTCATTTGATTTTCAAGTATGAATATTGGTCTGGTGGAATGAGTATATAAATATATATTTTACTGTGATTTGTATAATAATGTTTACTGTTTATTCCATTCAGAATTATTGTATATGTATGTGCCTTTGATCTTATTGTAAGATGTAAGTTGTGCAAATAAATGAATACCGCTGTTTAAAATCAAACATAGGTGATCTATCGGTGACAAAGCTCACCTCGTTATGCATGATAAGCGGATATGACTTTAACTTTTCAAATTTAAGTGCTTATCCATTCGGAAAATATAAGTCACAACCAGCACCTTGCTAAGCATCACTAGATGCATTTACCGTACCCAATTTGGTTGATGTAGTACTTGACTATAAGCTGGAATGGACTTTTGTCATCCTTCTGTGAGTGGTCATCTACACCTACTATAATAATAGGGTTAATTTTGCATTTGTCAGGTAGTGGGAATGGACTTTAACCATTACTCTGTAAGTTAACATTCTTGTGAAAAATTTATAAGTCACAGTCAACATCCGGTGCATGGATTGTGCTAAGCATCTCTTGGTGCACCTAACATACCAGAAGAGGTAATGTGACACTTGTCAGTAAGCGGGGATTGACTTCAACTATTATTCTGTGAGTGGTTATTCATCCAGAAAATATAGGTCACAGTCAGCATCCGAAGCATGCATTGAGAATAGCACCACTAGGTGCACCTACCATACCAAAATGGTTCATTTTGTTCTTGTCAGTTAGCGTGATCGGACTTTCACCATTCTTTGTAAGTGGCCATTCATGCAGAAATATAGGTCACAGCCAGCATCCGAAGCATGCATTGTGCTGTACACCACTAAGTACATACCATACCAATGCTGTTGATGTGGCATAAGTCAGTAATTGGGTACATGTATCGATCTTAAATATTCTTCTGTTAGTGGATGTGGGCGGGTCGATACCGACGCCGACGCTTGAGGTATCACATCGTAAGGTGAGCTAAAAATCCGCAATAGAAAACAGCCAACAATATTTTTTAATGAACAGGAGTCGCTGCACACTGTGCTGCAATTGGCCCGAGATAAAACAAAATAATGACTTCGATAAAAAAAAACAATCCTAAAATGTCTAAGAAAGACCTTATTTTTACCACACAAAAAAAAACAACCAGATAATATTTGGACGTAGAGTACGAACATAAACCTGGCTTAGATCAGAAACATATAAACTGTGACGGGTTTAAACGGGGTTTTGATCTGGCATGTTGTTCAATACCTTGTTTTATCTGAGTTTTTCATGTTTAGGTTTATTTTTGATTATTCGTTTGCTGTAATAGAAAATAATGCGATTTGAAATCAGCGTACGCGAGACACAGCTCACATAACAAGGGTTAATTTAGGAAAACCGCCAGCTGCCTTTAACGAGGCGAATAGGCGCTGCTCGCCGTTCTGCAAACGGCCCAAGGTCTAAATAAAATGCATGTCCTGAAATAGTTAAAGATAGACCACCTTCTTAAACAAGGAGCAGAAAACATCAAAAATAAAAGAACAAACAAAAGATTCCTGTCTCATGACAGGCACATTTAAAAGGTGGTGGGGTTAAACTAGTTTTTGGGCTGGACCAAACCTTCCCCTTACCAATAATCCAGACAAAGCACAAAATAAAAACACACATTAAAGTCAAATCTTTTGATATTTTATTTTGAAATTCTCTGAATGTTTGGTATGGAAAGCCGGAGTGGACCCCCGCACTTACAAATTATTTTCCATTGGTTTCAATGGGAAATTTCTAAGTTCGGCAATTCAATAAATTCCCGCAGTTACAGATTATTTTTCTTGTTTTCTGCACTTATAAATTATTCTTCTCTTTTTCCGCACTTACAAATTATTTTTCTTGTTTTCCGCTTTTACAAATTATTCTTTTCTTTTTCCGCACTTACTAATTATTTTTCATGTCTTCCGCACTTACAAATAATTTTTCTTGTTTTCCGCTTTTACACATTATTTTTCTCTTTTTCCGTACTTACAAACTATTTTTCATGTCTTCCGCACTTACAAATTATGTTTCTTGCTTTCCGCACTTAGAAATTATTCTTCCCTTTTTTCCGCACTTACAAATTATTTTTCTTATTTTCCGCAGTTACTAATTATTTTCTTGTCTTCCGCGCTTACAAATTATTTTATCATAAAAAAAATGTAAAAAGGGAAGCAACTCCAGCTTACAAATAAGCACAAAAACCTACGCGTACAAAGTGTAAAGGCGGGGTTTTGACAACAGATAGTCATGCCCCTAAGCTTGTTGACTGGTTTTCAAGATGATAAACCTGTCAATTGCTGTCCCATTGGTACATGTATAGCGTCAAATACAAATAGGGATCCGATCCCAGCTTACAATCAAGCATAGAAAACCCGCATTTACATCTCGGTTTTTGAAGGTTTTCACGAGATGGCGGGGTTTTGACGACAGATAGTCATGCCCCTGAGCTTGTTGACTGGTTTTCAAGGTGATAAACCTGTCAATTGCTGTCCCAATGGTACATGTATAGCGTCAAATACAAATAGGGATCCGACCCCAGCTTACAAACAAGCCTAGAAAACCCGCATTTACATCTCGGTTTTTGAAGGTTTTCACGAGATGTAAAGGCGGGGTTTTGACGACAGATAGTCGTGCCCCTAAGCTTGTTGACTGGTTTTCAAGATGATAAACCTGTCAATTGCTGTCCCAATGGTACATGTATAGCGTCAAATACAAAAAGGAATCCGACCCCAGCTTACAAACAAGCGTAGAAAACCCGCATTTACATCTCGGTTTTTGAAGGTTTTCACGAGATGTAAAGGCGGGGTTTTGACGACAAATATTCATGCCCCCAAGCTTATTTACTGGTTTTCAAGGTGATAAACCTGTCAATTGTTGTCCCATTGGTACATGTATAGCGTCAAATACAAATAGGGGTCCGATCCCAGCTTACAAACAAGCGTAAAAAACCCGCATTTACATCTCGGTTTTTGAAGGTTTTCACGAGATGTAAAGGCGGGGTTTTGACGACAAATATTCATACCCCTAAGCTTGTTGACTGGTTTTCAAGATGATAAACCTGTCAATTGCTGTCCCATCGGTACATGTATAGCGTCAAATAAAAATATGGAACCCATCCGAGCTTACAAATAAGCGTAGAAAACCGGCATTTACATCGTTGTAAGCGCTGTTTTTTTCCTAAGTTAAGTTTTAAACGTGTTGCGCATGCCTGGAAAAATATATTTAATTTCCGGTTATGATTGGTGGATCATGCCATGTGTTGACAACTGCAGATCAAGACGGATTTGTATCTATAGTAAAGTATAATATTTAAATTATTTAAATGCTGTAAAGGTAGGGGAAAGACGTAGATCTCGGAATCTGCATTGATTAAATTTACAATATATCGCACTTTTCACCAGGTTGGGAATAACCCCAATTGGGATAAAATATCCCAGTTGGGATATATTATCCCAATTGGGATAAATGGACTTATCCCAATTGGGATAAAAGACAGGTTTTTTAGATATAAAAATCTACTGGCTGAATGGTGCATAAAAATGCATGTGAGAGATTATACCCAGATGTAAATGCTTCATTACAATATACATGGATTACATCAGGGATGCTGCATTTTATGCACAGATCATAATTTTTGTCTAAAAAGTAAGTCGTTTTTAATGTGAATCAACAACCTTTTAGCATTGTTAAAAGTTCTTTTTTATGTATTTTTGTACAATAACTTATGTTCCCTTTGTAGTTGTGCAATTTCAAAGATTTTTGGAACTTGCATCGATTTGAATTATTTTTTTAATCTCAGAAAAAAAATTCTGACAATCAAATTATTATTTTAAGTTGCAGTTATCTTTCTTTGACCAGGGTAAAAAATATTGAAAAAACAACCGAATATTTGACGTTTTCCACTGTACATTTTCTGTGAAAATATAACAACTAGAACTAAAAATTTAATCTTTCGTGTATTTTAGTATCAAGTTTTGTCATGTAATGCCATCATTGAGTCAATACCTTGTCCGATTTTGTATGATTGTAGCAATATTAACTGAATGATGCTGCAATTAATAAAATGAATTGTCGCAAAAAACGCAGCATCACACACACTATTGCAATATATCTTCATATCCCTGAAATTATAAACTTTTCATTTGTCCATGATTTGTGATGCACCAAAACTCCATTTCAAAATAATGCTTGAAAAACTGGTCATTTATCCCAATTGGGATAACTTCACTTATCCCAATTGGGATAATATATCCCAATTGAGATATATTATCCCAATTGGCGTTATTCCCAACCTGTTCACCTTTGGCTTTGGCTTTGTACTTGTTGAATGACTCGTTTTTGTTGTTTTTGTACATGTACATGTATGCCTTTTAAATCTTTTGTTGCAACATTTGCTGTTTCAATTTCAAATTAATGATTTAATATCGGTTTGTTGTCATTTAAATCACATGCACCTAAAATTAGTGTAAACAAACTAATACAATGTAAATGACCATAAATCATGATGACCCCCTTTTTGTCTTGCATTGTACATTTGTACATGTGGCTTATTGTGAGTATACATACATGTACATGAAACCCACAAGCTAGTTTGACCTATTCACATTTAGTATATTTGTTATACCCCATGCAACAAATTGTGAAGGATATTCTGTTTTTGACTGGTGTGATCTAATACATGTATCTCAGCAACTAACAATCGTAGGATTTTGATATGTAGCTTCAGGTAGGGTACCCATATGGTGGGATTCCTTTTCATGTCTGTCGATAATCTACTTCCTTTTTAACGAGCTGTCAGACTAAGACTTTTTTCACTAAAATTTCAGAGTTGACAATTTCTGTAACAGATTTCACAGCAACTATATACACTGTATCTTATGCTTTTGATATTTGGTATGCAATGGTATGTAGCTTCAAGTAGGGGTCCTATATGTTTTTTAGGTCTGTTGTCCATATTCTTCCTGTTAAATGAGATGACTTAAATTTTTTTCACAAAATTTTCAGGGTTGAAAATTTCCATAACAGATTTCTCAGCAACTATATATCAAATGCTTTGATATTTGGTATGTAGCTTCAAGCAGGGGTCATATAAAATGTTTGGTTATATTTTCAGGTCTGTTGGCTATATTCTTCCTGTTAAATGAGCTCAGCTGATATATTATTTTCAGGTCTGTTGGCCATATTCTTCCTGTTAAATGAGCTCAGCTGACTTAGACTTTTTGATATTTGGTGTATGTAACCTAAGGTAGGGGTTCCATATGATAGGATACTATATTTATACAGGTCTGTTGATTATCTTTTTACTGTTTTACAAGCCGACTTAGACTTTTTCATTAAATTTTCAGGATTGAAAATTTCTGCAATGGATTTCTCAGCAATTATTCTACCTGTTTAACGAGCCGACTTAAAACGACAACAACTCTGACTTCTGATTCCCAACTCAAAATTGATAGTCTATGTTTAAAATATGAACATATGGGTACATGTATGTGAGCGTGCTAACTAAGGTTCTGTCAATTATAGTTTTTTTATAATAACATACAGGACCTATATATACATGCATTATGTTTAAAAGGATATTGTCTATGAAATTTTTTTTTTCAATAACTAAAAAATGCCAACAGACAACTTGTTTTGTCTAATTTTAGACATATGAATATATAAAAATACTGCTATGGTTCCAAATAAATCTAAAAATGGAAAAACAATAATCACTAAATAATAATTGTAAAGCTTTACAATAATTCATATTCATGAGCTTAATCTCACCTTAAGGATGCATACTGTTTTTAATTTTGTTTATTAACTTTGCTTGTTCAAAATCACGGCCAGTACACTCTATCTCAAGGTTTTAGCCCATAGAAATATTCACGGTGACGAAATTGCCAAAGTCACAAAAAGAAAGTAACATTTATGGCTTGTGTATAATAAATGAAGATGATTTAGAGAGTTCACATTGAATTTGTTTGATTTTTCACCACATTTAAGTCTTCAGGAAAAAAAACATCCTAGATCCCAATCGATGGGAAATAAACCAAGTTGAAGGCAAATTTGGTAACAAATTGATACCCAAAGTTTTCTTTTATTACATGTACATTTTGGTCTAAATGATAAAAAAGATTAGGGGAAAAAATGTGATTTTGGTAGACAATATGCATGATATGCCTTTAATATATGACCTGGCATTAACAGATCTGCAGTTAAGATTCTCCCCCGAAATTAAAACAGAATTCTAAGCCCCCCACCCTTATGTCAACATTAAGATTAAACATGTACATATGTGACCTGACATTCATGAATCTGAAATAAAGATCCCCCCAAAAAACTAACATTATACATGTGTGACCTGACATTCACCGATCTGAAATAAAGATCCCCCCCAAGAAACTTACATTTTACTTGTGTAACCTGGCATTCACTGATCTGAAATAAAGATCCCCCCAAGAAACTTACATTATACTTGTGTGACCTGGCATTCACTGATCTGAAATAAAGATCCCCCCAAGAAACTTACATTATACTTGTGTGACCTGGCATTCACCGATCTGAAATAAAGATCCCCCCAAGAAACTTACATTATACTTGTGTGACCTGGCATTCACTGATCTGAAATAAAGATCCCCCCAAGAAACTTACATTATACTTGAGTGACCTGGCATTCACTGATCTGAAATAAAGATCCCCCCAAGAAACTTACATTATACTTGTGTGACCTGGCATTCACCGATCTGAAATAAAGATCCCCCCAAGAAACTTACATTATACTTGTGTGACCTGGCATTCACTGATCTGAAATAAAGATCCCCCCAAGAAACTTACATTATACTTGTGTGACCTGGCATTCACTGATCTGAAATAAAGATCCCCCCAAGAAACTTACATTATACTTGTGTGACCTGGCATTCACCGATCTGAAATAAAGATCCCCCCAAGAAACTTACATTATACTTGTGTGACCTGGCATTCACTGATCTGAAATAAAGATCCCCCCAAGAAACTTACATTATACTTGTGTGACCTGGCATTCACCGATCTGAAATAAAGATCCCCCCAAGAAACTTACATTATACTTGTGTGACCTGGCATTCACCGATCTGAAATAAAGATCCCCCCAAGAAACTTACATTATACTTGTGTGACCTGGCATTCACTGATCTGAAATAAAGATCCCCCCAAGAAACTTACATTATACTTGTGTGACCTGGCATTCACCGATCTGAAATAAAGATCCCCCCAAGAAACTTACATTATACTTGTGTGACCTGGCATTCACTGATCTGAAATAAAGATCCCCCCAAGAAACTTACATTATACTTGTGTGACCTGGCATTCACCGATCTTAAATAAAGATCCCCACAAGAAACTTACATTATACTTGTGTGACCTGGCATTCACTGATCTGAAATAAAGATCCCCCCGAAGAAACTGAAACAAAAATGTTGTCAACACAGAAACTAACATTGTAGACGTTCATTGATCTGAAATAAAGATCCTCCTACAAAAAAGAATTCTAGCCCCCCGCCCCCCCCCCCATAATTTTTGTGCAATTATTGTGAACACGAAAGGAGATTAATAATCAATGTAAGAATAAAAGTTGTTCAGTTAATTCAAATCTATCACTGTGCCAAATATCAGGTCAATCCGACGACCTATTTTAGAGATATTGCCCTTGAAAACTTTATTTTTTGCAGCTTTTCACATATGATCAAATTAAGCATTTTAAATCAGAATGTTGTATATTTATGGATTTTTAGCTCACCTGGCCAAAGGCCATGTGAGCTTATGCTATCACTATGCGTCCGTCGTCGTCCGTTAAAAATTTCAAAAATCTTCTTCTCTAAAACCACTGAACCTATTTAAGTGAAACTTGGCAGAAATGGTATATGACATCTTTGCAACAAACGATCCTCATTTTAAAATGATTCGATAAAAAACATGGCCACTGTTACTAAAAATAGAACATAGGGACCATAGGGTAAAACCACTTAAATTGGCTTATAACGCAGCAACCATAACAGATAGAAAAAATCCGAAGGATCTTAGGCTCTTCAGAATGAAAAGCTCTACTAATGTCTCCATTGAGTTGAAGTTGTCAGACGACCCCTTACAGGGGTTATGGCCCTTTAAAGGTCAAAAATAGCCTTTTTTCATGTTTTTGCCCTATAGAATGAAAACTATTAAAGGTGAAAAATAGTGGTTTTGGCCTATAGAATGAAAACTATTGCAGATAGGGAAAAGCTATTGCTTGCTTAAATGTTCAGCTCATTTAGCTCTACAAAAGTCTCCATAGGATCGAAGTTGTCAGATGACCACTTATAGGGGTTACAGCCCCTTAAAAACGAAAAATTGTGTTTTTGGCCTATACAATGAAATTTTTGGCTGTACAAAATGAAAACTATTGCAGATAGAGAAAAGCTGTTGCTTGCTTAAATGTTCAGTTCAATTAGCTCTACCAAAGTTGTCATAGGGTCAAAGTTGTAAGTTGACCCCTTCTAGGGGTTACAGCCCCTTAAAGGCGAAAAAGAGTGTTTTCCGCCTATAGAATGAAAACTATTGCAGATAGAGAAAAGCTGTTGCTTGCTTAAATGTTCAGCTCATTTAACTCTACAAAAGTCTCCATAGGATCGAAGTTGTCAGATGACCCCTTAAAGGGGTTACAGCCCCTTACAAACGAAAAATTGTGTTTTTGGCCTACACAATGAAATTTTTGGCTGTACAAAATGAAAACTATTGCAGATAGAGAAAAGCTGTTGCTTGCTTAAATGTTCAGTTCAATTAGCTCTACCAAAGTTGTCATAGGGTCAAAGTTGTAAGTTGACCCCTTATAGGGGTTACGGCCCCTTAAAGGCGAAAAAGAGTGTTTTTCTGCCTATAGAATGAAAACAATTGCAGATAGAGAAAAGCTGTTGCTTGCTTAAATGTTTAGCTGAATCAGCTCTACTAGAGTCTTCATAGGGTCGAAGTTGTCAGATGACCCCTTATACTAGGGGTTATGGTCCTTTACAGGTGAAAAAAGCTTTTTAGCTCACCTGACCCGAAGGGTCAGGTGAGCTATTGCCATAACTTTGCGTCCGTCGTCTGTTAGCTTTTTTCAAACATCTTTTTCTCTGAAACTGCTTGGCCAAATGCAGCCAAACTTGATATGGGTGTTCCTTAGGGTATTGTGCAAAAAGTTTGCATTGGGATTTTCGATACATCAAAAAACATGGCCGCTGTTACTAAAAATAGAACAGGGGGGTCAAATACAGTATTTTTGCAAATAACTCAAAAACGGTGACAGATATCAAAATTCTGGCATAGGGTAAAAGGGATCAGCACCTCAAGATCTACCTGCCCTGAAATTTTCAAGAAGATCCAACAACCGATGTAGGAGTTATTGCCCTTTTTCTGGATTTTTTTCAAAATTTTGCACTTATTTAGCCCTATATCTTAAAAAACTATACAAGATATTTTAAAACTTCAAATTGCATATGATAAAGCACATCAAGATCTACATTTCATGTAATTAGGTCAAAGCTGTGGAACCATTTCTTTTAAGAGTTATGGCCCTTAAGTGTCAAAATTTACCATTTTTCATTACTTTTTCCCTGAATTTCAAAGACTAACTTGTCTGACACCATACATCCAACTTCAACCAAACTTGGCACATTTGTTTAATAGCATAAATGCTACAAGTGTGTCGTTCAGATTTTTTATTCGTCAAAAAATATGGCTGCCATGGCTAAAAATAGAACATAGGGCGTAAATTTCATTTTTTTGCTAATAACTCAAAAATGATTTCAGATATCAAAATTGTGCAAAAATCGAAAGTGATCAGCGTATTAAGTACCAGCAAAGATTTGACTGCTGATGTGGGAGTTATTGCCCTTTTTAGCTCACCTGGCCAAAGGCCATGTGAGCTATTGCCATCACTTGGCGTCCGTCGTCGTCGTCGTCGTCCGTCGTCGTCGTCCGTCGTCGTTGTCGTTAACTTTTCTTCAAACTTCTTCTCCTCTGAAACGGCTGCACAGATTCAAACCAAATTTGGTCTGGTGGTACTTTAGGGTATCCCCCACAGAACTGATGTGGGGATTTTTGATTCGTCGAAAAACATGGCCGCCGTTGCTAAAAATAGACCAGGGGGGTCAGACTACTGTTTTTGGCTTGTAAATCAAAAAGTATAAGAGATAGATGAAATCTGATGCTACGCTACTGCTTCAGCATCAAAAGCTCTACAAAAGTCTTCATTGAGTCGAAGTTGTCAGATGACCCCTTATGGGAGTTACGGCCCCTTAAAGGTGAAAAATAGCATTTTTTCATGTTTTTGGCCTATAGAATGAAAACTATTGCAGATAGAGAGAAGCTGTTGCTTGCTTAAATGTTCAGCTCATTTAGCTCTACAAAAGTCTCCATAAGGTCAAAGTTGTCAGATGACCCCTTATAGGGGTTATGGCCCCTTAAAGGCAAAAAATAGAGTTTTTGGCCTATAGAATGATAACTATTGCAGATAGAGAAAAGCTGTTGCTTGCTTAAATGTTCAGCTCGTTTAGCTCTACACAAGCCTCCATAGGGTCGAAGTTGTCAGATGACCCCTTATAGGGGTTATGACCCCTTAAAGTAAAAAAATAGTGTTTTTGGCCTATAGAATGAAAACTATTGAAGATAGAGAAAAGCTGTTGCTTGCTTAAATGTTCAGCTCATTTAGCTCTACACAAGTCTCCATATGGTCGAAGTTGTCAGATGACCCCTTATCGGGGTTACAGCCCCTTAAAGGCAAAAAATAGTGTTTTTGGCCTATGGAATGAAAACTATTGCAGATAGAGAAAAGTTGTTGCTTGCTTAAATGTTCAGCTCATTTAGCTCTACAAAAGTTTCCATAGGGTCAAAGTTGCCAGATGACCCCTTGTAGTGGTTACTGCCCCTTAAAGACAAAAAATAGTGTTTTTGGTCTAAAGAAAGAAAACTTTTGCAGATAGAGAAAAGATGTTGCTTGCTTAAATGTTCAGCTTAATTAGCTCTACAAAAGTCTTTTTAGGGTCGAAGTTGTCAGATGACCCCTTTAAGGGGTTATGGCCCTTTAAAGGTGAAAAATAGTGTTTTTTGCTTTGGAATGAAAACTATTGCAGATAGAGAAAAGCTTTTTATTGCTTAAACATTCAGCTCATTTATCTATACAAAAGTCTTCAAAGGGTTGACATTAAGACCAGGTGAGCGATTCAGGCTCCTGGGAGCCTCTTGTTTCATTTTTTTTTCTAAATTTTGCACTTATTAAGTCCAATAACTTGAAAACTAACCAAGTAATTTCAGAAATTTAAATCGCATATGGTTAAGCACAATAATATGGGTACCTTGAAACTGAGAAACGCAATCGAAACGCAACGAAACGAAACGCAACGAAACGAAATACAACGAAACGAAACGAAATATAACTAAAAGAAACGAAATACGAAAAAAACGAAATATTACATAACGAAATAAAACGAAACGAAATTTTACGTTCTTTAAACTGTTGGAATAAAACTAACGAATTAGGATTTTGATTTTATGATATTTTTATAGTTTGTTAAAATAAACTACCGAAGTTTGTTGACCAATCTTTACTGACAAAGAACAAAAGAAAAAAGGCAAACCCATTCAGGAGAAAGTGAGCAATATTATTGTTTCTGATCGATTTAACTAGTATAACCCCGCAACAATTTTAATGTGCCTGTCCAAAGCCAGGAAGATGTTTGTAATTGTCGATTTTTTATGTTATTTGTTTTATGTCAAAAGGGGGTCTTTCATTGACCCTTTAGGATTCGGCTTGAATCATATGTAGTTATTTCAATCCAGGGCCAATTAGTGACCGTTGGTCACATTGAAGGCTGCTGGTCGTTTTACGTTGTGGAGTTTTTAAATTGTTGTCAATGTTGTAGGTTTTGTCGCGTACACTTATTCCACATATCATTATCTTCTCTGTAAAATTCACTTTAATGAAATGATGGATAAAACAAGTTTTATGAAGCCAAACTTTCCTCTTTTATTGCGATATTTGGGTCTCGAATAGAAGATGAATAAGAAGTTTGAAAGAAGTACAGTTGTGCGACGTTCGCTCTCAGATGACCTAAGGAAAAATTGCACAGCAAGTACCGGTATTCTAACATTGGAGTACATCTACATGCATCAGTATCACGATTTTGCAAAGACCCGTTTTCTGCATGCGCTATACGCGAAGAAAAATGTTTACGAGAACAAAATACCGAGACCCTTTTTTTTTACTGCAGAACTTGCAGGACCTAGATGGATTTTTCCTGCAGAGCGGAACGTCTGACACAAAAATTGCATACACAAGGTTATGTTGCACATTGGTTGTTGTCCTAACTGAAGAAATTCGTCGGAAGACATGATGCGCTCTAAGAGGAAGATGGGATTTCTATTTCTCAGATGAGTGCTGATGTTGGTTTGTCTTTAGGTTTTTGTTTTATTTCCCATTTCGGGTTTGACACGCTGAATTGTCCCTTGTCAACACGACGGGTGTGCTATAGATGCAGTAACTGCTTACTCTTTCGGAGCCATGAGTTTACTCTTGTTCGACTCAACTTGTGTTCGCATTGTTGATTGCTGTTCAGTTGATTTTATGTTTCTATGTTTCGTGTTTCTTCGTTCTGTTCACCTTTACTGGTTTTTCGTTGCCTTTCGAACTTTTGATATTTGAATGCCCAATCGGTACCTCTTTACTCCCCATGTCAACCTTTTCTTAGTTTTAGTGTCGACTTAGAATGTCAGAAACCAGACCAGACGCGTTTTTACAAAATTTATAAATAATTTGATTTTAATGAATTAAGATAACATGGTGATAATGAGATGTGGAATAAGTGCTTGTGACACTACAAATATGAATCAGCGGCAAAAAAAACCCATCTTCTTCGCAGAAAAAACAATATGAATACGACCAGTAAAAACATTAGCTCTGACCGTTATGATAAGTTTGGACATTATTTTACAATCAGATAGTTTTGAAGGCATTTCGGGCGAAGAGTCAGCACGTTAATAACAAAAACATTCTAAAATCTAGTTACAGTGACAGTGCATTTTCTTTCTTCTTATTGTCAAGTTGAATTTGGATGAATATAAACGATAAATGTTCAATTGAACAAGAGAGAACCTGAAATAAAGACAAATAGACAGAACGAGTCTTAGGTGAGCTTTTAAGAGACAACTTACAACTTTCACTGTTACTGCCAACTAGCATATCTATCAAGTACCGGAATCTTGGTTATATCGGTACCGGTATTAAAATACAACAAAGTTCATGACAACTAATTTTTCTACGCTTGACGCGCGTTTCACCGACGGTCAAACTTACTAAAATCCGTCAGTTAAATCTGGAATACAATTAGGCTATCATCCGAAGGTTTAACCATGCAAAGCTACAAGGACTAAGTACATTAAATCTACAAATGTAATCCCGCTTTACAGGCGGAAGGTATGTAGTGATGTTTAGTTCGGTCCGCTCGTCACAACACTCTCTTTTTTGTTATCAGTAAATCATAGACATCATTTGCTTAAAAATCCGTACGTACTATTCCATAATGATTTTGCTGACCGCTAAAAAACACGGGGTATTTCGGGCTATTGTTAGGTATGGAAATATGATTGTACAGTCCGAAACAATTTACTTATGCATGATTTGAATACAAGAAAAGAAAAATATAAGTAAATAGTAGACTACTATCTAATTCTAAACTGTTGTCTGCCATTTTCTCCTACTGTCATTTTCTTTGTTAAATCATACAACGTTAATTTTTTTCTGACTGTCGTCAGATTTCAAATTGTTAATGGTCGGCAATAAGATATATGCATTTCTTAGACCAGCGACTTCTCTATCAAAAACCACAAAACAAATTTAAAAAACATAAATTTTCGACATTCGACATTTACAAGACTAGATTGTGATAACCAATGCAAATGAGATAAAATTTTTATAAAAATAAAGTCAACAAATAATATTTCGTTACATTTTATAAAATTTTGTTTCGTTTCGTTAAATTTCGTTTCGTTATTTTTCGTTTCGTTTAGTTATATTTCGTTTCGTTTCGTTGTATTTCGTTTCGTTTCGTTGCGTTTCGTTTCGTTGCGTTTCGATTGCGTTTCTCAGTTTAAAGGTACCCCAATAATATCTACAAAATATATGTATCTGTGTAGTTCAGGTGAGCGATTCAGGCTCCTGGGAGCCTCTTGTTTTCCCTATAGAATGAAAACTATTGCAGATAGAGGAAAGCTGTTGCTTGCTTAAATGTTCAGCCCATTAAGACTAGCAATGTTTAACTCGTACAAAAACTGTCAACTTGAAGTATTGCTACAATTATTGAGATCAGTGGCGTCTATATATATATTGGCTATAAATATTGTGTCTGTCTGTCTATATTTTGATTAGGCCGACTTCGGGTGCTACCTATAGTTGTAACAAAACTTTGCATGGGCATGTGTAAACTATATGTCAGTCGAACACAACTAGGGTCGAACCACGTTAAAATTGTTAACTTGTGGATGTTGGTAAAACTTATTCAACATTTAAAGACCAGGTGAGCGATTCAGGCTCCTAGGAGCCTCTAGTTATTTTTTCATTGGGATTTGAATTTTCATTTTTCACATTGTATGATCCGCAAAGCAGATTATACTAAATGCTGAGAACAAATTTTCCTTTCATACCCCAATGAAAGAAAAGAAAAAATATGACAGTCATTCCTTTAAGATGAATTTGTAAAAAGAATATAAAAATGAAAATATTTTAGAAATAAACTAAAATGATGCCATGACCTGTAAAAAGCGGGCAAATCCATGTTTTTAAATTTGCGGAAGTATAATGGTATGATGCTGTCGTCGTTGTCATCGTCATCGTTGTCGTTATCGTCTGTTAACTTTAGTGTATACATGATAACTTTAGTTCTAGTTATCCAAATCCAATGAAATTTGACAATGATATTTCTTACCATTAAAGGATGGATGGGATTGATTTTGGGAGTCCCCCTTTTTTCGTTTAGAAATTAAGAGCCAAAAGGGGCCAAATTGCAACTTTTAGTTTGTTCTTACAATAACTTTTTCAAAAATCTTTTTCTCTGAAACTACTGAACAGAATTCAATGAAACTTGGTATGATTGATCAATAGGGTGTCATGCACTATAGATGTGTTTCAAGTTCTGATTCGTCTTAAAACATGGCCGCCATGGCTAAAAATAGACCAGGGGGGTCAGACTACTGTTTTTGGCTTGTAATTCAAAAAGTATAAAAGATAGATGAAATATGATGCCACCCTGCTGCTTCAGGATCAAAAGTTCTACAAAAGTCTCCATTTGGTCGAAGTTGTCAGATGACCCCTTATAGGGGTTAAGGCCCCTTAAAGGTGAAAAATAGCATTTTTTCATGTTTTTGCCCTATTGCAGATAGCAAAAAGCTGTTGCTTGCTTAATTGTTCAGCTCATTTAGGTCTACAAAAGTCTCCTAGGGTCGAAGTTGTCAGATGACTCCTTATAGGGGTTATACGGCCCCAAAAGGGGCCAAAATCGAAACATTTTTATTAGTGGACCGATTTTGAAATTTTTTTGCATGTTTGTTCTTGTCAAATAGCAGATGCAAAATTGAGAATTAATTTTTGCTACCCTCATCTTTTCCCCCTTATTATGTAATTAGGGGCCAAAAGGGACCAAAATGGAAATTTTTTTACTTGTGATCCGATTTTGAAAATTTTTTTTGCATGCTTGATCTTGTCAAATAGTGGATACAAAATTGAGAATTAATTTTTGCGACCCCCCCCCCCTTTTCCCCCTGTTATGAAATTAGGGGCCAAAATCGAAACTTTTCTATTTGTGGTCTGATTTTGATCTCCTTTGGAAAAAAAATAATTCCTTTTAAAATGTGAATTTAAAAAGTCCACCAAAAGCTGCATGTGTCAAAAACCTTTGTCAGTCCACCATGGGCTGCATATGTCCAGAGCAATTGACTATCCATATTGGGCCTAAAACGTACAGGGTTCAACATGTTGCGGTCGTATCATGCTGCGCTCGGCGAAGCTTTTTTGTTCAATTTGGATATAAAAATATTCATCCAATCAAAATGCAGTATTTAAATCAAATTGCAGTATTTAAATCAAATTTATTTACTCACCTTTCAACACTCTACTCTTGTTTTTCTATGTTTTTGTAGATCACTCATGGACATTATTTATGATGTTACAGATAGCTCTAAATACACATTAAACAAGAAATGGGAGTGTACATGTATACTTGAAGAAGTTTTGAATGCAAGTGGAACATGACCATGACACAACTGTGTTGAAATATTAATATGAATATGTAGACAGGATTCAACAATTGGACAGATTATCTGATGACACAAGTAATTAGTGCAATTAAAGGAATGTTGAAAACAATAAGATCAGTAGCCTAAAAGTGCAGGAGATGGACAAGAGATCAGACAGAGAAACTTTAAATACATTTTCAAGTTCCAAAGATTTTCATGGCCTAGTTACAGATTTTTTTTCAGAATGAACATTATGAATGAATCTCAAATTTGAAGTGTGTCACATATTTGAAATTGAAATGTACAAATGTAATAAGAATGTACTTGTCTATAGCTTGGGTGTACAACAATAAATTATTATTTCAAATTGTCAAATCGGAATATTGCTGGACTATTACTAAAATAAAATAAATATTTGAAAGGCAATTGATTTTCAAAGTTGCTCATTTTTACCCTAGTCATTCATGCAGAGTTTGTAGGTCATGGTGACCTTATTTTGGTATGGATGGTGGTTACTATCCAAGATGTACACACTGACCCAACATCATTTCTCTACTACTTGGAGTTGCTGAGGTATGGACCTGAACCAAAACTTTAACACAATTCATTCAAGGTCACTTGGTTTTTGGTACTGACTCTTATCAAAGATGTACACACTGACCAAATTATCATCCCTCTTTAAGGTTTAGTTACGAAGTTATTGTCAAAACAAAAACAGTATTACGACAAAATTAAAGCAAATGAACCAACCAATACTCCGTCTTCTTTTTAGACTCTTTACATGCGAAGTTTTATTAAAATCCATCAAGTGGTTTAGATGTTGCACTTTCGAGAAAAGTGGACAGACTTGCTCCAAACTTTATTTGTGGTGGTATTATAAACAGCTCATAAAAGTTTCATAATTTTTACCATTGAATGTGTATGCTTCATGTACTAGTTACATTTGAAATTGTAAATTATCAGAGCATGTCAACCAGAAGTTGGAATTCATCACTGCCTAAATTATATATGTTATAAGCAACATGTACAACTAGCTAGGACATAATCATTTCAAGTGTGATCAAACAATAACAAAAACTTCAACTGAATAGCATTTAACAAAAGAAACTCAAGTCATAACATGAGTGAACTCTGGTGCTCTTGACCTTTGACATATACAAAAAACATGTACATGATTGTATACCCTAAAAGAAAAAGACTTCTTGAAGTTCTTGAATTCATGAAAGTTAAATAATATGTGTAAGTTTTACAAAACTCTATTTTGATAGTTTAGTTAGGCTCCAAAAAATTGCTAAACAGAGATAATGGTGTAAAGAAGAATTAATTCTGCCTGCAACGAATAGTCTCGAAAGGCGAGACATAGGTATTACTTTCTGGCTGCGACGGCATAAACTTTTTGTAGGACTTTTGTGGAAAATGAATTTCCTGAAAAGTACAATAGCTAGGCATCAGATATTTGGTATACAGACAGTTCAGGTTATGGTTTTACGAAACTGTCATCATGCCGTGTGACCTTGACACCATTTTTACTCTTCTGTGACTTTGTGAACTTGGGTCTTTTTCAGGTCGAAAACTTTATAAAATTTTATGAAATGAATTTCATGACAAGTAAAGTAGCTAGGCATCTCATATTTGGTATACAAATAGTTCAGGTTATGGTCAACACAACCGTTACCATGCCGTGTGACCTTGACCCCAGCTTCACTCTCCAGTGACTTAGTTCTTTTTTAGGCTGCAAACGTCTTTGTACTTTTGTCGAAAATGAATTTCTTAAGAAAAGAATAATAGCTATTCAAAATCGGACCATTCTTCCTTTTATGGTTAGTAACACTACTGTAAAGTTTCATAGCATATTAATATCAAAGGTCAACGTTATACGAGGGTCACTTTTGTACCTGATAAATTGGCTTGTGGGCATAACCAATACCCTAAATCACAAAGAGAACCAAAGAAATGCCAGGTTATGTTGGATATATAATTGGCATTTGTCTGACTTTGATAACTAAGGTCAAGGTCATATGAAGCCATTCTTGAACAATAGCGATACATCATTGTCAAATATTAAAGCACATTCCCAAAGGATAATAAAAGAAACACTCTGTATGTAAACATAACGACTTGTTTAACCTTTGGATCAAAGGTCAATAACACTTATTTTAACGATGATGCATTAACACGACAAATATCAAAGCCTTAGGTATAAGCCGAAGGATAAAAAGGTTATGATCCAGACACTGCATGTAAAATTGTCATTAATTTGACCTTGAGGTCAAAGATCAATGTCAAATGAAAGGCATACTCGATCGCAACACGTCGTCTCATGATGATACATCCAGATGTCAAATATCAAAATCGTATGTCAAAGGATAAAAAAGTTGTGGAACAGACAAGCTTTGAATGAAAAAATTGCATTATTTTAAGGTCAAAGGTCAAGTTCATATGAAAGTCATTCTCGATTGCAAAACGTCGTCTCATGGTAATACATCCACATACCAAATATCAAAGTCCTATGTCAAAGGATAAAAAAGTTGAGGCCCGGACAAGACTGGTATGAAAAATTTGGGTCCCATGCATTATTTTGAACTTGAGGTCAAAGGTCAAGGTCATATGAAGTCATATTGTCAATCGCAACACGTCGTCTCATGGTGATACATCCACATGCCAAATATCAAAGCCCTATGTCGAAGGATAAAAAAGTTGTGGTCCGGACACAAGCTTTGCATGCAAAATGAGCATAATTTTGACCTTGAGGTCAAAGGTCAAGGGCATTTGAAAGTCTTTTTAATACGCGAAACATTGTCTCATTGTGATACATCCAGATATCAAATATCAAAGATCTATGTCAAAGGATCAAAAAGTTATGGCACAGACAAGCTTTGTATACAAACTGTATTATTTTGACCTTTAGGTCAGACGTCAAGGTCATATGAAAGTCATTCTCGATCGCCACACGTCGTCTCATGGTGATACATCCACATGTCAAATATCAAAGCCCTATGTCAAAGGATAAAAAAGTTGTGGTCCGGACACAAGCTTTGCATGCAAAATGAGCATTATTTTGACCTTGAGGTCAAAGGTCAAGGTCATTTGAAAGTCATTTTAATACGCGACACATTGTCTCATTGTGATACATCCAGATGTCAAATATCAAAGTCCTATGTCAAAGGATCAAAAAGTTATGGCACAGACAAGCTTTGTATAAAAACTGTATTATTTTGACCTTTAGGTCAAACGTCAAGGTCATATGAAAGTCATTCTCGATCGCAACACGTCGTCTCATGGTGATACATCCACATGTCAAATATCAAAGCACTATGTCAAAGGATAAAAAAGTTATGGTTCGGACAAGTTTTATATGGGAAGAAGATGAAGAACTGACACAAAAACAATATTAGGTCTCCCCCTTCTGGCAAGGGGAGACATAATTACACAAGACAGGCAGCCCCTATAGCGCGATGGACGAACATACTAGACAGGCAGACGGACGGAGTGACCCGACTACTAGACATGGGTTTATGATCTTTCAAACCAGTCAACAAGCTTAGGGGCATGCATATGACTATCTGTCGTCAAAACCCCGCCTTTCCTTCAAAAACCGAGATGTAAATGCGGGTTTTCTACGTTTATTTGAAAGCTGAGATCGGATCCCTATTGGTATTTGACGCTATAAATGTACCAATGGGACAGCAATTGACAGGTTTATCATCTTGAAAAACAGTCAACAAGCTTAGGGGCATGACTATCTGTCGTCAAAACCCCGCCTTTACATCTCGTGAAAACCTTCAAAAACCGAGATGTAAATGCGGGTTTTCTACGCTTGTTTGTAAGCTGGGATCGGATCCTTATTTGTATTTGACGCTATACATGTACCAATGCGACATCAATTGACAGGTTTATCATCTTGAAAACCAGTCGACGACCATCTATCGTCAAAACCCCGCCTTTACATCTCGTGAAAACCTTCAAAAACCGAGATGTAAATGCGGGTTTTCTACGCTTGTTTGTAAGCTGGGATCGGATCCCTTTTTGTAATTGACGCTATACATGTACCAATGGGACAGCAATTGACAGGTTTATCATCTTGAAAACCAGTCAACAAGCTTAGGGGCACGACCATCTGTCGTCAAAACCCCGCCTTTACATCTCGTGAAAACCTTCAAAAACCGAGATGTAAATGCGGGTTTTCTACGCTTATTTGTAAGCTGAGATCGTATCCCTATTTGTATTTGACGCTACACATGTACCAATGGGACATCACTTGACAGGTTTATCATCTTGAAAACTAGTCGACAAGCTTAGGGGCACGACCATCTGTCGTCAAAACCCCGCCTTTACATCTCGTGAAAACCTTCAAAAACCGAGATGTAAATGCGGGTTTTCTACGCTTGTTTGAAAGCTGGGATCGGATCCCTTTTTGTATTTGACGCTATACATGTACCAATGGGACAGCAATTGACAGGTTTATCATCTTGAAAACCAGTCAACAAGCTTAGGGGCACGACCATCTGTCGTCAAAACCCCGCCTTTACATCTCGTGAAAACCTTCAAAAACCGAGATGTAAATGCGGGTTTTCTACGCTTATTTGTAAGCTGGGATCGGATCCCTTTTTGTAATTGACGCTACACATGTACCAATGGGACATCACTTGACAGGTTTATCATCTTGAAAACTAGTCGACAAGCTTAGGGGCACGACCATCTGTCGTCAAAACCCCGCCTTTACATCTCGTGAAAACCTTCAAAAACCGAGATGTAAATGCGGGTTTTCTACGCTTGTTTGAAAGCTGGGATCGGATCCCTTTTTGTATTTGACGCTATACATGTACCAATGGGACAGCAATTGACAGGTTTATCATCTTGAAAACCAGTCAACAAGCTTAGGGGCACGACCATCTGTCGTCAAAACCCCGCCTTTACATCTCGTGAAAACCTTAAAAAACCGAGATGTAAAAGCGGGATTTCTACGCTTGTTTGTAAGCTGGGATCGGATCCCTTTTTGTAATTGACGCTATACATGTACCAATGGGACAGCAATTGACAGGTTTATCATCTTGAAAACCAGTCAACAAGCTTAGGGGCACGACCATCTGTCGTCAAAACCCCGCCTTTACATCTCGTGAAAACCTTCAAAAACCGAGATGTAAATGCGGGTTTTCTACGGTTATTTGTAAGCTGGGATCGGATCCCTTTTGTATTTGACGCCATACATGTACCATTGGGACAGCAATTGACAGGTTTATCGTATTAAAAACCAGTCATTAAGCTTAGGGGCAAGAATATTTGTCAACAAAACCCCGCCTTTACACCTTGTACGTGTAGGTTTTGTGCCTATTTGTAAGCTGGAGTTGCTTCCCTTTTTACATTTTTGATGATAAAATAATTTGTAAGCGCGGAAGACAAGAAAATAATCTGTAACGTCGGAAAACAAGAAAAATAATTTGTAAGTGCGGTAAAAGGGGAAGAATAATTTGCAAGTGCGGAAAACAAGAAAAATAATCTGTACGTGCGGAAAACAAGAAAAATAATCTGTAAGTGCGGAAAAAGAGAATAATAATTTGTAAGTACGGAAAACAAGAAAAATAATCTGTAAGTGCGGAAAAGGAGAATAATAATTTGTAAGTACGGAAAACAAGAAAAATAATCTGTAAGTGCGGAAAACAAGAGAAAAATAATCTGTAAGTGCGGAAAACAAGAAGAATAATTTGTAAGTGCGGAAAACAGGCAAAATAATTTGTAACTGCGGGAATTTATTGAATTGCCGAACTTAGAAATTTCCCATTGAAACCAATGGAAAATAATTTGTAAGTGCGGGGTCCACTCCGGCTTTCCATAGTTTGGCTTTGTTGGTAAGTGTCTTCATTTTCCCGATATTAAGCCACTCCGAAGTTAACACTCTTGAATTAAAGATACACCTTAATTGTTCAATTTTTGTAAGAAGTTTTTATTTTAATTTTGAATTAATAAAATGTAATATCATTTTACTGTAAGGCATTATTAGTATTAAAGTCGGCACTCTGTTTAGTTTGCGATGATTTTTTTGTGCGTGTTGTAAGAACATTATATTTGAACAGCTCTGGTGAATCTTTTCTTGACGACGTTGTTGAGTAAAATTTCGACATTGACTTTACTATTTAATATTTTGATTTGAACAATGATTTTAATAACCTAATTAAAAATTAGACAGTCCCGTATATATAGCTTTGTTTACCTAACATTGTCACGAACAAAAAGGAATATCACGTCTGACCAGAAAAAAATTATGAAATGTATGCCCTTTGTGTGTCATTAACTTATATTTTTAATTTGTTATTACATCTACGCATTACAATTGTTGCAACTATGATAACATTAATTCTTTACTTATATTTACGGCATGCCATTAATATAAGTTTAAGAACGACAATCTTAATTTAATGTATTAGGGACCAACCATTTCACTTGAAGGGGGATAGGCTTGCTTTTTCCTAAAAATATTCTGATTCAATTTTGATGACAAAAATACTCTGGAAAAAAATTAAGAAGGATTTCTGCCATAAACAAATAATGTTATAACAAAAAAAATACTCTGTGATGGTGCCTTTAAATAAAAAAAAATATGACAAGAAAAATAAACAAGGCCGCCTTTCAAGTAAAATGGTCGGTCCCTTAAGCCTTTGTGGATGTCTTTCCTGTTAACAATGTGTGTATATGGCCTGTTAAGCTGTTACAATTGAGTTTTGAGACGGCCTGTTCGTCCGTTTGACATATCTCATGGTACTCGTCTGTTATCTTTCTTAAGTTTGTGATATAAAGTAGATGTGCACCATCTATCAAACAGTCTGATCTGGCCGTTTTAAGGAGGAGGGTGTGGGTGAATGCTATTTATTTGCGTGCCTATGCTCAAGATTGTTTTCCAACCTTGCTTTCATACTGTTGTTTTTGTTTTCTTATTCTTTCGAATTGCCCTAGAGTCCCTGAAAAGTTTGTTGAACCGCAGTTTTTTATTTCAATAGTTTCTTCGATTGTAGTTTCTTAAGTAGTTTTCATTCACCAACAAACCCCCGGCTATAGTACCTTTTTGTGAAATTTCACATAAAGTTCATTTTACATGGTTTTCGTGTGTGACACTTCGTTCACTTATCATTGCCGATGGATTTATGGCATTTTTTTTGCAGTCACATTTTTGGCCTTTGCTTTCCAACAGAAATGTGGTTTTTTTTGCGAAAGTAAATACCGGCCAAAATGAAAAAATACGTATGAAATGAATAGAATAATGAGCAGAAACAAATTAACTAAAGTACTGGTGAGCTTGGTGAAATTTTAGATTCGTAAATCTAAGTACCCGCGAAAATAAGTACGTGTACAGTACTCTTGTCCTGTGAAAGGATATGAAAGGATGCCATTAAAATAGTGATTTTTTTTTTTCGGTTTTATGTCTGTAGTCCGACAACCTATAGGTCCGACAGCCTAATAGTCCGACAACCCAATGATCCGACAGTCCAATAGTGCGACAACCCAATGATCCGACAGTTCAATAGTCCGACAGCCCAATCGTCCGGCAGCCCAATAGTCTGACAACCCAATGATCCGACAGCCAAATAGCCCAATAGTCCAACAACCCAATGATCCGAAAGCCCAATAGTCCGAAAACCCATTAGTCCGACAGCCCAATAGTCCAACAACCGACAAGGACCAACCGAACATTAGTCAGACCAATATTGAGCATTAAAAAAAAACATTATTTTTCATGCTCCGCCTAATAGAATGAATATACCATTTGGGCCTATTTGTCCTCCTGTAGTACGTCTGTTCATCCGAAATAAGACTTACTTTCATGGTTAAGTTGATTTTCAATGAAAGGTAAGTAAGTGAGTAGGTGTTTTACATTTGTACTTCATAGCATCACTATAAAGGGTATTTACGTCCAAAGAACATGTAACGTTAATAAGTAATATGAGACGTGTTTATTGAAAAAAAAAACAAAAAAACAAAAAAACAAAAAACAACCAAATTTTGAAAACCACTAGAAAAGGCGAAAACGTTTAGTATTAAAAAAGAATCGGCATATGGCATGCACTCGCTGCCTGCATGAAGCATGGTAATCCCTGCACACGTTGGCCAAATATTGTCAGCGGTCAGGCTTTCTCAGTTATTACCTGACGACTCCCGAGCTGACAAGTCATACCTTATTCCGCTATCGTTGTTACACAAAACTGTTTCGCCCATCGTCAAAATCTCAAAACCCCAAATCGTCTCTTTCGACATGATTGGCACTTCTGAGAGCCTAATCTCTACCCAGGACATGCGTGAAGGAAGAAAAATATCTTCATGAAACTTCACACGTATGAAAATGACAAAGATACGGTTAACAGAAAAAAATGTAATCAAGTGACTGTTTCTTGTTCTCTTGGGTTCAATTTTATAAGAACATTAAATTTGTATTTTTCCCTACATGATTTGCTTGCATGCTGTTCTTGCATTTAGTCTATATTTTTCATTCTCTACTTTATTTACGTGCAATCAACTATCTGAAGAGAGAATCTAATGATATAATCCCGTACAAGGTCCGGATGGCCATAAAGCTCACAGTAGAGCGTAATATAATATTGGGTTGGTGCACAGCCCAGGAGCGACTAAGGTGTGCAAAAAAGGGTGGCCCTCGTCAGCGGGGTCTGTCAGGTCATACAACGGAAAGACCGTACCGCTTACCAGTGGGTCAACGTACATGTATGTGGAGAGAGTCACGCTTCATGTACGTAAAAGCTGTGGCGGATTCAGAAATTTTCAAACGGGGGGGGGGGGGGGGGCATTTATAAAAAACCTTCTGGGACCTCTTGTTTCATACAGTTCCTAACCATTTTTTTTTTGTCAAACAAGGGGGGGGGGGGGGGCGCGAGCCAAGTACGCCGGTTCTAGATCCGCCTTTGAAAAGATCCCTTTATGGCACGATACAGGCTAAATTTTCCATCCAAACCCAACGCTTCCCCTTTGGTTTTCACAATGTACTTTTTGTTTTCCACCCCTACCCTCATATTTCTCATTATCACAGATTTATTTTATCATTCTTTCATGTTCACCGTCCTTACATAACCTATATAATGTGTTAGGGCCTTTAACACATGACTCACTCATAAACATTGAAATAAAAAAACAGCAAAGGTCCAGGCAATAATTTTTGGCTATGTCTGACTTGCGGTTCGTCTATTCAAGACTCAACGAAGACGCTCTTTCAAAAATATTGAAAATGCCAACCAATATACGAATAAAAGAGCATAGAACAATAAAACCAAAATATGCCGAATTGGAACACAGATTTGAATAGAGATCAACCTTTGTCTTAGGTAGGAAGAAGCTCAGAGTTTTGACAATTTTTAAATTTGTGGAGTTTTTGACATTTCTTTTTTAAATTTAAACGGATAACTCATTGGCTTTGGTATGATCTTTGATGCCAGGGTGGACTAACCTCGGGGAATTGAAACTCCACCAGCAGCGCTAACCATCACTGATGTTACAACAAAGGTTCAGGCTTCGTCATCAGTTAAAATAATATTTTAAACATTTTTCTTTAGTTTCTTCATTAATACCTTTTTTTTAAAATACAAACACTGGTTGATTTTTAACAAATCTGTACATGTCAGCATATGGAAAATACTTATAAAATTATTTGAAGAAAAATAATATTATACATTTATAAGAAATTAAAAGAATTTTTGTTTAATTGTCATGTTGTGCAGAGTATTCTAATTTTCATTTTGTGCCATGTAATTCCTTGCAAAAAAAGAGTCAGTTTCTTTTTTCTTCAAAGTGGGAAATATGTAAAATCAAACCATAGCTTATATTCTTACATATACAAGGTAATTTTACAAAACAACCACACTGTATGGAAAGAGCGAAAGGGAAAAACGGTTGATTTCTGTGCCCCGGTGTAGTTTACGCCTGTGTCATTGTTGTATTGTGGGTAAAACAGACGATTGTAAACATCAGGAAGACGAAAAATGTCATTTAGGTAAGAAAAATAGATATACTAGTGTTGTTAAGGTTCATTTGTAGTTTCTTACTTGTCACTCTATTGTTTTCTAACCAGTTTTAAATCAATAGATAAATAATGTAAGAAATATTGCAATGATAAAACAAAAAATTAAAATGTTGAAAATCGCATAATTCTTTGGTACATTTGTAAGAAATTAGTAAGTGTAAATATAATTTATAATACTTTAGAACATATTCTACAACTGTCGAAGATTAGTAATTGTCCTCTCAAATGATGTTACAGCTGTGTTTAACTTATGAGGCGAATGTTTATTGTGAGCCCTGCTGCTGTTAAGTTCTGTGCACGCTGTAGTTTATTTGAGAGCAGTTTTTAAAGGAGCGAAAGTTTATTTTTGTGTTCTTGTAAAACTTATCAGAATAGAAAAAGCCTTTTATTTATAGAAAAACTCATTTCTAAGTAGCAGTTTGCGTTTTTAATCTTTATTTGATGGAATATCTTATGAAAGGTTAACAAAAAACCTACAATAAGTAACTGATTTGTTGTTTTGTAAACACCCAATAAAAAGGGTTGAAAAAATGCTGTCGTTTATTTCCGAGATTACAAATGTTGATTTCTGTGCAGCAAAAATTGTTGTAGTTTATTTCTGTGCTATTTATTTTTATTATAACTAATTTTTATTGTTTGATGTTATAACATGAACTGATGTGCTTTAAATAAAGGCTAGAGGCACTGATGGAAATATATATTTTTTTCAATTTCAGAAATCTAATATGGATAATTAAAATGCGAATATTTGTGATTTTTTTTTCTGGCATATTCAACGATACAATTTTGCATTTTGTCCATAACCATCCCATGGAAAAAGTCAATATCAAAATTACAGTGGATGAGAAAAAGAACAACTTTAAACATTTAAAATTTGATTTGAAACCAGAAGATGAAATTTTAAATGGAAAAAAACATTGTACAAGATGAATAAAAAACTTAAAATAACCGTTGTTGACTTTGATGATGTTTTGGAACCCCCATTGTCTATTGAAGTTGGGTATAAAACTGTTAGTTTTATTGTTCGGAAATGTTATTTTGAAATGTAATCATAAACAAACCGAATAGTGTATAGCAGGAAATTATCGAGACAGTTTTATTTTGCGATTTTCGCACTGACATTGCTGCACCTAAATTGAAAAAATACACGGCGCGATATGTGTCCTCCATTTTAGTCTAAATGGACAATACGATTACGGTGCAAATTTAAGACTGTGTGAACTAAAACTCAGTAGTTCCTCCAGGAAAGCAAAGACGGCGCGAAAAAAAAATCCCAGGTGTAGTCTTTGTGGTTAATGGCCTGATTTAACTGTATTATCAAGACTACACATTTACTAAAAACTAATGACTCAGATACAGGATACAGAAATACAGATTATCCAACTTGAAGGCTATAGACATGATAGATACTACACCAGGTTTACAGCCTACACAAATAACTCAAAACATGTATAAATATAGATTTTATCACCAATAAATTTTGTCGTGCTTTGTTTAAAAGAGCTTTATATATAAGTAAAACATTAGATGGTTAGGAATTGTAACCAAATCGGCATATTTTGGTTTTGAATTGTAATGACATGAATTGTAAATGAACACTTGTTTTAAAATTATCCTGGGGCCGTGTTAACGAAGGTGTCCTAGGATTAGGATATGTCTAAGGATGATCTTTGGACATGACGACTCGGTCCTAAGTAGTGTTATTGAAGGCATCCTAAAAAAGGGCATGTCCTAAATCTGGTCCTTAATTAAGGATGTGAAAATTGTTGTCCTAGGACCATCCTTGTGACCTTACACTTAAAAAAGTGTCTGAAATAGGATTTATCCCCTTGAATTAGGGTTGTATGTGGCCCAACTCTTGTTTTTGATATTTTACTTTCTTCATTTAGCAAACTAAGATATTTTTGCCATTGATGAAATTTTCCCAATAGTGACCCATATATTGGCGTTTTACCAGTTACATTTTGACCATATTCTAATGGCCCTGTCACACTATAACGTTTTAGCCAACGTGTGCCGAACGTTCGAATAATTTTCTAAAACGTTGGAACACGTTGGCAGTCGCTGTAAAAAAATTCAAAAAATATCTCGGTGAACGACCACAAAGCGTCAGACTAACTACCTGCAACGCACGACAAACTTACTCAAAACTTATCTATAGCGTTTGTCTGGCGTACTTGACGTTTGCCTAGCGCATGTGTGACGACTGCAGAACGCATTCACAATGTTAGTCTAACTTATAATTTTTTCTTTCGGTGGGGAGACCTAGGATTTCTGTTCTTTTCTTTAGTATTATTTCCAGTAGCCCAAATAGATCTATTATCTGGCTTAAATGTATTGCTGGATTAATTAATAATTATAGATACATCATGTGAATTTTGTTTCGTTATAAAAATATTGGTTTTCAGCGTTCCGGTAATATGAATGTATAATTATTCTAAAGCCGTTTTTTAACCGATAGTGATGATTTTTTCACTCTAAAAGAATAAAATATAGTGTAGATTTTATATTTTGATATGTCAAAAATATACAGAGAGTAATGCATGCGCTTGTTAACAAACTCTCAAAATCTCAAATTAGTATATAGTATTACATGTAAGAAATACCGGTATGTAGAGTTTGCCTAGCATCCTTTTTATAGCTCTTGACTAATGATGTCCTTAATATAGAAAAACGCGTGTGCTTATTGAATATTAAAATACACATTATTTCAAATGAGTATTAAAGTTAGACTGTCGTTACTCGTTGTATTAGAGTATTTTTCTACCAAAGACATGTCCACCGAAAACACGACAGGTGTATTACAATTTGCAAGAATTACTTTCAATTCCATACCATCTAAGTTGTCTTTGTTATATTCAAGATCTTTTTGGCTTTGTTCATTTTTTTTTGTAAACAGATTTTTTTTCAGGTTTGAATTAGTATTTGAAGCTTTTGAAATTGAATTTCCCCCTTGTAATTCAATCTAACTTATAACATTCTTGGGCTGATACGCTACTCGTTCGTTACAATGACGCTGTGTGCGCTCTGTACACGTTTTAGACACGTTGAATAGGTTTCTTGGTCGTTAGACTGACGCTAGACGTGCACTGCATTATCGCTAGACACGTTCGTTTCCATTTAGCTTAGCGTTCGTCAAACGCATTTCAACGTGCGCACAACGACCACATTGCGTACATCAGCGTGTGTATAACGTCCTTCTAACTTATGCCTAGCGTTCGAATAATTTATTTCTAACACGTTGGCGAACGTCGGAAATTTTAAGCATGTTGAAAAATTTGCGACGCACTCGGCGTTCACCAACGCACGCTGACGTTCGCTAACGTGTTTGTAGCGTGTTCATAACGTGTACAAAACTTACGCAACGCACACCAGCGCGTTAAAAATATATTCTAAAACGTCGGCACACGTTGGCTAAAACGTTATAGTGTGACAGGGCCATTATATATGGAGTACTAGACTTTTGAAATTAACATTTAACAGTTCACGTGGATATTTGCTTCCCAAACCAAGGGATTTTCTTTTGGTATTAGTGATAAGTGCAACGCACAGAAAAAAATGAATGAAGAAATGCAATGATATTGCAATAAATTATTTTTATTCTTTGATTGTCTAAGAGGAGGCTTAACTAGGCAACCGAAAGCTACATTTTATATCTAGCTTAGGTGGTCGAGTTGTCTAGGGCGCTGGACACAGTGCAGGCGAAGTTGCCATAGATGACAGAGTATGGGTTCGATTCCAGCGCAACCCCATGCTGGATTTTCCGGTGTCAACGGCTTTAAAAAGTTGCTTTTCATCACTGTTGGCACACGGACACCCTTTCTAACTTTGCAGCTCACCATATCCATTCTATATTTTTGAAAATACTTTCTTATAAAGTACATTACATGGGTGTTGTCACATCTGCTATTTCCGCTTGACACATAAAATACACATTACACACTTTATTACACGCAATGATTTCTATTTATTCTATCTCATTGTTTATGTTTTACAATCATTTGATCACTTTCAGGAAATACTAAGATTAAATAGTATTTTGACCTAAAAGTTGTAATTCTTGACGAACACTATGTCTTGTTAAACCTGGTGTGAGTAAAACAAGACCTGGCCCTGCGTCGCACGGTATAATGTTGAATCCTGCACCTTCAAGGCCCAATATGGACAGTCAAAAGTTTTTGACACTTGCAACCAATGGTGGACAGACAAAGCATATTTGTCACATGCAAGCCAAGTCATAGACTGGCAAGATGAATATTTAGAAAAAAAATACTTAAGATCCTTTTATCTAACAAGAATATTAAAAAAAAGTTTCAATTTTCCCCTTTTGCCACCCTATAAATTGCCAACCAGAAAAGGTCGGACAAAAAGAAATTATCCTCCATTAATTTTGAAACCAATAAATGCAAAAAAAAAAAAATAAATCAAAATCAAAATTTTAAAAAAATGTTGGATTTTGCCCATTTTTGACCTCTAATTTCTCAACGGAAAACGGGATACCTAAAAAATCAGGCTAATCAATCATTTAATTGTATTACGGAACATTATTGTAACTTCTTAGGAATCGGTCAACCAGAATTTAAGTTTTTGTAGAAAACAAATAAAAATTTCATTTTTCATTCCTTTTTGGGCCTATAATTTTCAAAAATCAACCCGTCCTTCCTTGAATTGTAAGTAACGTTATTGTCAAGTTTCATAGCATTTGGTCAACCAGAACAAAAGTAATTGTGGGAAAAAAATATAGATAGTCGCCTTTTTTTCCCTTTAGGGTCCCTTATTTCTAAACGGAAAATATATGAAATAATCTCAAAATTGGAGGTGCACATCTTCAATATATCTGTAATCACTGTGTAAAAATTAAGTTAGTTTTTGAGATTCAGATTTCACACGGCAGACAGAAACCCGTATAGCGCGACGGACGGACTGAGTGACCCGATTACTAGACCTGCTTTTGCCTTCGTCGACACATGTAAAAAATGGCAGTTATCATCCCTTATACTTACTCATCTAGAGTAAGAAGAGTGTACGAGAATATAATATTTTCATGTTTAGTGTCGCAGAATGCTTGTTGTCTTTTGTCTTCTGGTCCTGCTTTTTCGTGCAGCAGTTTATTGGTGAACTTTCGAGGCCAAAATATCTTGAGGATCTTTTTCAGGCATCCATTGTGAAAGCTGGAGAGTGTGATAGATGAATTTAGTATTAGATGTGTTCTCTTCATCCCACTGTCAGGAAGGACTCAACAGTTTAGGACCATTAGCTTTTTTTTCTTTCTTTTGATGTTAAGGCCAATTGATGCTGCATTTTTATGCTGCATTCTGATGTCATTTTGATTTTGTTTTCTTGCATGTGCTCCCCAAGAATTGACGGAAAAGCGAGATCATCAGCAAAGTCAAGAACCTCTAGATGTGTCAAAACGGTCGATTTCATACCAGTTTTCCATCATTTAGACTGGACCTCATTAATTAGCCAACTGTCATGATGAAAAGTATGGATGATATTAATATTGATTGTTACACTTGTCCCTCTATCGATTGTCCATCTAGTCATGTATTTACGGGTGATCTAAAGATTATTCAAAATGATTTATTACGCAAAGTAGTGTTTTTCATGGAGCTGAATTCAGATGTAACCATAACTTAAAAATCATTACGAACACTGTGAGAGACTGTCAGAACTTGCATAAAGAAAGAGGAACCCAGATTTAAATTGTTGCCAGATAATATAAGAACTATCCGATTTCATGTACGAAGCCTTATCAAACAGCTTTGGAAAAAAGGTAATAACAAAATTACCGAACTTGGAGAACAAATCTCAAATGTCCATAAGACAAGACAAAACAAGGAAGACATACTCGAAAATTTGAAGACCGGAATTGTCCTGACTTGGTACAGGCATATCAAAAGAAATGGTGGGTTAAACCAGGTTTTAAACCAGGAGAAGAAATGTTCAAATTCTCGGCCCAAATCCGGTTTCAAAGAGCATAAGGCTGTTGACTGTCTCTCTTCATTTCATGACAAGTATGTTGTCACACAGGCATACAAGGCTTCTTTGTACAACATAGACATTTTGTATGCAAAGCATTTTATTACAATTGTTTGATCAAAGAACTAGGAATTAATGGTAATGCCTCCGCTTGTGCTACATGTTGTACATACACTCGGACTTCATTTGACGAAGATGAGATCATTGCTAACCACCACTCCTTCATTTACCAAATAAGTATTGGATACCTAAATTACATAAAAATACACATTAAGAAAGGCATAGAACTGGATCGTTGTCTTGTATACCTCAGAATTTTTCGTTCAAGTCACAAAAATCTTGTTTGCTGTCAGAGAAGCAAACTGCGACACTATTCTCGAGTGAATAATCACAGTTGGATTTTAAAGAACTTCAACTTAATACACTACCTTGCCACACGAAAAACTAAAATGTCGCCTGAAAAAACTTCTCGAAAAAGCCTTTTCAAACTCAAGGAATTTTGTTGTTTTGGGTTATAATTCTACATTCTTTTCCAAAACATCTTTCAAAGATAAAATTTGTTACACACTGGAACAAGTTTGCAGTATGCTTGATTTCCTCATTGACAACATATTTGTCACCTTCGGAGGAGAGATTTTTCAACAACAAATCGGCATTCCAATGGGCACAAACTGTGCTCCTCTCCTCGCCGATTTGTTTTTATACTCTTACGAGACTGAATTTCTTCAGGGACTCGTAAAGAACAAGAAGATGAAAGAGGCAAGGTCATTTAATCTTACATTCAGATATATTGATGATGTCCTTTCTGTCAATAACACTTCATTTGGTAGTTGGATTCCTTCAATATATCCTCCGGAATTGGAGATTTAAGAGACCACCGAATCTAATTGCTTCACGTCTTTCTTGGATTTGCACCTCGAATTTGACCCAGGTGGTCATCTCAGTACAAAAATTTACGATAAACGAGACGATTTTAATTTTCAAATTATTAATTTTCCTAATCTACAGAGCAATATACCTACTTCTCCTGCATACGGTGTTTATATTTCTCAACTTATTCGATATGCCAGAGCTTGCACACATTTCACAGATTTTTTGATTAGACACCGGTTTCTTCGTGACCGACTTTTGAAGCAGGGCTATAAGAAAATACATCTCATACGATCACTAAAAAAATTCTTTCTTCGTTATCAGCCACTAGTAGAAAAGTTCAAAATTGAGTTAAAAGATATGATAGTTAATTGTTTTAATTAGTGTTTGACTGGTCTGCTGTACTGAGATGATCACCTCAATATCCCTATTGTGTCTCACAACTATGTTGTGTTATATGGTCATTACCGGATCCTAAGATCGCAATGGAAGAGGGAGGTTTGGCGCCATAAAACCTGGTTTAACCCACCATTTCGTTTGAAATGCCTGTACCAAGTCAGGACCATTGCGATCCACCAGTTCTCCGGTATGACTGATTCGTTTTTGTCATTTTCTCTGGACTATGAGATTGATCATTCAAGTTCGGTAGTTTTGTTATTACCTTTATTTTAAATCTTTCTGAAGTTTTTCGGAAGGAGGAATACTTTTTTTTTACTTTAAAGACCAACTTAACACACGAAAAGTTAGAGAGTCAAGAAGCCTCCTCAAATTCTAGGAATTTCGTTCTTTTGAATTATAACTCTACATGCAAGTATATTTCGGTTCGGTTGATTTTGTGCTTTGTGTTTCTTTGTGCTGTTCTTGTTTACCGGTTTCGTCATTGCCCTTTCGAATTTTTGACACTTTTGCCCCATTGGCGCCTATTTTGATTCTTAAACATTTCATAAAGAATAGGTAGAAATTGTTACACGATGGACCAACTTAGCAGTGTGCTTATTGACAATATATTTGAAGAGATTTGGCATTTCAATTGGCAACTGTGCCCTTTCCTCGCCAACTTGTTTTTTTGTTTAGTCTAACAAGGATTTTTCTTTAGGAAATCGTAAAAAAGAAGATGAAAGAAGCTCAATCCTTTTATATTTCTATCAGATATGTTGATTGTCCTCTCCGTCAATAAAGCTTCGTTTGGTAAATAAATACATTCAAATTATCCTCAAAAGTTTGAGATGAAAGAAACATCTGAGTTGTCTTGCTTCACGTCTTTCTTGCATTTACATCTCGAATTTTACTCGGACGGTCATCTGAGTACAAAAAATTACGGCAATAGGGGCGATTTTAACTTTCAAATCACACATTTTCCTAATCTAGAAAGTAACATACCCACTTCACTATCATATGAAGTGTGTGTTTCACAATTAAATCGATATGCCGTTTCTTGTACTGCGACACTTGACGAAGATAAGATTATTGATAACCACCACTCCTTTATTTACCAAATAAGTGTTGGATACCTAAATTACATTATCTTGTCTACGTAATCTCAGCATTTTCACTAATTTTACAGATTGTTTTACCATGTTTACTGTACATTATCTATGTTTAGTTAGAATTATCTTTTCGAACGGTTTAGTTAGTAATTCTCTTACAGTCTTTGAAATGTATACAGCGTACCTTTATTTTCCATTTTATTTACATTCACTTGGATACTTTTTGTAAGTTTAGAAAAGCAATATCTACAAACGCAAACAGCCATTCACAAACATAACGACACAGCATAACACGTGCATCCTCGGTTTTAAAGTTCATGTTGTGGTTTAATGCGATTATCATAACGAAATGTTGCATTAATCTACTTACCGATGCTATAAGGTAAAGATGAGTAAACTATACTTGTACATGTACTTTAAAAGAAAAGACCGTTCGATATTACAGACGGAGAAAATCCCCAAATTAACGTTTAATAGCTTTCCACCAAGTCAAATGCGCAAATGTATGCATCGTTTTAAACAAACGGGGAGACATTGTTGTACTTTAATTTTAAATTTGGACTTAGATTAACATTGTAAACATGAACATGATGCACAACTTAAAACGCATCATAAATGCATCAAAGCACCATATTAAATCGCAACATAATTTTATTTGCCGTCAATTTGCATTCTTGCTTGAATTGATATTAACCTTAGTACAACAAATCAAGTATAAATGGAGACGTTTTGGGTTTTCCTGTTAAACTGATTGTGATAAATAACATAGCAAAGTAATATAATAACTTTCACATATTTCCTGATTGTTCTCCTTGTAAAAATACACAAGGAACCATTTGATGTTTCGTAACAAACTGCATTATGAGTGCATATGATTTTGTAGTGATTTATTGCATATCATTTTTTTTCCTTATGGATAGTCAAATATTTACTTCTTTTTTTTTGGGGGGGGGCTATTTTCTTAAGAATAAACTTATTCTGGACCATAAATAAACAAGCGGATAACCAATAACAGTATCTAGGCAATTTCAAAAAAAATGTTGACGGACATTCACAAATTTTTAAAAAGGGGGAGAAAATTTCGTCATCAGTAGTTAACCGCTGATTAAAAATGTTACACAGGCAAAGTTATGACATACGTCGGACGTATGTTTGTAAAAACGTGCGTCTGACGTAGTGTATAAACGTACGTTAAACATAAAATTATGTTTCTAACCGCCGTAAGGTAAACGTACCTAAAATAATTGTCGAAACATACGTCAGACGTACGTTTTTAAACGTGCATCAAACATAATATTTCCTAAAATGTATGAAATTAGTGAGTTATTTATTTGGTGTGTTTTATTATGAAATAAAAATATTGCCAAGATAAATTTTTAACGTGCGTCAAACATACGCGGTTAGAAACACAAATTTAATATGCGTCAGATGACATGCGTTTAACGTACGTCAGACGCACGTTAAACGCAGTCCACATTTTGCCTGTGTAGGGCATTCATTATTATAGTTTTTCAATACTGTTAATTTCAATTTTCCTCATAACAATATTTCTATAGTTTCGTTGCCAATGATTTTTTTTCTTTTGTCGAATGTTTATTCACTAGAAGAACAATTTACTACTGAAACGGACTAAAATTTACTTATTAACTATTAATTGTTTGATTTCGTTGTGACAATGTGATGATTTTTTGTCTACCTATTTTTTTTTCTTTGTCGTTTCGGTATAATTATGTTTGATTACCCCTATGGTACACCTTTTCTTCTTTACTGAACTCGCAGTGTTCAATATTTTTTGAAATTCAGTTAGAATCTAGTGTGTTTTTTTGCAAGTAAAATTAAGATCGTGTTTAGTAAAACCAAGAGATAATACACTCCAGGACACTACCGGATCGACCTTGAAGATTAAGTACTGCATTCTGAAATCCAGTGTAAACAAGAACTGTCAGGTAATTTATGTCCGTTCAAGAGCTTTTTGCCTTACGAGTGCAAACACATGTCTTCTTAAGTGCGTGTCTCAGAGAAAACCATGCAGTTTTGTCCGGAAGCAATATTTTCATAGCTATAAAACCGATGGTGTAACTTAAAGCCCTTCATAGATAACTTCTTTTGGCAAAATATTTTTTTGGAAAAATTCAAGATGGCCGACATACGGGCCTTAACCAGTGTAAATGCATATCTTTGCTAAAATCAGCTTTATTGAAAAGAAAACTTCAACTAATTTATGATTTATATTGTCCCAATGTCTTCTGAGGATCAAAAATTCAACATGAAATCCTGTAAGAGTAATGCCTTGGCTTTCAATTGCAAAAGAAATTTTGAAAATCATAATTTCCATTACCAAGCACCATTGAGGGTAATATTGGCAATTTGCCAAATTGTTCAAAATCACCAAAATCTTTGGTTTTTAACTTTTAATTTTGTCAAAGGCAGGCCTCTGAAATGAAATTCTCTTTTATATTCAAAAAATTTATGCTTACAAGGTGAACATGTTAAACCTGCAACCATGGATCGTGTATTATAACTTCGGTTCATGTCTGTGAAAAGGGTTTGTTTCGATTTTGGTAGAAAAACTCCAACTTTTTGACAACTTTTGTAAAAGCATGAAAGTGTTTAATTTCAAACAAAATGCATTTTTAGCAAGTGACATGATAGTTTATTAGAATAAGAATAGCCCTTCGTGTCTTGACTTTGCACAAATTGTTCAAGTCGGAACTCAAAATGTGGGAATTTTAGGAATTAATGGAAAAATGAAGAAATTGTTAGTTTTAGACGATCATATCAGATCCTTTGGAGGTCAGGTAAAATGTGGTGCTTATGAATCTAAAAGAACCCTTTTTGGTCTTCAGGAAATGATGTTTACAAATTTGCTTGTTGTCAATAATGTCATGATATAGGCATTCAAAATGTGATCTTGGGCCGTTTTCGTTTAGAGCCAAAATGAGCTCTGGGGCCCTTTTTGTATTAATTGTATGCATTAGTTCTTCAATGCAGAAGAAATCTTTTTATCCATTTCTAAAGTATGGCTAGGTTTGCATTTAGGCAAATAAAATCAAAATAATCTGTCAGGGCATGTCTATAAAAAAAAATTTGTCAAAAAGGGGAAAAGCATCATTGGACCAAAATATCCCTCAACCCCCTAAAAATACCAAGTGAAAAAAAATATTGATTTCTGGAATGCATTTGAGACAATGTCTTATTGTTTATATTAGGCGAAGGAAAGTACAAAAAACTGCTTTGCCTGGTACCCTTTTTTTTTAAATTTTGGTCTGACTTAGCTTTTTTAAGGGCAGCTGGCAAATTTGGCAAAATGATTCATTTTGCCACTTTTGACCACTTGTTTTTCAAATTATCTCTAGACTCAATCTTTTGATATTGCATGTCTACATGAAAGTCAAGGCATACTTTAGATATGGATAAAAAGATTTCTTCTGCATTCAAGAACTAATGCATACAATTAATACAAAAAGGGCCCCAGAGCTCATTTTGGCTCTAAACGAAAACGGCCCAAGATCACATTTTGAATGCCTATATCATGACATTATTGACAATAAGCAAATTTCTAAACATCATTTCCTGAAGACCAAAAAGGGTTCTTTTAGATTCATAAGCACCACATTTTACCTGACTTCCAATGGATCTGATTTGATCATCTAAAACTAACAATTTCTTCATTTTTCCATTTATTCCTAAAATTTCCACACTTTGAGTTCCGACTTCAACAATTTGTGCAAAGTCAAAACACGAAGGGCTATTCTTATTCTAATAAACTATCATGTCACTTGCTAAAAATACATTTTGTTTGAAATTAAACACTTTCATGCTTTTACAAAAGTTGTCAAAAAGTTGGAGTTTTTCTACCAAAATCGAAACAAACCCACTTCACAGACTTGTACCGAAGTTATAATACAAGATCCATGGTTGCAGGTTTAACATGTTCACCTTGTAAGCATAATTTTTTGAATATAAAAGAGGATTTCATTTCAGAGGCCTGCCTTGGACAACATTAAAAGTTAAAAACCAAAGATTTTGGTGATTTTGAACAATTTGGCAAATTGCCAATATTACCCCCAATGGTGCTTGGTAATGGAAATTGTGATTTTCAAAATTTCTTTTGCAATCGAAAGCCAAGGCATTACCCTTACAGGATTTCATGTTGAATTTTTGATCATCAGAAGACATTGGGACAAAATAAATCATAAATTAGTTGAAGTTTTCTTTTCAATAAAGCTGATTTTAGCAAAAATATGCATTTACACTGGTTGAGGCCCGTATGTCGGCCATCTTGAATTTTTCAAAAAAAATATTTTGCCAAAAGAAGTCATCTATGAAAGGCTTTAAGTTACACCATTGCTGTCATTGCTGTGAAAATATTGCTTCTGGACAAAATTTAGGATTTTGCATGGTTTTCTCTGAGACATGCACTTAAAACTAATGCCATTATTTTGAAGCACAAACCATGCACATTTTGCATGTTTGCTGAATTTTGTTGCTTCTCTTTAAGTTAGTAAATAGACAAGCAATAAATCCTTTATAGATCTCTTTAATAATTCCTGCCAATCTGACTTTCATTTAATAAAATTAACATCCGTCGAGAACTTTCCATCATCGATTGTTTTATAAACTAAGGTAGTAGAAAGGTGAGGAAAACTTTTGACCCAGAAATAACAGTTTTATTCATGTAGGTTTTAAAATATGGCACACGATACTGTCACCAAACTATTTAAAAAGAGAAATTAAAATGCTAATGTTTGTAAATTAATTTTCAGGTTCGACGACCTTTCAAATTGAAATCTTTTAATTCATTTGAGCTTAACTTGTTCCACCAGAGATCAAATCAAACTTGACCATCTATTATATCAAGGTAAGAGTGATTTATAAAGGGAAAATTAAAGCATTTTGTTTTGTCTCTATATGAATTTGTTTTTGTGTCTGTAAGTGTTCGTTATATGCGGTAAAACGTGAACTTTTACATATAACTTAGGAGGATAAAATTCCTATAAAACGTCATTTTACAATTTCATCTTAAAATGACCTATGTAGAATTGTTGAAGAGCCAAACACTATTTTGTTATAAGCATTTGAATGTGATTTTGATGTCTCTCCTTTTGGGGGGTTAAAAAAAATCAGTGTATATCATAAAAGTTTCGTAAATCCAAGAGCATTTGATAAAGATTTAATCTAAAGTAACATTATAAACTGATTCTCATATTTGCTGTAACTATTCTTAATTCAATAGTACAGGTCATTTTAATATAGCTTTAATTTTCTGAAAAGACCGTCAGTTTAAATGAAAATAATAGGGATAGAGTGGGTCTCCTTGTCGAAATCCAAATGTTTTAATAATTATAAGAACTAATGAATCATGTTTTCAAATATTAAACTTATTTTTTTTTAATATGAAAACCCTTTCTGCTGATAGGTTATATTATCTTAATGATAACATTTGTTCTCAAGCTAACTATTTTGTCTACCTAAAGCACGGTCAAAGTTGAAAGGATTTATAAAAAAAGAATGGGTTTCTATTTTTCTTATAAAAAATAATAAAAAGCTCAAAATTAACCAAAACTATTTATATAAGTATATCGTAACATAAAAAAGCATTACGATCAAAACCCATCTAATGATCGACACATAACGATATAATAACTAGATTCGTTACGCTCATAATAATTGTATAATAAAAATGTCATGTCTCGGACAGACTTTGAGTAAACAGTCTCCGAACAAGGACATTGTAAGGTTTTAATATTCTCATCACTACCGTTAGGTGGAGACCAATGTCAAATGGCTTAATGAAGAATAATGTCAAATTGTAACATTAAAAACATATGTTTTGTGCATTTGGTTTCATAAGTATTACGATTTTTGTTGGATATAACTGTATAATTGAATAAAGGTAAAGTATTTTGGTATGGAAATAAGTAGTTTGAAATCAAAAGTTATTTTCTTATTTAGGATTTTTATTTTTTCAAAACATTTGTCTGACTTAAAACTTTAAACAAACAGGTTTAAATAATTCTAGGATTATTACCGAATATGTAAATTAAAGACGAAAATCAAAAGAATTTTTTCACTTAGAAATGTTTTCCCGTTCTTTTATTTTGTTGTTACCCTTCCTGAAACTATTGGGTTTTTTTTTATCTAGGAATGAAGATTTTGGTCATGCTTGTACAATGCATTACTAAAGGATGTAATCTTTACACACACAAAAACACACTCTTTTGTAGCATAAGATTTTTCTTTTTTTTCAGAACAATATTTGTGTAAAATGTTTTCTTAATTCAATGTATAACAACCTTTATTGAATGTGAAAATAAAACAAAAGAAGAAACTTATCGTTTAGCCACAAAAGTATTTAAGCAACAAACTGATAGCATTTTGGTTAAATCGTAAATAAAAATGGTCTTGGGGGAAACGCCTATAAAAGTCAGTTTTGAATTGTCGTTGGGTATTTTGTTTGTATTAAGTAACCCAAATGTTTAAAAAATGAAAATAGAAAATAAGACATTAAAACACCTTTCATTAAAACTATTCTCTTTTTCAACAAAAATAGTTCTTAGCCTGAAAATATCAAGTGCATTGTACAGTATTAAGCTGCAAATTTATGCATTTTGCGCAAGAAACAAAAACACGGGCAAATTTAAGCAATGGCCTACATAGGGTGACAGTTCTGCAACCTAGAAGTTCTGTTTGTTTAATTTCACAGGTTATCATAATATTCATTCAAATATTACAGCACATTTTTAAAGAAGTTTTTTTTTTCGCACTTTTTCATAAAACCAAGAAGATTCAACTTTCTCTATCTTTCGGGGTGAAATGTGATATAAACTACATGCAACATTAAAGAGAGAATAGGACCAACGTGCTTTATTGTCCCGTGGCCACTCATAGTTTTTTTTTCTCTCTGAATATTCAGTAGTCTACAGCGTTGTCCTTTGGCATGTACTAATAAGGTATGACCAAGCAAAATTAATGTGGTTGGGTTTGATTGCTGGTTTGGTCTATGATACTTGTTTTAATTAGGTATGATTAATAAATAAAAGTGACAGTATGACCTATTTAAGCTTTTGATTACAATTTTACATGTAAATGGTATATGAAGTATATATATGTATCTAGACATTATTAGCAGAAAAATAGCTGATACTGCACTTTTTCGTTCTTTTTTTCTCCAGCATACAGTGTCGAGCGACATTTAAAACCATTTAATTGATTCCTCTGTGCATACGTAAGTGCAGATGACATACGTCTTCCCAGAAAGACTCACACACTTTTAGAATAAAAATCTGTAATTCTTAAGAACTAAAAAAGAAAGTTTTGCATACTTTGATTAACCATGGCATAGAGAGTAACCGATCATTTGTTCTTATAATAAAACCCTCAATTGCTTGATTACTCCACCTAACCAAAGATGTCAAAGGACATGCATAACTGCAGCTAACCCATCATGTATTATCATGTGTGTGCCAAAAAGCGGGGAAACCTGCACCTGCAACAGAAACACAAAGGATGAGTGGCAATAAGACCCATTTTTGGCCCAAAATTTACCATGATATTAAAACTGAGCTTACAGATAAGTTGTCGAAACATTGATCAAATATAAGGCTAAAATAAAATGATAAGCTTTTGGCATATCAGTTTAGTTGTTATGCCATTTCATTAACTTAAACTTTCCTAATTTCATTGGTTTTTTTTGCTTATTTTACACACTTTTTGGTCTTGAAAAAGTTGGGCGCATCTAAACAACAACTTCATACTTGGATAAAATGTGTGAAATGATGAAATCCATCATTTGTTGTTGTTTTCATGTGCCCAATGTTTTCTAAAGGAAATTATACACTGAAACTGTTCAAAATTGAAGATTGTTTGTATTCTGCCAAATGTGATGTCATTATTACATTACAATGAAAGAAATTTGCTTTTTTTGGTTTGTTTTCTTTGCAACCACTTATGAGATGATATTTCTAAGAATTATCATAATATTTGAACCAACTTCATTTTTGGGGCAAATTTTGGATCTTAATGTCCCTCATCCTTTAAGGTCATCCAAACCTTTTGCAATACCTTCTTGAATATTAGCAATTCATGTTGGTTTTGTGTGTGTATGTGTGTGTGTGTGTTTTTTGTTGTTTTTTTTTCGTTTTTTTTTTGGTCCTTTTGAAACCCTAAACCAAAATAATTTGTTTATGATCATCATAGCATTGTTCATCACCTATGCTAGTAAAAGAAAATGGCCAAGGGCTAAAGGCATGCTGCATCTATTTTGATCATTCTGTACTTTTATGAAATTTAATTAAAACAACTTTGCTAATTAAAACGTCAACCTTAGCCGCCCTCACCAAATAAATACACATTTATCTTATTTCTAGTGCAGTTAAGTAGGTAATAGTCCAATAAGAAATTTATAAGATGCGAATATTCGGCATATTATATTTATCTTCTCAAAATTAATGGCTGGTTTATGTCCATTACTGTCGCTTGTGAGAATAAAATTGTCGTGTGGTTTACGTTCATGTAAATGATGTTTCTAAAGCTTGTAGTCAGTTTCAGTACAAATAGAACGTACGCTCTAACGCTTTAATCGAAGACTTTAGTGTGACATAGTTTTTTTTTATAATGTCGTAATCTTGACATGAAAAAGCTTTTTAAAAATGTAGAGATCAAAGATGAAATAATGCTTCTATCTAATTTTGTGTGGCATGCTCACTTATTTTTTTTTCCGCAACAAGATTCTATGTTATTGGTTAAAAATCTCCCCATGTTTAGCATGATTTTAACTAAAACAAACTTTAGTGCTGTTAATAAAACTTTATCATGTACATTTTATGTCTTTGTAACAAAATAAGAAAATATACAGAATTTTATAATGTTTACCTGTATATTGTCCAATTAAGCTTTGGCCCAAACGTCGACTGCTATTAGCCCAAACGTAATCTTTTTTTGGCCCAAACGTATTGCCAATTAGCCCAAATGTGGATCCCCCCTCCCCATGGGTGCGCTGTATGTATGCCACGTGCTGATATTTTTAAAATGCGTGAACGATTGAAATTACTTAATACACAACTAATGCCTGAACAATTTAAATTAATTAACACTCAGCAATGCCTGATCGATCGAAATTGATTAACGCACAACTGTTTTGAAGTCAGTACATCTTTGAAGTAGCACTTGGTCTTTCTTCGATCATTTCTTAGTCTAAAATACACTTTTGCGAGAAGAGCACATAAAGACTTTGAAATTATCCTTTTAAACTAGAAAAAATATCAAACCCTAAGGGACGGACCATTTAACTTGAAGGGGGGGCTTGTTTTTTATGCCCCCGCGACAACATGTCGGGGGGCATTAAGTTTTACTCATGTTTGTCCGTCCGTACGTACGTACGTCCGTCCGTCCGTACGTCCGTACGAATTTCCATCAAGCTTTTCTCAGGAACCATACATGGGAATGATTTGAAACTTGGTAGGATGGTTGAGTATGACAAACTATACGTCATAAGCAATTTTGAGACCTGTCAGACATCTACTTCCTGTTTGGGACTTAGGCCAATGTTAAAATATGTGAACATGACTGCAAATTTCCGTCAAGCTTTTCTCAGGAACCTTACATGAGAATGATTTGAAACTTGGTAGGATGGTTCAGTATGACAAACTATACGTCCTAAGCGATTTTGAGATCTGTCGGACATCTACTTCCTGTTTGGGACTTAGGCCAATGTGAAAATATGTGAACCTGATATGAAAATTTCCGTCAAGCTTTTCTCAGGAACTGTATACCAGAATGTTTTGAAACTTGGTAGGATGGATCAGTATGACAAACTGTATGTCCTTGGCAATTTTCAGACCTTTCAGAAATCTACTTCCTGTTTGGGGCGAGCGGGGGCATCCGTGTCCCATGGACACATTCTTTCTTTATTTTTTTTTTGTTTTGATCAGAAATTTTTTTTTCCGCGCACTATTTATTTTTCGAAGGCGTCGCGACAGAATATTTTTTTTTCATTATCAGCATTATTTTTTATAGCAGAAATCCTTCTTCAGAATATTTATTTTCTTACCCTCAGCTGCCAAAATATTTTTTTCATCGAAAATAATTTTCAGAATATTTTTTTAGGAAAAAACCAAGGCCCCCCTTCAAGTTAAATGGTCGGTCCCTAAGGTTCTTCCTACCCAGACATAGGTTCGTCTTATTCATAATTGGTTCTCACTTCGTCAGTAACTGTTTTGGTTTATTGTTCTATGCTCTTCGTGATGATAAAGTGTTTGGCATTTTTGATCTTTTGGTACAGCGAATCTGATGAGTCTTTGAGTAGACGAACTGTCAGGGTAGCTAAATTTATTGTCTTGATTGAACTTTGTTGTATTTCTGATTTGATATACCCACGATGGTTTAACCATTTTATTACACTGCCATGTACACTTGTAGAAGGTATTTTAAGAAACAAAAACAATAGAATAAAAATAAAACATTGAAATTGCATGTACATGGTATAAGAGGCTCTGTCCGGTCATCGCCATGTTAATGGATGTACCGTAAACCCTGAATAAACATGATATTCAAAAACTGTAAACCGGTAAATTTTCGCGACAGTTTTATTTTGGCGATTTTCGCGTTGACAATGCTAGCGCGAAAATGAAAACGGCGAGTATATTTATGTCTTTTATCGTTTTCAATGGACAATAACATTGCAGTGGCAATTTTAAACGCAGTAGTCCTACCGCGAAAATAAGACGGAATTTTCCCGGTTTACAGCATTTGAGATTTTGTAATTATAATATTTATTACATCAAGAGTTACGGCTCTTGACGTGTTTTGACTTGTTGGGTTATTTCTTTTTTTTTTTGTTATAATTCATGAAAGTGTTCTAGGTGTAATACTTGTTATTTCTAGTCACTGCTCTTGATTCGTTTTTGAAGAAAAAAGTTTTCGTTCTGAAATTTTGAACTAAACAGACGATAAATAATTATATGACTAAAAGACCTTAATTTGATACCAGAATCATAACAAACGGTCATTAGATTCAAAATGGATGCCAAAACCTTTTTATTTATATTTTCTCAATAATTTTCTTATGTAATAATGTTATGTAACCTCTCACAGAATTTTTATATTAATTTTAGGATATTTTAATATCTTGATGAAATACTCAAGTAAAGATGTTTTATAAAACCAAGGCAAGTTTTTTTTATTATTCAGGATGTATTGCGTCACTTTTAACGATAAGGTTTAGGTTTTTTTTCTCTTAGCACCAATATATAGATGAGATATGGAAATCACTTGGTGGCCTAATATACAATGAAGTTTTGTATGATATCCTAAACATACATGTACCAACTGTACACAAAGTGCTCTTCAACCACCTTTTCTGTATCGGTTCTCCTTGTTAAACATAAATGTAGAAATATTAAAGAAAATGCCTCTCTGAACAAAAGAGACTGGCTTCAAACATAAACCTTGTTTAGAATGAACTTAATATTTATTTATTTTGGTGAAAAAACAATGGTACCGATGGGGCATCCGAATGTCAAAAGTATGAAAGGGCAGATATAACAAATAAACACCAACAAGAATAGGACTAAAAAAGTACAACATAAAACAAAGAAATACAAAAACAACTGAATAGGAAACAAGCTATATGATAATACAAATTATTCTCCTGTTAATAGTGCATGAATGAGACTGAAATGGCGCACAACCTTAGCTTATCTTGCCGAATTTCATATTCAAACGATATAAATCGTAACTTTCTTACTCTTCCAGAGTTCACTCTCGTTACTCGACTGGAGTTCGTGTTGTTGATTGATATTCAGTGGTTTATGTGTTTCCGTGTTTAATGTGCAGTTGTCTGTTTTTTTGTCCTGTCCTTGTTTGTGTTACATTGTAACTGGTTTTGTCTCTGCCCTTTCGGACTTTGACACTCGGATGCCCCATTGGTACCTCTGCTTCTTTCAAGCTTTTTTAGAATATACAGAGCAGAAACTGCTATTAAAATTAAACGATTAAGCTTAGGTAACCCTAAAAAAGCGGCCTGAGAAAATTAAAGGAGGTCTTAAGATAAAGAAAGAACACGACGAAATAAAAAAAAATCGGGTAGGAATTTACAAAAAATATTTAAACCCAATTTTTTCAATTTCATTCCAATTCAATAGGCAGGTTTAAATTTACGCCATTTTGAAAGAAAGGTACAGATGAACCTTAGACCACGGACCTTGCTGTTGGTAGTCCCCCGCTGTAACAATGTCACATCTGGTACTTCTTCGCAGCGTTCTTAGTCGAAACTATAATCACGACGGTTTTATTATTTTATTTCGTTGTCATAACAATGACTGTGTATTTCTGTATAAGATATTTAAAGAAACAACAACAAATATATATAATATAGCCTTGAAAAATAGAGATTTTTTGACCGTTTGTCATCTTTATTGATGTAAACACTGAATAATCATGAATGTCATTATAAATGCGGATTTTGTATCGTAACATCCATGAAAATATCAACAGGTCTCACTGTCTTCAGATATTTATGAGACGTCTGCTATATGTATCTAGACCTGGGGCCGTGTTAACGAAGGTTTCCTAGGATTAGGACATGTCTAAGGATGGTCTTTGGACATGTCTCAGTCCTAAGTCGTGTTATTGAAGGCATCCTAAAAAAGGGAACGTCCTAAATTTGGGATGTGAAAATTGTTGTCCTTGGACCATCCTTGTGCCTTTAAACTTAAAAAAAATGTCTAAAATAGGCTTTATCTCCTTGAATTGGGGTTGTATGTGGCCCAACTCTCATTTTTGATATTTTACTCTCTAAATTTAGCAAATAAAGATATTTTTGCCATTGATGAAATTTTCCCAATAATCACCCATATATTGGATATTGTTGATCTATGTTTTATCAGTTACATTTTGACGATATTCTAATATACAAAAAATGTATGTAGTACTAAACTTTGGATATTAAGATTTAACAGTTCACGTGGATATTTGCTTCCCAAACCTAGGGATTCGTGATAAGTGCAACGCGCAGAAAAAAAACGAATGAAGAAATGCAATGATATTGCAATAAATTATTTTGATTCTTCAAAAAAAAGAAGGCTTCGCAATTAAAAAAAAAACGTTTAAATCTATTTTACATTTGAAAATGTAAAACAAAAAACTTTTTTTTCAAACGCCTTTACATCGGCGTAAATGCATTACATATGGCTATTTAGGATTATCCTAAATTCGTATAAAGATGGTCCTATTTGTGGTTATCCTAAGATGGCTTCGTTTTACATCCTAGGACGCGTCTAAGGATGATCGTTTTTTCATCCCATTTTAAGTCCTAAGACATGGTTTAGGACACAGCTTAGGACAGCTTCATTAACCTTGCCCCTGATTTTTTTTGCTTAAGAGTGGGTGTCTCTCAAAAATGCATTGGATAAAAAAAAAACTGTTTCATATTTGTATACATCCTCGGAGACCCAGGGGTTCTTCTCTCGCTTATACTCAGTCATCACCCCTGGGACATTTTGTATGAAATTGTTTGTTTCGAGTTCAGGATCTGATCTTGAACTCTATATTATTTTTGACTGACTGATGAGTATTTATAGTCGTGACTAGGGGAAAGCCCCTCTGCATCGACTAATACCTATACAGGTATAGACTCGCTATGTGCCATGTGTCGTCCAGCCCATGACACACCACCGCCAGTGTTAGCTGCTCCAGAGTATCCTTTGTTGTCGCTGGAACAGTGCCCGTCTTGCACCACGGGGAGGTACTGGTCGGAATTTGCAAGACTGAGTCCTAATATTATTCTTATATAGAAACATGTTTAAATCGCTTTAGAAAAATGTAAAGCGACCAATCAGAAAGCTCGATACAAGACTATCAAATCGAAGTATTTCATGCGTAATGTCTCAGGGGTGATCGATGAACGAGTAGGCGAGAGAAGAACCCCTGGGTTTCCGAGGATGATTTGTATAATGTCTTTTCTGTTTCACTAAAACTGAAGCAAATTTGTTTGAAAAGAACATAGTCATTACCAAAGCTTATTTCTTTTGGACGAGCACAAAAAAAAACAATAGCAAATGAGATTTAACAATTAGTTTTAGAAAGTCTTTTTCTTGGCTTCTTGGTATCTTTAAATTATAGTAATCTGTGTATTGTTTTATTGAACTTGTTTTTAATCCTTAAAATGCTGGTATAATTTATTTTCACTGGCTCGGCGAATGACTGTCCATTTTTAGTCGTAAAAGCATATGATTTTGATTAAACTTTGCATGCTTAGCTTGAAAAAATAAATCAGTAGACAGTGATATTTGATCAAAAATGAGAAAAAAAGCAACGCATGTATGATGTTTTAAAGCGATTGAATCCCTTTTGTCCAATTTAGAATAAATTAATTTTGATTTAAGATCGATTAGATTCTTGCTAATAATAATAAACTCAAATAAAACGATCGGATGATTGTTTATAATATCATTTTTGTTATTTACCATTGGATAAAGTGTTTGAATTGGAGAAACTCCTATTTGGGAATTAAAATTTATAATTGATTTAAAATAATTTTCTTCTATCGTATTATTTTCATTGAGAAAACACGTACTTGAAATTAATTTATAAGAACTGACCAGAATATTTTTGTGCATATGTAATCTGTCTGTTCGAAGGTAACACAAAAGTGTTTCAGAATTAAAATGTTATTTCGAATAGACAGATATTTTAGTCATTCCCTAATTTACTAAAACATTAAAAGGAAATATATAAAGATAAGTTAACAAGACAAAAAGAGAGCTAGCACTATCATTTAGTCAAATGCCAAGTTAAACGTGCTTTATTTTACCCGTAGTGTAAGCTTAAAAAAGGTAATTAAAGAACAATTTCAATCTTCATTTCCCCCGGTATATCTCTGGCTTGTTTTGTGGACATTTTGGATTGATCATCCGGCTCAATTTTTTTCCTATTTTTTTTTTTATAAATTATTCCAGAATTTAAAACAGTGTCTTGGTTTGAACACATTTCTTCTGTTGAAATTTACATAACTACGAAACTTAACATTATTTGAATTCCAGTTTCCATACAGTAAGGATTCTTGTCCTACTTCTTATGTATATAGTGAATTTTTGTACTACGAACATCACAAATTTATATTGGTCGCGTCAATTTTATTATAAACATGTCAACTACGTTTGTGTGGGTGTCACATATATATACGTCAGATTTTTTGCACTGATTATATTTATCATTTCGTAACCACGAAGATGACCACTGGAATGCGACAACAATACCTGGATATTTTGTATTCTTTCAGGTCTTAAATTTCCGTCATGTTGATGTTCCTAGGTAGCTTTGTTTGTATGCTGAAATTGATTACTGCTAATCATGTCGGTAAGTTTGCTATTTCTTTAACAAAATGTACAAGATGTAATTAATATCGGATTTTTACAGAAAAAAACTTATTTGCCAATGAAAATTTATACCTCAGAGTAACAATTATCAGCAAAATATACCCAGAAAAAAAGATGTATTAATATAAAACGTTTATTAACTACATTTTGATTTTCCTTTTTTTGATATCTAGATGTAACATTTTGTAAAGATAATTAATCACATTCACCCAACAGTGAAATTGTTTTTGTTTTATCTGATTAAATTTGATGTAATATAAGATATTACGTACGTTATTCCAAGTTTTTATTTCAATGGCGTAAGCCAAGGCTGTCCGGTGTCATCCTTTCTCTAAACCTGATATTATGCATCCTGTTAATTCATGTAAATATTTTAAAGGAAAATGAACGTTTAGAAAATTGTTTCTGAAGTTGTGCAATAAATTTCCTCATTTAAGTGTTTCCTAGACTTTATTAGTGTGTTATTGTGAATGTCGCATAGAAACGTTAAAAATACTCTTGTATATGCATTTAACTTGCAGCTTTTTAAAAAACAAAGCTCACTTATATATATGGCACGCCATTTTAACCAAAACCATGGTATTTATTAAAGGATGCCTCAAATAACTGGGGCTTTACTGGCAGCTATCTGGGGGGTTTCTCTTAATTACATCAGGTATTGAGAGTTATTTCAGGTAACTGAGGGTTTCCTATCAGCTATTCCATTGATACCATAAAAACTCTTGCTATTAAGAGTTTTCAAAAATATTTCATTGAAAGCTTAGCTTTGTATTAGTTTTTGAGGTATTGGTAGTTTTCAGCTTTACATTGATACATTCTGCTTTCAAAGAGTTAAATAGCATGAACTTACACTATCTGTAGGTAGAAGGAGTTTAATTAGGTATTTATGTGATAGCTGACAACAAACCCCCAGTTACTAAGATAACTCCTAATACCTGATTGAGAGTTTCGTCCAGAAAACCCTAAGATATCTGCCAGTAAACCCCCAGCTATCTGAGGTATCCTAAAGATACCAGGGTTTTGGTTAAAATGGCGTGCCACATATATAGCTTCCTTTTTAATTATGACGAATGCAGATAAGATAATCTCAGAATTATTTACAATGGGAGCTTTAAGATAAAACCAATAAAACACCAATGTCTACAGAACATAATAATTAGTTACCCAATAGATTGACTTATATGTTTAACTGCAAGTAGTTCTATTTTACTTAATTTGTTTTTGGATATTTCTGTTTCAGGACCCTATGGTTCATCTTATTATAATCCTTATGTGATGGATAAATTTGTGTTAGACTTTTTCGCGACATTTAATAAAATAATGAGTATGAAGTCAGCTCAGCATGCTCCGCCTCCGGAACCTAGTTTTCCTTTAGTACCAGCCTACCCACCAGCTGTTCCAGAGGTTCCTAGACGTGTTCCCGGATTTCAATCAATTATTTATGATGATATGAAACCTGGTACCAGACAAACATTCAATCTTAACGACGGTCGAGGAATAGCATTTAGGTAATGTGTATGCATATGTGAAAGATTACATAAGATTAACCCTTCTTCCGTAAAACACTATTTTCAGTGTGAGATGACCAGGTTGAGATGCGATAACGTATAGCGATCTCACACTGGTCAATCAACCAGTAATAACCGCCGCTACTGATGTCGACCAATGAAATGCCATGTTATTTAAAACTTTCGGTTTTTAGAGGTTTCATAATATAATTTTTTTCACGGAAGATATAGGTACTTACACGCGTTCTTGGAAAACTGGCAATGATCTTTCACTCGTGATAGAATTTTTGGGGTCTTTTGGCTCGTTTCTCTGCGCTCCACTCACTAAAAGACTGAAAAATTCTTTCACTCGTGAGAGATTAGCCGGTCTTTTCCAAGAACTTATGTAAGAACCTTTAATTCTTTAATATGTTTCTTCATTGTCAAAAGCTCTTTACGTTTATAAATGTCTTTTTGGTCTGTATCTATTCGATGTTACTGTACCTTAAATAGTTTTGCTAACAATAAAAACAAATAAAACCTTGATCGGACATAAATACTGGTCAATTTTTGATTACACGGCAGAGGTTAATATTTGATCAATATTGCTGAGAGATACATGTACACCAGAATTTCTATTATTATTTTTTTTTTACTAATTTCACTTGATTAACAGGAACAAAAGTACATGTGATACTAAATGAACTATCTCTGAGAATGCACGGTACAGTGCAAAAAAAATCAATCAAAACAAAACAGATAAAAACTACCGAACTTGAAGGATTGATCTTAAATCCGAGAAAAAAGAATAAAAATAGATAATTAAACTCTAAAAATTATTAAGAAGTTCATTATAATTATACCCCAAAAGACCAAAGATGTTTGGGAAAAGACATGTTTTTCATTAATACACATGGTGCAATTTAAAATGCAACTACATGTTAAATTGTGGTAATTGTACATTTATCAAACAAGTCTAATAATGTGACTTAAATCTCTTTTTTTAAGGAGCAAAGACGGACATTCTGGTGGAATGTCATTCTCCAGTGGCCCTGGCAGTGGATTTGCATTTGGAGGAACATTCAAAGACAAAAACAATGGTGAATTTGTAATGAGTAGGCGAGATCCTCGCACAAAAGGAACACAAGTAGCTTATTCAAACTCTATGCCTAGTTTTGCCACAAATCTATTGAAAGCGTTTTCCTTTATGAAAAGGTAAAATGATGATACATATACATACTATGTATGCTTGATTCATAATAATCCAGACTAAAATGGCTTACATATGTACTATATTAAGCTGGCCTTGTTCATATTACCAGTTGGGTTCTGGAAGCAACTGGAAGATTCGTTTGGAAATGCATAGTTCCACCTATCTCCAGATGAAGTAAGACTAATGGTAACCATAGCTACGTTGTAGAAAGTGAAAATCATGACATGCATGTCATATTTGCAAAGGATTTCCTCATTTAAAGTATCTTGAACGTTCAGAAATTACGTTACCAAAGACCGTATTAGTTGCGTTACATTCGAAAATGGTCATTAGCATTCAACTGCTTACTAAGTGATGAGAAATTTCGTATAGAATGAGTAATGTCGGCAGACAAAACAATGATTCAAAAGTGCTATTTTTGTTGAAATATAATTTATCAGTGCCATATTCTATTTATTAATATTGATAAAATAGTTCTATGTTTCATATCGATACTTCGATAAATGTGTATTTATAATATATGTATTTTTGTTGTACAATATAAACGTATAAATATATTCACCGCAAAGCGGTAAAGACATTTACATTCTTGATTATCTTTTTGTTTTGTATATACTAGGAAAAACCCGCGAATTCGCGGGAAACTCAATCGTTGCGTTGCTTTCAAAAATAGACCACACAATAAAAGCATTGCATTACCTTACATGGTTGTGCTAATCGCATATTAAAAGTTCTACGGTAGGTTTATATTCGTTTATTTGTTAACCTTCCTGAAAAAGTGGTCTGTCATTACTAAGAATTAGTTCGGTCGATAATGCGCATGCGTCAATTTTGCCGATCAAGTTACGAAAAATCGTATAAAGGATTTGTGTATGGTTTTTGTTTCAACTGACTAGTAAAGTATGTTCTACTAGGAATTTCCTTAAGGCCCTGTTATCAGCGGATGCGCTTATTATTAAGCTTTTCCATGATGTTGGTTATTAAAAGAAATTTGATTATTAATTTACTTCCAATTTAAGTTTTTTACACCCTATAATTTCTTAGAAACTTGCAACGCAATGTATTGAAAAAATCTTAGAATCTGCTATAGTTGGTATCTTTGAATCAGGATTAAAAATATTTAGCATTTATTTTCCGGAAAGGCCCTGTTACCATTATGTAGAGGAAACTTCAAACATTTTAATGGTATTTTTAAATTTTATCTATGAAATGGTTAAACCACTTCCAATTCAAATTTAAAATCGTCAATTTTTGGTATTTTTTGAAAATTTTGACTTCTGATTGAGACATGCTGTGATCCATTGATAACAAGGAACTGCGTCCTGGTGACATTGTTTAATTGCTAGATAAGTGTTAATTATTAAGGCAAATGACTTCATGATAAGATATGGATGGTGTACAAATGATTGTGAATTTATTGGAACAAACAAATGAAGTTTTAAATGCTATACTTAAACAATATTTAAAAAAAGTTTGCAATTAAGATTTTTATTCAAGTGTTTGTCAACGAAATGCAGCTTCGATTTTTTAAAGTAACTCTTTTTCGATTAAAAAGACATAAAGAAAAGTGAGTCCTTATCTGATAATATAAATATAACGTTTATAGGACGGAACCTTTAATTTGTTGTTGTTTGTTTGTATGTGTTTTGTTCGCTTTTATTCTTTTATTCCGTTGCATAGCATTTGCTTTCCAAACTTTTTGTTGTTGAAAATCTATAAATAATTCAACATGTAGCAATTGATTCCTTCGGTTTAGAATTATTTCATTTATCTTATCTTTGCTAAACTAATTGACGTCGGAAGTTAAGATGCTCGTTTTTGTTTGTGAACCGAATTCAAATTTTAAAAGCAGAAACAGCTTTTTTAACCGTATACAGTGAGTGAGTGTTTTACGCCCTAGCAACATTTTAAAGGTTATTTGAAGGCGATGAACATGAAAGGATGATAAAATCATAGATATAAGAACCACAGAAAAAGGGGAAGAGATGGGTAAGGGCGGAAAATTTAGCCTATGCGGTGAACTATTTGGCGGTCCACAAAGGGAGATCTTTTACGTGCGTGAATCGAAGCGTTAGAAGCGTGGCACTCTCCTCACACGTTGGCCCACTATGGTCAGTTGTCAGGGTTTCCGTATTAAAGACCGCTCTAGCTTTAGTGAACCATATCAAGTTTGTAGTAAAAATACTTTTAGGCGTATACATGTATCTTATCAAAAGAATTTAAAGTAGTATATAATTAGTGTAAGAACTATGAACGAAGTAGTCAACGTATCAAACTCCGGAACAAAAAAGTAACAGCGCAAAACAAAAATGATGAATAAACTTTTAAAATGATGCACATCATGTCAAATTAAATACTTATAATTACAGTCAAATGACCATAATTATTAATCAAATTATCGGACGTTTCGCTGGACTGTAATTTGAATAAATATATACATAGCTGTGCATGAAATAGTAGTAGTTAAAATTATTTTTAAAAAATACCGGGCGCGGTACACGTCTTACGTTTCGATCCATTATCATGATTATCTGTTAAAAACTTATAGATGTATATTTCTATATTCATAAATACATTTATATGGAATGATAGCACATTAAAGGAAAATTGGTTTATTACATGGCCCTAAATGGTTTAGTGAAATGCTGTACGCACAATGTTTTAAGCTTGCCTCTGTGAGAAATTTAAGTACAGAAAACAAAAATAAACGAATTATTTTACATGTTATTATATTATATTCCTTTGTTTCTTTTTAAATTATTTAAAAAAGCCCGATTTCTTTACGCCTCAAAAAAAAATTATACTTTTACATCGATCCCGATCAACTTTGGGGAAAAAAATCAATACATGATGGAACTTTTCTTTTGAAAGACACAGAATGATAAATTCATTACTATATAGGAACAATTCTGAACATATGGTTTTAATAATCCAGTCATGCAATTTCAACACCATAGCGGGCGGTTAGATAGCAAACCAACATCTTATCTCAAGGAATAAACTTTATCGCAGACTCCTACTGTTTGAGGACGAGTTATCGTTCTTTAGAAGAAAGAAAAAATTTTCAGATTGGATTATCTCCCTTAAACCGAACTAATTCTTAGTAATGCTGATGGGTTTTTATAGTCGTGACTATTGCAGTAAACCTGCTAAAGACTCGCTATGTGCCATGGGTCGTCCAGCCCATGACACAACACCGCCAATGTTAGCTGCTCCACAGTATCCTTTGTCGTCGCTGGAACAGTGTCCGTCTTACACCACGGGGGAGTACTGGTCGGAATTAGCAGAACTGAAAAATGGTACATCGCTACGCAATTTTTACACTTCGGGGGAAAATCGATATGGTTTTCATTTTTCTATGAAGTTACAATTTTTAACATTTAAACATGTTTTGCATACATTTTTAAAGTAAACTTACCAATATAATATATTATATAAAATCATTTGGATATATAACATAATCAATGGAAAAGTTTTGTGGGATTTTTTAGTAATTGTCTGAAAACAGGGGAAATAATTTCAAACATTCTAAAAAAGCGGGGGGTAATTCCGGAACGATGACGGCTATAGCGTTTCCGGATCAATTAATTAGGTTAATTAGCAAACTGCAGACATAATTGCATATGTGCTAATGAAATTTTTCAAAGGGCACAACCATCCCCTATTTTTTTATATATGAAGCTTAGTCGTAGCATTTGATGTTTAGGCTGCAACCCGGCTAACAAAAAAACGCTTCGTTATTTTAGTAGTATATATGTGACAAAATTTTCATATTTTTTTATATATCAAGCTGTTTTTTTTAAAAAAAACAATTAAGAAAATATCATGCCATAATAATCTTGCCCACCTTTATCGGAATGCAAAAAAAAAATATGATTAAACTGAATAGTGTACTACTAGGTTTGCAGTATAAAGTGGAATTTGCGATTTAATGTCACTTTTGAACACCCAGATGCTAAAAACTCAAATTTGCCAACTATACAATTCTAGGCCAAACACTCTCACTGACAGATCCCAACATCTTAAAAACAACACGCTTTGGCGTCAAAACGAAAATTCTATACGCTTTGGGTCAAACCTATGCCTTTTAAACACACATTGGATATAGATTATGTCAATTTTTATAGTGGAGTTATGAGTTAACTTTTAAAAAAAAGGACCTGGAGAAATGAACATGAGACCATAACACATATATAAACTCCAACCGCAAATAATTTTTATGAGCTCTATGACCATTACTGGAAATCCAATATGTGACAACTAAATGCATAAAAAGAATTGAAATCCGAATAATCAGTTATATTAGATATATCTAACGACAAACTACGAAACATGTAGCCGGAGTTAAATCTTAGGTTTTAGAACTTTACATAAATTAAGATATTAGAAATAATCTCATGAACAAGTTCACCACATCTAAGAATAATATAGAGCATACACTGAAACACGGGAATTGTTCTACTAATTCCACATCGACCTCAAACAGCTTTCTGGTGGTCCATGCATTTTAAATTTATGTGCAAGCTACATGTAAAGCAATATATTAAGGAAAAGAAGGAAACATATCATTTAATTATAAAAAAAAGTAGGTCAACGCTTTCATTTAATATGTCATATTTTTAAGCTAACTACATATTAAATATAATTGTCAAATATAATTTTATTAGCCGACAAATTATTCAGTTTCATTATCAAGTATCAAAGATGATTTATTTTAACGATGACAAAAAAAGTTAAAAGAATGGCAAGCGATATCAAATTCTTTTTGTTACATTTACATGACATCGCTAACAGTTGTGCTATACATGTAGCAGGAAGAACCGCTTACTCTTCCAGACCACCTGAGTTTACTCTAATACGTTTAGAGTTCGCGTTATTAATTGATAATCAGTAGTTTTTGTGTTTCTGTATTTTTATGTTGTCTGTTTTTTTCGTCCTGTCCTTGTTTGTGTTTACTAGTTTTGTGTCTTCCCTTGCGGACTTTAACATTCGGATACCCCATTGGTACCTTAGCTTATATCAACGAGAAAAGATTAATCTGCAAGTACAGTAATTACTATGTATATACATGTTTAGTACGCAGAAATTGAACATGATAGGTACATTTGACACAATAAACTGTCAAATAATTTGGCATTTACGATTTGCATTGGATATGAACACAACAACTTTAAAATATGACGTCGTATATATAAATAACTGTCTGATATTATAAAAGTAAACACACGTCAACTTAAACTAATTTAGTACTCCGAATACATGTAAAATAAAAAGCTTTGCCGAGCGCAGTATGATACATGTACGATCGCAACATGTCAAACCCTGTACGTTTAAGCCCAATATGGATAGCTCTGGACACATGCAGCCTATGGTGGACTGACAAAGTTTTTTGACACATGCAGCCTTTGGTGGACTTTCCATCTACATTTCACAAGGAATCCATTTTTGCTCAAAAGCAGATTAAAATTAATTACAGTTACAAAAATATTACACCTTTTGGCCCTAATCTAGGGTACCTACAATCCTTTCATTTAGCCCCTTTTGGTCCCTTACAGCAATAAGGGAGAGGGGAGCGTCATATAAGTAACCCTTAATTTTGTAAGTTCACTACTTGATAAGAATTAATATGCAAAACAAATTTTGAAATCGGACATTAAATAAAAAATTCGACTTTGGCCCCTTTTAGCCCCTAATTGCATACAGGAAAAAAAGGGGTTTGATAATTAATCCTTAATTATGTATCCACTACTTGACAAGAATTAAATTGCAAAATAAAATTTCAAAATCGGACCAAAAATAAACAAGTAACATTTTTGTCCTTTTTGGGGCCCCTTATTTTTAAATGAGAAAGGCAGCACATCCAAAATCAATCCCGTATAAGTATGTTAAATGGTAAGGCATATCATTGTCAAATTTCATATTTTGGTAATTTTGGTTTTATTGTTCTATGCTCTTCATAATCATATAGTGTTTGGCATTTTCAATATTTTTGGTAGAGCGCCTCTAATGAGTCTTGAATAGAAGAGGAAACGCGCGTCAGGCGTAGCAAAATTAATCGTCTGGAACTTTGTTGTCATTTTTATTTCGAACACACGTGAAGGTTAGCACTGCTGGTGGAGTTTTAATTCCCCGAGGTTAGCCGGCTCCGGCACCAACACTTTTGTGTTGGAGAACACATCAAAGCTTTCAATTATGCGTATACATTTCAAAATTGTCTAACCCTAAGGTTCTTCCTACCCCAGGCATAGGTTGATCATCTTAGTAATAATTTGGTTCCCCATTTTGGTAATTTTGGTTTTATCGTTCTATGCTCTTCATAATCATATATAGTGTTTGACATTTTCAATATTTTTGGTAGAGCGCCTCTGATGAGTCTTGAATAGACGAAACGCGCGTCAGGCGTAGCAAAATTAATCGTCTGGAACTTTGTTGTCATTTTTATTTCGAACACACGTGAAGGTTAGCACTGCTGGTGGAGTTTTAATTCCCCGAGGTTAGCCCGCTCCGGCACCAACACTTTTGTGTTGGAGAACACATCAAAGCTTTAAATTATGCGTATAAATTTCAAAATTGTCTAACCCTAAGGTTCTTCCTACCCCAGACATAGGTTGATCATCTTAGTAATAATTTGGTTCCCCATTTTGGTAATTTTGGTTCTATTGTTCTATGCTCTTCATAATCATATAGTGTTTGGCATTTTCAATATTTTTGGTAGAGCGCCTCTGATGAGTCTTGAATAGACGAAACGCGCGTCAGGCGTAGCAAAATTAATCGTCTGGAACTTTGTTGTCATTTTGATTTCGAACACACGTGAAGGTTAGCACTGCTGGTGGAGTTTTAATTCCCCGAGGTTAGCCCGCTCCGGCACCAACACTTTTGTGTTGGAGAACACATCAAAGCTTTCAATTATGCGTATAAATTTCAAAACTGTCTAACCCTAAGGTTCTTCCTACCCCAGACATAGGTTGATCATCTAAGTAATAATTTGGTTCCCCATTTTGGTAATTTTGGTTTTATTGTTCTATGCTCATCATAATCATATAGTGTTTGACATTTTCAATATTTTTGGTAGAGCGCCTCTGATGAGTCTTGAATAGACGAAACGCGCGTCAGGCGTAGCAAAATTAATCGTCTGGAACTTTGTTGTCATTTTTATTTCGAACACACGTGAAGGTTAGCACTGCTGGTGGAGTTTTAATTCCCCGAGGTTAGCCCGCTCCGGCACCAACACTTTTGTGTTGGAGAACACATCAAAGCTTTAAATTATGCGTATAAATTTCAAAATTGTCTAACCCTAAGGTTCTTCCTACCCCAGACATAGGTTGATCATCTTAGTAATAATTTGGTTCCCCATTTTGGTAATTTTGGTTCTATTGTTCTATGCTCTTCATAATCATATAGTGTTTGGCATTTTCAATATTTTTGGTAGAGCGCCTCTGATGAGTCTTGAATAGACGAAACGCGCGTCAGGCGTAGCAAAATTAATCGTCTGGAACTTTGTTGTCATTTTGATTTCGAACACACGTGAAGGTTAGCACTGCTGGTGGAGTTTTAATTCCCCGAGGTTAGCCCGCTCCGGCACCAACACTTTTGTGTTGGAGAACACATCAAAGCTTTCAATTATGCGTATAAATTTCAAAATTGTCTAACCCTAAGGTTCTTCCTACCCCAGACATAGGTTGATCATCTAAGTAATAATTTGGTTCCCCATTTTGGTAATTTTGGTTTTATTGTTCTATGCTCATCATAATCATATAGTGTTTGACATTTTCAATATTTTTGGTAGAGCGCCTCTGATGAGTCTTGAATAGACGAAACGCGCGTCAGGCGTAGCAAAATTAATCGTCTGGAACTTTGTTGTCATTTTTATTTCGAACACACGTGAAGGTTAGCACTGCTGGTGGAGTTTTAATTCCCCGAGGTTAGCCCGCTCCGGCACCAACACTTTTGTGTTGGAGAACACATCAAAGCTTTAAATTATGCGTATAAATTTCAAAATTGTCTAACCCTAAGGATCTTCCTACCCCAGACATAGGTTGATCATCTTAGTAATAATTTGGTTCCCCATTTTGGTAATTTTGGTTCTATTGTTCTATGCTCTTCATAATCATATAGTGTTTGGCATTTTCAATATTTTTGGTAGAGCGCCTCTGATGAGTCTTGAATAGACGAAACGCGCGTCAGGCGTAGCAAAATTAATCGTCTGGAACTTTGTTGTCATTTTTATTTCGAACACACGTGAAGGTTAGCACTGCTGGTGGAGTTTTAATTCCCCGAGGTTAGCCCGCTCCGGCACCAACACTTTTGTGTTGGAGAACACATCAAAGCTTTCAATTATGCGTATAAATTTCAAAATTGTCTAACCCTAAGGTTCTTCCTACCCCAGACATAGGTTGATCATCTAAGTAATAATTTGGTTCCCCATTTTGGTAATTTTGGTTTTATTGTTCTATGCTCATCATAATCATATAGTGTTTGACATTTTCAATATTTTTGGTAGAGCGCCTCTGATGAGTCTTGAATAGACGAAACGCGCGTCAGGCGTAGCAAAATTAATCGTCTGGAACTTTGTTGTCATTTTTATTTCGAACACACGTGAAGGTTAGCACTGCTGGTGGAGTTTTAATTCCCCGAGGTTAGCCCGCTCCGGCACCAACACTTTTGTGTTGGAGAACACATCAAAGCTTTAAATTATGCGTATAAATTTCAAAATTGTCTAACCCTAAGGTTCTTCCTACCCCAGACATAGGTTGATCATCTTAGTAATAATTTGGTTCCCCATTTTGGTAATTTTGGTTTTATTGTTCTATGCTCTTCATAATCATATAGTGTTTGGCATTTTCAATATTTTTGGTAGAGCGCCTCTGATGAGTCTTGAATAGACGAAACGCGCGTCAGGCGTAGCAAAATTAATCGTCTGGAACTTTGTTGTCATTTTTATTTCGAACACAAGTGAAGGTTAGCACTGCTGGTGGAGTTTTAATTCCCCGATGTTAGCCCGCTCCGGCACCAACACTTTTGTGTTGGAGAACACATCAAAGCTTTAAATTATGCGTATTAATTTCAAATTGTCTAACCCTAAGGTTCTTCCTACCCCAGACATAGGTTGATCATCTTAGTAATAATTTGGTTCCCCATTTTGGTAATTTTGGTTTTATTGTTCTATGCTCTTCATAATCATATAGTGTTTGACATTTTCAATATTTTTGGTAGAGCGCCTCTGATGAGTCTTGAATAGACGAAACGCGCGTCAGGCGTAGCAAAATTAATCGTCTGGAACTTTGTTGTCATTTTTATTACGAACACACGTAAAGGTTAGCACTGCTGGTGGAGTTTTAATTCCCCGAGGTTAGCCCGCTCCGGCACCAACACTTTTGTGTTGGAGAACACATCAAAACTTTAAATTATGCGTATAAATTTCAAAATTGTCTAACCCTAAGGTTCTTCCTACCCCAGACATAGGTTGATCATCTTAGTAATAATTTGGTTCCCCATTTTGGTAATTTTGTTTTTATTGTTCTTTGCTCTTCATAATCATAATATGTTTGGCATTTTCAATACTTTTGGTAGAGCGCCTCTGATGACTCTGGAATAGACGAAACGCGCGTCAGGCAAAATTAATCGTCTGGAACTTTGTTGTCATTTTTATTTCATAGCAATTGGCCAACCAGGACCAGAGTTATTGTGGGAACAAATAAAATATATCAGTTTTTGCCCTTTTGGGCCCCTTATTTCTAAACTAATAAAGGGGACCCCCAAATTCAATCCTGTTCATCCTGTTATGGTATGTAACATTATTGTAAAATTTCTTAGCATTTGAAAAACCAGAACAAAATAAAAACGAAATAAAAAGGGACCCCTAAAATCAATTACATCCATTCTTTTATGGTAAGGAACATCCTTGTCAATTTCGTAGCGATCAGATTACAAGAACTAAAGTCATTGAACCAACACTAAAAGTTAACAGACAACGACGACGACGACATCATCATACCATAATACGTCCGCAAATATTTTGCGGTCGTATAAAATCAATAGACTGACTATCGCCGTGAGGTGCTTATAAGGGTTGATAAAATAGTCATGAAATGATAATGGTGTAAGCAGTGACACGAGGACACAGAGCCAATTTACTTTTGCAGTCAACATAGATATTGTCTGGACCATTTTAAATGTGCAGAGTTCCCTAGACCAAGATTAAAATAATGTACTTTCCTGAGTCTAACATCCTTATTTCAGGATTTATTCTATGCTAATGGATTTTTTGCACACACAAAAATTCAAAACTCTTTATTTTTTGGGCCCTGTTTAGGAAAGAAGAGGGGCATATATAGTGTTCGAGTCCCTTGGACCTTTCGTCTCAAAACCCCAAATTCCCACATCAATCATATTAGGATGTTAAGTGCACATACATGTAGTGATGCTTAGCACAATGAATGCTTCAGATGCTGGATGTGACCTATATTTTACGCATGGATGATCACTTACAAAAGAATGGTCAAAGTCCATTCAGGCTTTCTGACAAGTGCCACACCATTAAATTGGTATGGTGGGTCACCTAGTGATGCTTATCAAAATAATTGCTTTGGATGCTCGATTTGACCTTATTTTCTGCCCGAACGATCACTTACAGAAGAATGGTAAAAGTCCTTTCCTGCTTACTGACGAGTGCCACAAAAACTATATTGTATGGTAGCTGCACCTTGTGATGCTAAGCACAACGCATGCTTCGAATGCTGGCTGTGACCTTCACTTTCTGCGTGAATGACTACTTACTTACAAAAGAATAGTAAAAGTCAATTCCCACTCACTGACAAGTGCCGTATTAATCATATTGGTATGGTAGGTATACTTAGTAATGCAGAGAACAATGCATTCTTCGGGTGCCTGCTATGACATATTTTTTGCATGGATGACCCTTACAGAAGAATATAGTTAAAGTTCATTTCTGCTAACAGCCAACTACCGCATCAACCAAAGTGGTATGGTAGGGGTATCTAAGAATGTTTATCAGGACACATGGTTCAATTTGCTGGTTCTGCATGAATGAGAACTCAAAATTAAAAAAAAACATCAAGTCAATCCGCTTGGTGACAATAATGCATAACGAGGTGAGCTTCGTAATTGATAAATAAAAAGCAGGCACTGTATCTGTTAATTTGACACATTTTCTTGTTTGTTTACGTTTGAGTATCTCAAAGGTTTATACCTACTGAAGAGATAGACTACCTTGAGATATACTTGATAACTCGTGCAACGCTGGCATCCGGTCAAAACTTATGCAACGCTGGCATACGGTCAACAAATTTTGACTGTCATTGGATATAGATAGATGGGTCAGATCCACAGGTACGTGTGAACGTGTGTACAGGATACCCCCATATGATGCCTCTAAGAGGGCGGAGTCAAACGGGATTTTTACTGATGGCTTTCTCTATCAGTGGTAGAATGCGGACAAAACACCGATAGATGTCGGCTTTTGATTTTTCGGGTCGAAATCCGCATCTATCAGTTTTCTCATCATTCTTCATAGTACCAAGTATAAAAAGAATGCTGAAAAAAACTCTGACAGAAAGGGGTTTTTGATTTTAACCCGATATATCAAATTCTACCGCAGATAAAGCGAGAAATTACACAATTAGACAAAAAATATCTGGATTGACTCCTCCTACTTCGTAGCACCATATTGGGTATATAATGTACACGTGTAATCATGATCAGCGAGAAATTAAGGATTACACGTGTAAAATGAAATGCTGACATCCGTTCAACATGTAAGTTTGATTGTCATTGGATAATAAAAAGATGGGTCAGATCAATCAACTTAGTATACTTAAGCCAAGAGAAGCCGACGCTACTTTCCATATCTTAGCTTGCCAAAGTGATAATTGTGGCGTGCATAATTTGTTGCATTTTTCACAGACGGTTCACAAGTGTTATTGGTATTTGTTCAGGTTTCCTGAACTTCTACCTGCCGACCCACTCATGCAGGGTGACATCGGTACTCTGATCAGCACCAACTTTATGTGTATGTCTGCTGAAAATTGGCATATGATTCAGTTTTACGATTGCTGTTTCGTCGACGATATTTCAGATATAACCGAGACATTAATATACTTCGATCTGACTCTATTTAATAAGTATGTTATTCCCACGTTCTTTTAAAAAGAGTTAATTTCCTTTTATTTATTTTCATAAAAAAATGATTAAAATTGTAGACAAACGCTTTTGTGTTGGTGCTGTCTGTCTTATCCAATGGGTGGTTTATTACTAGTATTCAAGATTTCTATATATTTTTAATGTCAACGTTTTATACTTAAATGTGAAACATTAAATATGAATGAATGATATTTATCAAAAGTTCAAATAAGATCACAATGAGGTTTGTGAAAATCAGTGTTGAAAATGCATTATATTGGTTTTCTAACACTACGATGGTATAATATTGCTAAGAATACAAGATTTGACCTAGACGAAAGTGACCATTATCAATAATTGAAAAAGTCGCCATGTTGAAGCTATACAATTAATAATGATGGAAGGAAATTCATAGCGCTTTATCAACCTGACCCATGTCAATAACTATACTGTGTTTATTTTATATTTATTTTTCAATGTTTAGTATAGAACGCCATAGCTGCCTTATGATGATGAATTTCATTATATGATGCTACTTCTTCATTATTGTTATATAATGAAGAAGTAGCATCATAAAAGAAAAAGTAGCATCATATAAAGAAAAAGCAGCATCATATAATGAAAAAAAAGCATCAAATAATGAAGAAGTAGCATCATATAATGAAATTCATCATCATAAGGCAGCTATGGCGTTCCATAGTTTAGACTATAGCACGGGAATATAAAGTTGGTAAGAGTTTTCACGAAACGTGTGTTTCATCACGTACAGGTGCACTAAAAACAGTTTACTTTAAATAAAAATTTCTTGCGAAAGCCGTTTGTAATTTTATATCATGTAAGAAATACTGACGGGACATTTGTGAAGCAAACAAAAACAAAACTGAAATTCGTAAAACGAAGACATACGAAACGGACAATCTTGGAGAAATGATGTATTTAAGGGACACACTAGTCTCGAACCCAAACTTATACAACCAAGGTAGTGAGTCTGGGAAAACACCTATTGATTTCTCGTAACCACTAGGTGGCGATCGTTATACCTTTTAACCTTTACCACATGTGTATATGACGTGTTTAGCATACAAGATTCATTTCAATCTGAAATGAACCAACTTTAAAAACTCAACGTTTCATTGGTCTTCCGTGGTTTTTGACAACTGGTTCTGCAAAATCGAGAATTGGATTGGTCAAACGTGTATGGTTCTGTAATCAAGAATGTCCCAATTTTTAACTCCAATAAACATAAACAATTTCCAAAACCAGGTAGACGCCCGTGAGTACAATTTAACGATTAAACGATTTTTTTTTATTGTTAACAAAACCAACTTGTGTTCAAAAATGTAAAATATGATGTCTTATTATAAAATAAGAAATGCTATGTTATAAGAGAACAACTCACATCAATTCGAGAAGTTATCTCGCTGTTGCATTTGCATAAATTCACTGAACCATAGGCACGGAATTCTGAACATACGGTTGAGTGATTTTCGTCAAACACTAAGATAAAGCCTGAAAGTACTCCGAACGTACACATAACAAAATAGGTAATGGGACTGTTCCAGACTCTTATCATCTATTGATAAGCGTCTGGGTGATCGAGACTAGGGACACACAGGGGGTAATGATATACTAATGGGGAATACAGGGAGCAATAATAAGCTAAAGTGATATACAGAAGGCAATGATATACTAAAGGGACACACAAGGGGCAATGATATACTAAAGGGACATGCAGGGGGCAATGCTATAGTAAAGGGACATACACTAAGCAGCAAAATACTTAAGGGACATATAGAGGAAGCAACGAAATACTAAAGAGACATATAGGGAGAAACGAAATACTAAAGGGACATACAGAAAGCACCGAAATACAAATGGGAAATACAGGGAGCACTGAATATTAAAGAGGAATATAGGCAGCAGCGAAAGACTTATGGGACATACAGGGAAAAATGGAATACTAAAGGGTCATACAAGGAGCAACGAAACACTAAATGGACGTATAGAGACAACTAGATATTAAAGGAGCATACAGGGAGAAACAAAATACTTAAGGGACATACAGAAAGCAACAAAATACTAAAGGGGCATGCAGGGAGCAACGAAATACTTAGTACTTAAGGGAGCAACAAAATACTTAAGGGACATACAGAGAGCAACACAATACTAAAGGGACATACAGAGAGCAACACAATAATAAAGGGACATACAGAGAGAAATGAAATACTGAAGGGGCATGCAGGAAGCAAAAATACTTTAGGGACATACAGAGAGCAACGAAATACTAAAGGGACACACAGGGGGCAATGGTATATTAAAGGGACACACAAGGAACAATGGAATACTATAGGGACACACAAGGGGCAATGATATACTGAAGGGACATACAGGGGGCAACGAAATACGAAAGGGACATACAGGGGGCAATGATATACTGAAGGGACATACAGGGGGCAATGGTATACTGAAGGGACATACAGGGGGCAATGATATACTGAAGGGACATACAGGGGGCAATGATATACTGAAGGGACATACAGGGGGCAATGATATACTGAAGGGACATACAGGGGGCAATGATTTACTGAAGGGACATACAGGGGGCAATGATTTACTAGAGGGACATACAGGGGGCAATTGTATATAGAGGGACATACAACGAGCAACGAAATACTTAAGAGACACACAGGGAGTAATGATATACTAAAGTGACATACAACGAGCAACGAAATACTTAAGGGACATACAGGGGGCAATGGTATACTAAAGTGGCATACAGGGAGCAACAAAATACACAAGGTATATACAGGGGGCAATAAAATACTAAAGGGACTCACAGAGAGCAACGAAATACTAAAGGGACGCACAGGGAGTAATGGTATACTAAAGGGACATACAGGGGGCAATGAAATACTAAAGGGACACACAGACAGCAACGAAATACTAAAGGGAAATACAGAGAGCAACGAAATACTAAAGGGACATACAGAGAGCAATGAAATACTAAAGGGACATACAGGGGGCAATTGTATATAGAGGGACATACAACGAAGAACGAAATACTTAAGAGACACACAGGGAGTAATGATATACTAAAGTGACATACAGAGAGCAACAAAATACTTAAGGTATATACAGGAGGTAATGAAATACTAAAGGGACATACAGGGGGCAATGGTATACAAAAGGGGCATACAGGGGGCAATGAAATACTAGAGGGACATACAGAGAGCAACGAAATACTAAAGGGACATACAGGGGGAAATAATATATCAAAGGGACATACAGGGAACAATGATATACTAGAGGGACATACAGGGAGCAATGATATACTAGAGGGACATACAACGAGCAACGAAATACTTAAGGGAAATACAGGGGGCAATGGTATACTATAGGGACACACAGGGAGTAATGATATACTAAAGTGACATACAGAGAGCAACAAAATACTTAAGGTATATACAAGGGGGCAATGAAATACTAAAGGGACATACAGCAGGGAGCAATGAAATACTAGAGGGACATACAGGGAGCAATGATATACTAGAGGGACATACAACGAGCAACGAAATACTTAAGGGAAATACAGGGGGCAATGGTATACTATAGGGACACACAGGGAGTAATGATATACTAAAGTGACATACAGAGAGCAACAAAATACTTAAGGTATATACAAGGGGGCAATGAAATACTAAAGGGACATACAGAGAGCAATGATATATTAAAGGGACATACAGCAGGGAGCAATGAAATACTAGAGGGACATACAGGGAGCAATGATATACTAGAGGGACATACAACGAGCAACGAAATACTTAAGGGACATACAGGGGGCAATGGTATACTAAAGGGACGACACACAGGGAGTAATGATATACTAAAGTGGCATACAGAGAGCAACAAAATACTTCAGGTATATACAAAGGGGCAATGAAATACTAAAGGGACATACAGGGGGCAATGATATATTAAAGGGGCATACAAAGGCAATGATATACTTGAGGGACATACAGGGAGCAATGATATACTAGAGGGACATACAACGAGCAACGGAATACTTAAGGGACATACAGGGGGCAATGGTATACTAAAGGGGCACACAGGGGACTATGAAATACTAAAGGGACATACAGAGAGCAACGAAATTCTAAAGGGACGTACAGGGGGCAATTATATACTAGAGGGACATACAGGGGGCAATTATATACTTAAGAGACATACAGGGAGCAATTATATACTAGAGGGACATACAGAGAGCAACGAAATACTAAAGGGACACACAGGGGTAATGAAATACTAAAGGGACATCCAGGTGGTATGAAATACTAAAGGGACATCCAGGGGTAATAAAATACTAAAGGGACATACAGAGAGCAACGAAATACTAAAGTGACATACAGGGGGCAATGATATAATAAAGGGGCATACAGGGGGCAACGAAATACGAAAGCGACATACAGGGGTAATGATATACTAAAAGGACATACAGGGAGCAATTATACATACAGAGAGCAACGAAATACTAAAGGGACATACAGGGGGCAATGGTATATTAAAGGGACACACAGGGGGCAATGGTATACTAAAGGGGCACACAGGGGGCAATGATATACTGAAGGGACATACAGGGGGCAATGAAATATTAAAGGGACACACAGGGGGCAATGGTATACTGAAGGGACATACAGGGGGCAATGATATACTGAAGGGACATACAGGGGGCAATGGTATACTAAAGGGACATACAGGGGGCAATGGTATACTAAAGGGACATACAGGGGGCAATGAAATACTAAAGGGACACACAGACAGCAACGAAATACTAAAGGGAAATACAGAGAGCAACGAAATACTAAAGGGACATACAGAGAGCAATGAAATACTAAAGGGACATACAGGGGGCAATGGTATACTAAAGGGACATACAGGGAGCAACGAAATACTAAAGGGACATACAGGGAGCAATGGTATACTAAAGGGACATACAGAGAGCAACGAAATACTAAAGGGACATACAGAGAGCAATGAAATACTAAAGGGACATACAGGGAGCAATGAAATACTAAAGGGACATACAGGGAGCAACGAAATACTAAAGGGACATACAGGGGGCAATGATATACTAAAGGAACATACAGGGGGCAATGATATACTAAAGGGACATACAGGGGGCAATGATATAGTAAAGGGACATACAAGGGGAAATGATATAATAAAGGGGCATACAGAGAGCAATGAAATACTAAAGGGACACACAGGGGACTATGATATACTAAAGGAACATACAGGGAGCAATAAAATACTGAAGGAACATACAGGGGGCCAGCTGAATACAAAAGGGACATACAGAACGGACACAACAAAAGACTAAAGGGACATAACGCAACACTGTAAAGACATACAGGAAGCAAAGACGAATTAAAGGGACACTCAATGTACAAAGAAATACATAAATGGCATTTATTAGTGTGTTTATATACCAAAGGGGCTTTCTGAAAGAAACTGAATACTAAAAGGACAACCTAGGACCAAAGAAGTGCTTTTTTAAAAAGGACATTCAAAAAGCAACAAAATACTACTAGTAATTGGGACAATCTGGATAGCAAAGTAAGGGAGAGCCAAATTTAAAAAAAAGGATATTCAAAAAGCAACAAAATACTATAGGGAACGATCTGCAAAGCAAAGAAAGGGACAACAAAATTTTAAAAAAGGATATTCAAAAAGCAACAAAATACTAAAGGGGACAATCTGGATAGCAAAGTAAGGGACAGCCAAATAAATTTGAAATCCACAAACATAACTACTTTACTAGATGAAACCAAAGAAATTCTTTCCAAGCATGCCCAGAACAAAAATACTATCAACAGTGCGAAATCTGTTAAACTAAGAGTGATTTCCAGGCGCTATTGAAAAGTAGGCAGTTTGATTATGCTTCTCTTGTGTGTAAAGGGGAGACAATCCAACATCCGACTCAGTATTATCATTCATATCGACAAACATGTACATGAATAAAATGTTACCTTTGAAAATTAAAATCATAGTTATTCGCCTAGTGACAATATTAGACGAGTACGACGGTATTTATTTTGTTTTTTTCACAGGCAAATTTGGCTCATATGAGTTTCACGTGAAATGGTTCACATGAAATTCACCCGAATCAAGCTTATACATGAAACTCACATGAAAAAGTTCACATGAGTTTCACATGAAATGAGCTTTCATGTGAAATTCACGTGAATCTCATGTGAGTTTTATGTGAAAATCACATGAATTTCACATGAAAATACTTCACATCAATTTCACGTTTAAAGTTCACATCAATTTCATGTGAGCGAGTTTCATGTGAAACTCATGTGATTTTCATGTGAAATTTACGTGAAATTCACATGGATTTCACGTGAAATTCATGTGAGCCAAATTTGTCTGTGTACACTATCGATGCTGCTGCTAAATATTTTTGAAAGAATCACTCTCCAAATAAATATAAAATTAAAATCCCAATAAAGATATAAAACATTTAAAACATACAAGTACATGTACCTTCTTTAGCATTATACTTTTTTTCAAATAATTATGTAAAACGAATTATATCTTAATATATATTCTGGGAGAATATTTCAATAGCTGTTTCTTAAAATAGACCTAGGTCATTGGCAGATGTCAGATAAATCAAGAATAATCGGTAGCCACAATTTCATCAAGGACAACATTTAGACTTGAAATGTGGGTTATTGTATTTAAGAGAAATTAATTGCTAGAACTTCACCGACAAGTTGATATTCAGGGATGATAAATTGCCACCAACCATCTTTATAATGCATTTCTTTGGTGATGGTTCTGAATAAATAGGTCCAGATAGTTGGTATCTTTCATTTCATTGTAGATAAATCCTTTCTAATAAAAAGTCTTGCAGGAAATAAAGCCAAGGTCTCTTTATCTAAATGATTTGAATTAACATTGTTAGTGGCCTTGAAAAACACAGTGTCTATGGCAACTGATCAGGAGTCTTGGGTATCCTCAAAGTTCATTATTGAGTAAGCTTGATCGCAAAAATTGGACGCAAGCCCATATCTTTTTTTATTAGATAGGTAGAAAACATAACATGTATACATGTAATAGTGTAAGGAAGCTAACACAGAAGTCGCCTAAAAATTCCCTTGAATACTGTTAGTATTCCTTTAAAATCAGTATATCAAAATAACTTAAAAATTATTGAAATTAAAGAAAAAAATTTTTTTTTGGGGGGGGGGGGTAGTGGCCACCAACTTGCATATTTCATTAGTGGATTACACACCTCTGAGTTCTCTACCACATAACCAAGGTCCATCTTGATTGGTATTCGCAAAATACGTCGTGCAAAGAAAAAAAAAACGGCGCAAAAACAATAAGTCTCCCAAACTAAACTACGCATTGGGCGACTTAATTAAGACTTAAAAGGGTCCTACCCTACTAATACAGCAGTAATTATAAACAACACCATCGTGATTTCATCCGATATGTTCTTCAGTGAAGGCTGTCTTTTAAAAAATGTCGTTTTTAATTCTGTATAGCGCAGGGGCGGATCCAGGATTTTGTCAGGGGGGTGTCTCCAAATGACGTAAAACCATAAACTTCAAGATTAAGAAACAAAATCAAACTCGGTATATTGTTAAAAAAATAGAATGTTACCATGTTTAGTCGATCATGTCTAGTTCTTTTGTAAAAGTATAACTTGTAAGCCCCTAAAGTCCCCTAAATGTCCCTGCATTTTCGTGTTCATCTCCTGATGTGACAAAGTCACCTACCCATTTTTTTGGAATTGTACATATATTTACCTTGATCTGTTTGATCTGATTTTCTATCTATATATTGTGTTATTTATTTTTATTTTTTTGCAATATACATATGTTCTTATGTTTCTTTTGCCTGTCAAGTACACTTCAACATGACCAAGTTTTGACTAATTTTTTTTAGAATGACCTGTTTTAGGTAAGGTTATTATGAAACTGTGTTTGAATTTTTTGTTTATTATATACTGATGAAGAACATACGAATGTCCGAAATATCTATAAATCTATAAATTATTTAACATCAATTGGTCATGTTGCGTACATTTTCTAGACACTAAAATCCTTATATAGTCTATGAACAACCATGTAGTACATGTAATGATATTTTATAGATACTCCAACTAAAAAAAATTAATTGTCAAATTCAGTCATGAAAGCAACTTAAAAAGATAGGTATCTGCTTCAGAAACAGGAAAACATATTTTTTTTTTAAACTTTAAAATTGCAGGGAGTACAGAATTGTTAAAAAGAAGGAAAATGTTCGCTTCCTGTGCTTTTTTTTCATTTCCGGTCAGTCGAATTTGTCTCCCTTTCCTCATAATGGAATTAAACTATATCCCGAAATTAAATTGTCTAGAGTTGCGGAGCTTTGGTCGTTGTAACCAATAAAACTTTCTTTAAAAAGTAGAGAAAATAGAACAAGTTGCTTTCTTTAAAAAAAGCTTTATGTTTTTGCTTCCTACGGAGCAAGATTTTATTGATGAAATTAAATCTTTAAGGCTGGGTAATGTATTGATGAATATTTGTTGTACATGCAGCAAAAATGTATTAATTTTCATGGAAATTGGCTCAGCAGAGTCAGAAATTAGTTGAGCATATATATTCAGAGTTGACTGAGAAATAAGCTGCTTTTTTAAATTAAAAATACTTTTAAGTAATTTAAGCATTTTGAGTATTCAAATGTACTAGTGATAAATCACTACAAGAAACATTTTGCGTTTCATGAAGGCTGCGCTCGTTCGAAATATAAATTGTACGCTCGTCAATTTATTGAATTGTCGAACTCATGGATTTTTCATAACCCTTATCTATGTCGTATGGAAAGCCGTAGTGAATCTCCGCATTAACACTTTGTTTATAATTGGTGTCAATGGCGAAATGTTTAAGTTTTATGACTTCGACAATTCAATAGATTGACGAACGTACAATTTATATTTCGAACAAAAGGATGGGGCACACAATTTATTTGACTTTGGAGATGGGTTCAATTACTTTCAAAGTAATTGATTAAATTTTACTTTAATAAATATATGATTAAATTAAATTAACGATTACAGCAATTTTGAAAGTAGTTGATTAAATTACTGATTACTTTGCATTGTAATCATGATTACATCTGATTACAATACATTAAGGTTCAGAAAATATGTAATACTACATGTATATTTTTACTTGAAATCTGAAATTAAGTCAAGTTGGGCCCTGTTAAAAATCTTAGCTTCTAAAAATGTTTAACAAATTTGCATAAAAATAATAAAATGCAAATCTTCCAATTGTATCAAATGTACATATTGAACAGCAGCTCTCTACTCAATATAGTTTTTTTACTTTTCCTCAGTTCTTCTCAAATTCATCTCGTACCTTGATTTTTGAATTTCCATTTAATATGTTTCGCCCAACTTATTCGGTAAAATTTGTACTTGCACATTAACATTCCTAACAATAATCCCACGTACTGACTTCTCCAATAACGGCCCCTTACGATTTCAATTTTATTTTTATCCTTTAATGTTTTATTTAATTTCTAACTTTTTATTATGATTTATTTATTTTAGATTTTTCATTTAAATGTGGTTTACTTTCTAAATAATTCTTTAATTTTAAATTTATTCTTTTTCTTTGAGCGGTTAATATCGTCAAATTCCGCCCCTTTTGCTTTTAATATTATGCAGAGCAGACGACAGAATCATTAGATAGATAAGATAAGGGATCTAGAGGACCTCCAAATCCTTCATTAAAAAGCTTCCGAAAGACTATAGCGGTTCAGATCTTTAATATCTTGAAAGCGTTTGTTTAAACGGTTAAAGCGTCTTCACTTGCAAGACTACAAAACTCAGTAATAACTGCGCGAGCCTAAGGGCTTGCGCAAATACACAAAATTTAAATTTAGCGTGCATCAACGTGCATCAATGTGCATTCATCAAATAATTTGAAACTTTGCATTTTGACAGAAATTGCACAAAAAAGTCATATAAATAATAGGGATACCACTTCTAGTACGTTAGGGTCACCATTAATTCAATAGGTGAAATATCTACTAAAAAAAACAAATCTCTTAATGGAGTAGCTATATATCGTACAATTGACTGCATTTCTCGTCCGTGCGATGACCAAACTCAATAATCTCTTGTGTTTAATAAATTAGACAAACTGAGAGTTATTCCTGTTAGTGGCAGTCTTAAATGATGCATAAACAAGCTTGTCCTTACGAATAAATGGCGATCGTGAAAAATTAATAGCATAATGGTACAGTATACAATCCCATAAGTCTCATCATAATCAACAATAGAAAAATGATTTATATTTTTATTGTTTCACAAACTGGTATGCTTCTAGGTATGATATATCAAAGAGATGATAAAACAAGAGGCTCCCAGGAGCCTGAATCGCTCACTGAAATATAGGTTATTAGGCAAAATCTATTTGATATTGAATGAGTCATAAGTTTAAATAAGGGGTTCATCTGACAATATGTTTTATCTTAATGTAGAAATGATTGTACAGAGTAATATTTTAACAATTGAAACCATTTAATAATTTTCTTTCCTTCTACATTCTAAAAGAAATAACCCCTAAAATGAACAGTATTACAATCTTGACCTTAATTCATAATTTGTAGATCATGACGTGCTTAACAGTATGCAATTTACATTTCTTATATATCTCATATAGATTTTGAGATATTGAGCTTAAATATATTTTTGTAAGTGCAAAATTCATAAAAAAAAAACAAAATAAAAGGGGGGCAATTATTACTCTTTCATGGTTTTTTTTGGATTTCTTCAAAATTTCTGGGCTGGTTGATCATGAGGTGTTGATCATTGTTGTTCTCTATCAGAATTTTAAAATCTCTCACCATTTTAGTTATTTGTTTTACGATCAATCACGTTGCAATGTAATGAGGATAGGCTGTGAAAATGCTCAATTTTGATGTTCTAAGGACAATAACTCCTAAAATAAAAGGTCCTACAACGTTTTAATTACCTTATTACATATTTTGTAGATCTTGATGTGTTTAATTAGATTCAATTTAAATTACTTAAATATCTTGTATAGTTTTCACAAGATATTGAGCTAAACAGGTGGAAAATTTGCAAAAAATCCACAAAAAGGGCAATAACTCCTACATTGGTTGTTGGATTCTCTTCAAAATATCAGGGTAGGTAGATCTTGAGGTGTTAATTACTTTTACCTTGCCAAAATTTTGATATCTGTAGCCGTTTTAGAGTTATTTGCAAAAACTGCATTTTACCCTATGTTCTTTTTTAGCCACGGCGGCCATGTTTTACGATGAATCAAAAATTCTAAGCACCGAATGCAAATAAACAACCATACTAAGTTTAGTTGCAATTGGACTTATGGTGTCAGAGGAGCTAACGTTTAAAAAGTTAACGGACGACGGACGGACAACGGACACCAAGTGATGACAATAGCTCACAAGGGTCAGGTGAGCTAAAAATTATTGAAATTCAGAATGAACTCTTAAACAATGAAACAATAACCTTTTTTATGTATGCGGCCGGAAGCGACTGTTTTCTTATGTGGTAATTGAATTTTCCAAAAGCACAGGTCAAAATCGGTAGAGATACAATCATCACGGGAAAAACCTTAATACCACACGAAAAACAGACAAAAATTTTCTGCTACACAAAATAATGCTAATAATGAAAAAAACGATTCTGATGTGAATACATTAAGTATCTACAATGTATATTTTGTACGCACTGTGCGAGAAAAGAAATTGAGCGGAAGAAAAAAGAAAAAAAAGCCCCCTTCAAGTGAAATGGTCCGTCCCTTACTACAAAAAAGTGAAAGAACAAAAATATTACGACTTAAAATTAAACCAAATTGAAATGAATTTGGTATTTTCTTGTTTCGGGTAGCGAAAAGCTATACCAGTACATACGAAGCTTGTCGGTGTAAAATTTACTTATTAGCGTTCAGTTCCCTTTTGACAAGTCCAAATTTGCTGAAATTTAGTAACCATTTTATCTTTCATACATGTTGTACCTGTTTTTTTCGGGCCTAAATTATGGAAACCTTACCACAAACCATTGGCAACGCCGGAAGCAAATTTCTTTATTTCTCAGATGAGCGTAGATGTTGGTTTAAATGTCGTCCTATACCGGATTTGACCCACACGATCGTTGGCAACGTAAATTGATGCGCTATAGCAAGCAGGAACTGTCACTGTTGCGGAGCATCTGAGTTTTTACTCGTTTCGACCAGAGTTCACTTTCCTGATTGCGGTTTGGTTGTTACATTGTACATGTTTGTTTTGTTTGTTTTATTGTGATGATTTTGATTCTATCAGTTTTGTCTTAACGATTAACGATCTATGATTGATTGCTGTTTATCAAATGTCAAGTTGACAGTAAAGTCAAGTATTCAGGAAAACCTAAACAAATATCTAGTGCCAAGAAAAAAATATATAAAATACATGTTTGTTATCGTTTGACAGACCAAATATTTCGGTTCGCACCGTTGTATTTCATATTGCCTTCGAACTGAAATTTACAAACTGAACGTAAAAGCGCTTGATGCACATTTGTAGTTCTTAGCTTTCCGTAAGAACATGTGCCCAGTCCGTAAATGCATCGTACATGTAACGAACCTTATGAAATACGTAGCCACATCGTACTTAAACCCTTTTTGATTGCTGCGGATTTAAACGGAACCTAAACATATATATTAATGCGTTTTAATACATTTTAGTAGAGCTGGTAGTTTGATCCGTAGCTAAATTTGGGAAAAAAATAGATAAAGAACGAATATACACACGATTTTAGTACGGATCAGTACGGGAGTAATACAGATCACGTGATTGTTTGACTGGGGCATTAATGGAAAGATCATCAAAATTATCATATGTAAAATGAAACCACAAAACTGAACCTTTTAAAGGCCTTGAACATACTATTTATAATTTTGATGTTAAGAAAGTAAGAAGATATGTTACTTAAAAAACAAAATCACGCTTTTTATATTACAAAATTTGCATTTACTAGATTGGGTTTGTCGGGCATTGTTGTGGTTGCAAATTTAAAGATTAGTCAGTTAAAACATGTATGATCATTTATGATGTGGTTGTCGGGCATTGATTTAGTTACAAAGTTAAAACAAGTATGATCATTTGTGAAATGGTTATCGGGCATTGTTGTGGTTAAAAATTGAAAGTGCAAGATGTTAGATTATCCAGTTAAAAACATTTATGATTATTTGCGATATGGTTGTCGGCCATCATTGTGACAAGGTAGGATACGATCAGCTTGTTATAAACTTTTCTAAAAACAAATTACAGGAGACACGTTTTTTCTGTTAATACGTTAGATTAAAAAAAAACATGTATGATTATTTGCAATATGGTTGTCATATTCACGTTTTTCATATTACATAAGACATTTGCATATGCGTTACACTATTTAGTTGAAATATATTACTTGTGATATGGCTATTTCCGTGCAAGAAATTGATATGCATAACGTTTGTCTCTATTAATATTTTATCCGTTAGATTGATGAAAAGGGAATTTAATATATTAATGGAGTAAGATCGCAAACGATAGATAAATAATATTGTTTTTCATCAATGTGATCAATTTAACGCCGAAATATAATTCTTACGTTATTACAGAATTGCCTCGATAACGGTAAAGGACGTGACAGGCTTTGACGTTCCCGGATGTAAAAATGGTCGTCTGAGGACGAAGAACTATCAATGTGGTTATTGTTCCGGCATGTAACTTTTTGAGTGGAAACTTCTAATTAATAAAAGTAACGTCTGGAGATAGAGGATAAAAGGGGAAACATTGCAATCAATATTTACCAATCCAAAGTCACGTTGGACAGAACAGAATCACAAAACGTTTATTGAGTCGAATCCCGAACGATGTTTTTGAAATTCAATAATGCTTTTTTGTGTTTTCACGTATAGATTCGATGTTTAAATGAGTATCTTAATAGCGGAAAAGATACTCGCAGAAAACTGCTCAATGAAATATTAAGATTTGTAACTTAAAAAGCAGCTTTCAACAAAAATACTTGATTTGTACATATTACATGAAAGTACAATAAAGTAAGGTTATTCCATGCATAAAGGATTTTATCTTTTAGTTTACTCAAGACTTGTTTACTATTCTAATGTGTCAGATATGGATGGCAGAAAGTAATTTCAAGGATTGCATGATATTAATATCGGGATTTAACTTCGATATAAAGATGATTTGAATTATCAAGCGATTAAGTTTAATCGATGAAATGGATTGAAGTTTTCAAGTGCCAACATAATATAGTGTTAACTTACGGCATTTTAATTAATATTCTGGATAATTTTCTCACTAAATGATTTTTCAGACCATGGGGCGTTTTTTTAAGGTAAAAAAGTACAAGTTGTTTTTAATCGGAGTATTTCGTTTTTGTGAACATTTTGAATAAAGCAAAATGAGCTTCTTAAATTGCTCTAATCTAACACAGACCGGAAAAATCAAGGACGCCAATTTAGATTCGATTGTGCTAATGGTATTTTTATCGTGCATCCCTTTCGTTACTATCGCAGGAAATGTACTTGTTATACATATTGTGCTGAAGGAGCACAAATTCCGACAGAAAGCGAACGTTTTTGTTGTTTCTTTAGCGATGACAGATATTGCTGTTGCTATTTTTGTCATGTCTTTCTCGATTCTAAAACAGTTCGGAGACATGAATTGGCTGAGTAACAAGTATGTGTGTCTTTTATCTTTTAGTTTTGACGTTATGCTTACGAGTTCGTCCATCTTACATCTAATGTGCATGACAGTTGATCGGTTTATTGCTATTTGTAACCCTTTTAAATACCACAGACTAATGTCAGTTCGTTCTGTCACCGCTTTGTTAGTAGTATGTTGGACACTTCCGCTTCTCATGTCTTTCGGACTAATTTTTACAGAGATACATTCAATCGGTGTCGAGACACACGATATTGACTGTAACCCAAAGTGTTTGCTTAGAGTTAACATTTATTATGCCGTAATTTGCAGCGGAATAATTTTCTATATTCCTTCAGTATATATGCTGGTTTGTAATGTAAAGATATTCCGAAAAGTGCGAGATCAGGGACGACAACTTTGCAAAATAAGCAATACAAACCTTCAAGAGCACCAGGACATGCTATCAAAACGAGAGATAAAGGTTGCAAGAACTATAGCCATCATGTTAAGTTGTTTTTTTCTTTGCTGGCTTCCATTTTTCGTCATGAATATTATAGATCCATTGACCGACTATAAAATCAACAAGACGACATTTTTGATTATAACTTGGTTGGGATATATTAATTCAACAGTCAATCCTTATTTATACTATTTCTTGAACAAATCGTCGAACTGTACAACATTTTTTCAGAGAAAATTCTCTGTTTTAAACTGTTGCAGAACCAGGAAAAATGTTTGTGTCCAAGAACATCTAAATCGAATGGGAAACACTTTCCTGGTTTACAGTGAACAACCAAAAGTTTCACCAAAATCGTTCACTAATATCAAATCAACGTCAAACTGATAGAGCATTATGTAGTGTTCAGCTTTTAAAATTTTATTTTAAATATTTCAATTCATAATGCATGTGATTACGAGTTATATTATTATAAATAATTATACATTATACATGTCATCTTAAGATATAATCTGAAAGCAACGATGCTTTAGCGTACAAATTCATCATGAAAGCTCGCAATTCAATTATTCAATTCAATTGATTTTCCTGTTTCTTAATCTATTAATTGCGCTTACATTGTGAATTATTTTTCTTTTACTAGTTTGACTATTCATATTCCTTTTTAAAAGGGGTTTGCGAAAAGGTCCGTCTTTCTGTTCGTTACAACTCAGACTATATTTTATTTATCTCTGTATATATTTTCAACTTCTGCGCCCATATCACTAAATAGATTTCGATAAAACTTTCACCCAATCTTTCTACCATGCTCTACATGTGCATCTCCTCTTTTTGGCCTTGATGACCGAGTGGTCTAAGGCGCTGGCATAAATACCAACTATTGCAATAGATCACTATTCAATAATCACTTGTGGCAGCTTTATCGATTCTCGGTTTGTAATTTATAAAAACAGGACTTCACCAACTGAAAGCACTTAGGTTTGTCAGTTAACGTTACAATGTACTTCACTATGGTCAGTCGTTTCCTCTGGGTACTCCGGTTTCCTCACAATTAAAACTGACTGTCATATATGGCTCAGGTGTGTCAAAAAGGGCGTTTATCACACAAACTTTCGTATCTCCTTTTCTAATATTTCAACTGGCATAAAATATCGGAGTGGGGTATTTCCTTTTTAGCTGTGGCTAATATATTTTCTAGTTTAGAATCGGGTTGTTTTCTCTTGAGTTTCTTATTCTTTTTCTATTAAGAATTAATAATAAGCATATGAATCCAAATAAAATATTTAGCCCCATGTCCACCCACCTAAAAAAAATCAAGTCACGGTAATATTGTAAAATGGACTATTCCAAAAGACATAACTTAAGAATTTGATGAAATAGGGAAACATGAAGTTCATCCAAATATAAATTGGTGTACTTGTACATGGGATTACTTCTCATGTTTATACTTTGTTTTCAACCACTATCTAAATTTATGTGAATTCTCAAACTAAGGTTTAACTCCCTCCATTGTAGTTTTGCCCTTGGCTTTATTCGTTTGGATTTCGTTCGTTTTTTTGCATTTTGAACATCTTTTGAATTGTGGACTTCCTTTGTTTGGGTTCTAGCGCATCTGCTTATGAAGAATAATTTTCCGAAATGGCCATACAGCTCATAAAAAATAATTGCTGTTGCAGTTTAAATATGTGTTGTGGTCTCATGTTCATTTACTCCATATCCTGTCATTAAATAAATATTCTTTTTTTCTATGTAGTTATGCGCTTAAAACACTGCCAAATTCACAAAGACATAAATGAAAATCACAAATGAGTTTATTCTATAATATAAATGATGCTTTAACATATTTCATTATAATCAACTAAGTGAATAAAAAAGGATATTCACCTGGCAAAGTGTTATACACCTAAAAAAATGGCGGGAAAGGTGATGACGTCGTTACATTACTTTTCTGTTTGGTTCATTTTTTTCTTAAAGACTTCAAATGCTTATTATTTTTGTCAGATATTGGATAATAGAATAAAACAATTACTGTCATTTGTTTCGATAAATGTGCTGTGTTATTGACTTTTGAAAAACTAAAGATATTCACCTCGCCCTTCGGGCTCAGTGAATATCTGTTTTTCAATAGTCAATAACACTGCACATTTACCTCAACAAAAGACAGTAATTGTATAGTATTCAATGTGAAACATATAAATATAATGTAATATGTGTATATAAATATTATTCTATGACTTCATTTTTGGCGTACGTTGGAAAAAAATGGGCCACAGCAGATGGATTATTTGTTTGTAAAATATGTCTGAAACTATTCACATGGACAAAAATAAACACTGATTTAGTACAGCATGGCTGTGTACTTTCGCTATAACACACACAAAAAAAACAATAAATGAAGATAAAAAAATGGTTTGGTATTTAGTCAAAGTGATAGTTCTGTCATTGTTATGCCCCGCCCCGTGACGACATTTGAAGGACATAAAGTTTTACCAATGTTTAACCGTCCGTATATAATTTCTTATTTAGCAGACAGTTGGTTTTGTATGACCAATTGTACGTCCTTAGCTACTTTTAAACCTTTCGGACTTGTACGTCCGGCTTGTGGACCATACGCGGGGCATCTGTGTCCCATAGACACAATTCGTTTTCATTTTAATATAATCGTATTAATTCATATTTATAATAAAAGGTAATAGGAGTTATAACTCCCTTTTTCTAAATGCTTTAAAATGTTACAGTGAAAAAAAAAACAGAAACAATCTAAACACTGATTGAAAACGGGGTTGCATCGAGGATATAACTCCATGCAAGCTTATCAAATGTAAAAACCGACGTTATCTAAAGTCTCTAAAGAATACGCAATGTTTTGATAGAAACAAACGCACAAAAAACTCAGGAATTATATACCGTGATAAAAACCTCCAACCTGTCAATCAGAATTTTTGAAGAAACAATATCAAGGACACAGTCTGTTTTCTTCTTGCATGTTTTATTACTATTTTTAACAGGTTGTTTTGAAAGCTAACAGTACTACATCCATATCTCCATATTGATATTTGCATTAACTATTATGCTATAAAAATCATAACATGAGGTGTTTAAAATAAAAAAAAATGCTGCGTAATAATATATGAAATTAAGTTTTCTGCAAATTCCAATCTCAGTGAATTTTGATACGATTCATTCCTTCAACGCGCAAATTCAACTGTTTATTTGTTATGGCTAAACAGCAAAATACTCTAGACAAAGCTGAAGCAGAGACAGAGAGCCTGGCAGTCAACGGCGGAAGCTGAGACAGTAAAGCTAAAGTGAGGTATGGGAGCATTTTAATGGATGCATCTGACCAGGTTTATTGACATTCTTTAGTTTCTGACAGTCGAAATCATGAGTAACGGTCACAAACTTATCAGCTGCTGTTCTTCATTGATACAGTTACCTATACGTAGTCATTTATAGTTATGATACATAAACTAATACAGTGATTAAAAAAAAACGTTTAAAGCATTCCGTACATGTAAAAGATTATGCAATCAAAGTCAAACCTAGCGATTACTAAAGAGATCAGATGCTTTTTAAGAAACATTAAAGAGCGTTTTTGATATGAAATAAATATTGCGTAAAATTTGTATAATAAACATGTACGATTTTACGAGTCTAAGTAAAAGAAAAATGGGTTGCAGACGATGATTTATATGTCTGAAAGAGATCTGCCTTAAATTTTCGTATAAGCAAGTTCGCAATGGGCCAAGTGCGTGCTTTAAGCTGCTCTAGTTAATAAAAAAAAGTAATTCGTTTCAAAATATTTCCAAAGTAGACCAAATGTTTTAGAATTTTCGCAATTGATGATTACAAAAAGTCAACGAGTATTATATAAACTTTTTAACTTTAAATAGAAATGTCGGAACTCCTTGCTGTTAGAAGCAGAGGTACCAATATGGGGCATCCGAATGTCAAAAGTCCGAAAAGCCAGACCCAAAACCAGTTCACACCAATGAGAACGGGACAAAAAAAAACAGACAACGGAAACACAAATACTACATATTATCAATTGACAACGCGAACTCTAGTCGTAACAAGAGTGAACCCATGCGCGCCGGAAGAGTAATCAGTTCCTGTTTGCTATAGCAAACCGACTTTGTCTTATCCTGTAAACATTCCCTTTTTTGTGAACGAGTGATTGAGTGTGTATTGTTTCTTACAGTACTGTTTGAAAATGTTGTAGTATTGTGTCATATTGTTTGTTTACATTATTTTCTGTACCAATGTAATTGGCCGTGTGAGAATAAAGATATAAATAATATAGAAAAATTTAAACAAATATTCTCAATTGGCTAGTATATGTATACGTATAACTGGGTCGATTAATTGATGGGTGAGGCATACCATGGAAGTAATATATTGCTTGCATGGGCATACTGAGTTTGTTATATACTTTGTTAATTTATTCAAGATTAGATATGATAAAACAGTGAAATGAAATTAGTTGAAAACATAGTGAAAGAACCGGAATGAAATCATCCGTAGTTTCTTTTCACGCAATCATTACGAAAAGTAACAGTGTTTCATTGGTTACTGTAACTCAAATAACTTTTCTGTATCAAATCATTTCCGTGTTTTTGAAGAGTTTGTCGGGAGAGAATCCTTGAGAAGATCAGAAGCAATATGCTCATTACAAATTAAAGCAAGACGCATTGATGTACAGCATTTGCAATTTATTCCTTTAAATATTTGAAGTTTTGAATGAATTTTAAATACAATTTGCTTAAGGGCATACGATACAGTTTAGATCCTCCATTGACAAATGCCTGAAAATTTGCATTTAAGCTATTGTCAGTATGTACATTTAAGATATGAAAAGAAAACCACGTCTTAGCTGATCCGTAGTCTTTGATATCAGTGAATTCCGGTTTCATCAACCCTTAAAGTAATACCCACCTCGCCGTTGGCTCGGTGAATATAATTTTCTTCGGGTTGATAAAACCTGGTATTCACCTCTAACAAAGTCAATAAATCTATACGAATGTTTTATTATATGACTGTCAAAAACAAACGAAAAGAAATTTCTCCTCGAGAAAAAAAAATAAAGAAGAAAACGAAAACCCTTCACATATTAGTATTTAGAAAAACATCTAAAAACTTTTATTTTCTAAAAACCGTATTTGTAAATAAATATGATAAAATATCTAAGAGTGGAATCTTTATTTAAGTCTTCAAAATCAAACCATATAATACACATGCAATTTTACCAAGAAAGACTCATCTTGATAAATTGAGGTCCCAAGTTCACCCAATGACGTCACAGTCAAGTTCTATCTTTAACGACTGAAAGGTGATAAATATTCTATTTTTAGCGAATCAAAAGTCAAAACTTTTTATCAGTCTATTTTTAACAATTAAGGTTACCTTTGTCTCTGCATAATTCTATTCATGATATCCTGGTCCAATCAAAATGAAGTTAAATTTTTCATATATACAAAATTTTTATCGGTAATCATTACATTTTTCCTTTGATGTTTGCCCCTTATAAACCCTGTATCATGAACAGGTGTTTATCGTCGAACTTTTCGGGTGAGTAGGTGACAAGGCACGTGGTTCATAAAAAGTTCCTTAAAAAACATTAAAAAACAAACCTTTAATAACGAAAAAATCACATGTTGTTGCTCTGGGATTATTCATAAAGAGTATATAGGACTTTCTATAAATCTTGAGATCGAGTTTATCACTGGTTTATTGCTTCACCCTTCGGATTCACCATAAACCAGTGATAAACTCGATCTCAAGATTCAAAAGTCCTATATATATTCTATATGTCTCCTTATTTGCTGACTTGCAATGCTATCAATGATGGTAACGCATGGTAACAAGTGACGAGTTTGAATCGTCAAACTGTTAAAATAAAGTCTTTTCAATTCGTTTGTTTAGTTATTTCTAAAAATATCAATGACATGGATTTTTAATATGGTCGGTTTAAGATGCAAACATACCTATTTAGGGTTCGATGACATGGATGCTCAGGGTGCAATGACCTAACGTCTTTAGATAAGAAAAATGTCACATGAAACATTTTTTTATGGATTAAAACTGATACATAATTTTGGAAGCAGAACAAATTTTTCTACACTGTAAGAATTTATAAACATTTTACTCTTATTAAAACTTAATAAACCATTTATTTGAATAGATTAAATGTTGTAAAGACGGTAGATACATTTTAGATTTATCTGTTTATATTTTGAAAGGAATCAGTAAAGTGGGATATTTATGTGGTAAGTTTTGAATGAAAATAAACAGATATTTTTTAAAAGAGATGAAACGAAAATAATCAATTAAAACGTGATTTCCCAAAAGCGTTTATTTTGACACATTTTGGTATGCCCCCGTGAGTGCATTCAAAGCATTTATCAACATTTTTGGAAAAAATAGAATCCTGTCATTAAAAAAAACTGTCTAGTTACGTAAACAAACATTTAACGAAGTTAAAAAGTCAAAAACGCATCAAAAATATATATTTCTTTCTTTTTTAACTTGCTCCTTTCTGGTTGGCTAATATTTTAATAGTCTTTTATGCTTAATGACATGGAAATATTTTTTTATCGAAAACGTATATAAGGGGATAGAAATTCCATAAGAGTAGGCCCTCCGTGATAAATTACACGTCATGAAGATTCAAGTTTTATTGCTTGCCTTCTTGTTCTCGCAGGTTTCTGGATTCCTGAACAGATTTGCCAGAATAAAAACCGGAGGTATGTTTATAATTTGTATTTAAAACTTTACCAGTCTTTATTGTAGGCAAGTAGTCCAGTACACTGTCTGTAAATTTTACAGTGCATCTTGGTATCCATTCAAATGTTTATATCGTTACAAAATTAATTTGTTTAATGCATAAAGTTTTTGGGGGCAAATCGGAAATTAAAGTTCTTATACGATATGAGATATCACGAGATATGCTTGCTTGGGGAAAATGGCATTCCAAACCGCATTGAAACTGAATATATTGTAAATTGGAATACCTAGGGTGATACGGAATTTTAAGTCTCCATTGAGAGATACAGTATTTGTATGGAATAAGATGCCCGGTAAAATACGGTACATAAAAAGAAATAATGAACACCATTTTAAAACGATTTTTTTTTAAAGTCCATCACTTTTCAGAAAAAAAAATTTCGGTAGTTTTAATTGTTTAAAAACATCTAATTGATTTTTTTGTAAATTATTTTGTCGGTTTAATTTATATTTTGCTTGTACTGTTTTCGTAGTTTTAGGTTTTTGCATTGAGGTTTTCATTACATATTGCATGTGATAACGTACATGTCACATGTAGACTGTTTTCCTATAATATTTTTACATATTTATTTTAAATTTCTCAAAATTATCACGTTGATAGTAATAATAATTCCATTGGTTTACTTTCAATAATTTTTTATTAGAATTGTTACAAGAATATGAAACAATGCATTTCATAAATTATTTGGTGGATTTTCTGGTTCTTGAATATTGAGGATGTGCTCTAATATTTTAATAAATACAGAATTCCGTTTGGGTTTTTCTCAATGTTTTTTTTTATTAGAGTTGTAACAAGAGTATATAGGTACACATTGTATTGCTATATTTTTATTCATGTAAAGCACCAGACAACCTATAAGGACTCTAGAAAACTATTAACTACATAAATCTTGGAAAATCAGTTATACAGATACATTGTCATGTCGGGGCGGCATTCAGTTTTACTTGTTCGCGTCCTTACGTGCGTCCGTCCGTACAAATTTCTGTCAGGCTTTTCTTAGACTTGTTGCATTTCTTCTATTTTCCTGATCGAGGCCTTTACGCGTGGGCTTCTGTGTCCCATGTAACGTGTTTCTTCATATCAATAGCATTACCACTGTGACAAATGATCTAAAACAACCTTAATTTCATCCGTTGAAGTCGGGTTTAGGATTTCCATTTTAACAAAATCGGTTTCCATGTAAAATAAATTGAAATGCTGAAAATATTGACCAAATAACGCCTAATTATTAGTACTAAAAGAGTTCTAGACAAAATCTGTCCTTTAATAGTCTGGATAAAATGCATTATAAATGAAAATCGAATATATATGACGAAATTTAACAGATATACCACGGAGTACTAGTTAAAGCATCATTTAGAAAAAATAGTGGAATTAAGAGCCATGATCTACGAAAAAATATTTTGATTTATTTAGTTTCATTTATTGACATTGAGTAATGAATATTTCTAAACGCCAAGTGAATCAAATATCTTAGCTGGAAAACATCTCTTAATCTTTAATAAAATAAGAAATAAAATATAAAGTGATCATAAAATGAAAATTAAGTTCAAATGTACCTGTTGTTTTTGGTGACCTTTTAATATTTAAACGCAATTTTTAATAAATTTAGTTTATCTAGAAAAAAGACAAAAGAACGTACATCTTGCATGTGGATCAATGTTTTAATCAAGATTATCAATAAGTGGAAATATGTGCCCCCAAAAAATAGTTTAACCCCGCCACATAGTATGTGTCTACTTATTGTTTGTTTGAAAATAAATACAATTCGCACACAGAATTTTAAAACAAGTTAAAAGGTTCAAATCGGAAAAGTTTCTGACCTAAAAGAGAAAAAAAGGTGTTCCGTATCTAAAGCATTCACTATTGTCCTATATTTCAAATAATATTTTAAAACGTAAAAATGTTTTGAAATGGTTAGGTAAATTTACTGAATCCAAAAAAAATAATTCAACGAATTATTTGGGGTTCTTAATTACTGCTAAATCTGCCAATAAGGTTTTGAAAGTAAGTACAAATAGTGCTAAGAATTCCAAATGTAGTGATTTCAAAATTCAATGTTTTTCTCAACATTGCAATTTTTTGTAATAACTGTATATCTTGGAAATAAAACATCTCCGTAACATGTTCAACTATCCTAGGACCTATACCTTTTGGAAATACTGTCTGTAAAACGTTCTATTCTTAGGCTGCTCTTCGACATGGCAGGGGTTTTAAATATAGGGCTTTAAAGGTGGTATGAAAACTGGGGTACAAACTTTAAAAAGATTAAGGATCGGGGGATATATTCTGTTCTGGAGGTTAAGCTTGAGTTATACTTACTAGATCATTTTGAAATACTACAAATTTAGTTGCTTAAAAGGGGGCTTGATTTTGTAGTCAGTACCCTAAATTAAAACTCATACTTGTGTTATTTGGGCCCAAGGAACTGGGTGGGACATAATAAGAATGTTTGTCACCTGACCGCTGACGCGGATACTTTCATTGGTCCTTTTTTTAACATTGACGTTCATGGTTAACAAAAATGCACGTTTCATATGACAACTTCCTGTAGTTCTCTGTGTTTCCAAAAATCATCGGAAATAAATAATTGACCAATTGAAGCATCAGATATTGTCAGCTGACAATATGTTGTGTCCTTCTTGAAGGTCCAATGTTTTCGAACATCCGGTCTATGTATACGCGTTATATAGAAAAACTTTTTATATTTCAGAAAAACAGTATGCCCAAGATGAAACAGTATCTGCCCGTTGTAATAATGACCGACTTGTGGTCATCGTTACAGTGGAGTATGGCACATTCGATTTAAATGGGTGTGGTGATCCCGACGCCAGAGAAAGAGTTATGGACCTTTGTCAGGGAAAAAAGGAATGCACCTTCGACGTTTCTGATACTTTCTTCACCGGAAGCACATGTGCGATAGATGTCGACGAAGTGCTGAAAATTGGGTACACATGTGAAAAAGGTAAACTTTTATTTCTTATAACTTTGCTTCAGGGAACACGGAGACTGGTTTTAAATTTGTTTTAATCTTTTTTTCGAAGGGTGTTTTGTTGATAATAGCGAGCACAGCTCGTAGCGGAGAGCTCTACAGCAAGTTCCCGCGAAAAATTTGCCTTATGCTGATATTGATTTTTTTTTCGTCCGGATATGCTTCTCACAATTTCACGTGCACAGTTTATACAAGTTCGATGTGAATTTGAAAATAATTACCAATTTTGCAACTCGCCTTCCAAAATTTTTCTATGTAAACAGAGAACAAGAAGAAAAATATTCTGATGACGACTAGTTACTTCATTTTTTAAGTAAAACAAATTTTATTCATTTTTTTACATTTCCTTTTTTTACGCTCATTCGGCCCAAATACCTCGTCCCAATCTGAACGTTCTAGAAAATGAACTGATTACAGAAAAAATAACTACGATCAAAATAGTTAACATTTGCATCAAAAGTGTCCACGTCTTTTCGGGAATGGGGTCCTCTAGATCTTATATTCTGAATTCTAAACGATTTTATTCCTCAATTGAGGCGTGGAACTTCGTCATATGAGGGCCAAAAAGAGTATCCAGCTTTGATGTTTCATGGCAGGTATAGGGGAGCCTTCTTAAACTCAAAATGTATGTAAAAATACAATTAAGCTGTTCATCGACATCTTATAATTTTGCTGTGCTCGCATCTAGGCAATGCCTACCTCATATTAAATAACAAAATGTTCTAGTCGATGTGAGGAATTTAGCGGACTTTGCAACTATAACGCATATTACAGCGAATATGTTTCATGATGTTACAAATGTAGTTTACATTGGGAAAAAACCCCGACAGTTTTTGAAACTGATTAGCATACATGTAACACTTTATAATTTGTACACAATATAGCATAAACCAATCAGGAGTAAAATTTCAGTCTTCTACATCTGAATGAATGAGTAACCTACAGTTTTCAGACAGGAAACCAACAAAACCAGAGAAGTAAAAATCGAATGATTTAACATCAAAAAAGTTAATATTTAAAAAAAACCCTCTATTATTACATGTTGTCAATTATTAAGGTCCACAGTTACATGCATTTTTCCAATAAATAACATGCGTGTTACTTTTACAGGTCAAGTTTTTAATCAAGGTGACACATTCGAAGCGATTTGTACCGCTGAAAATGTCGTTTCTATTTACTTTGCCGTATACGGTAACGTGGGTAGTACATGCAGCGACTCCGGTGCGTTACAAAAGGTACAGGATGAGTGCAACGGGAAGCAATCTTGTTCTGTTGTGATTTCTGATGCTTTCTTCTCCGACTCAACCTGTCCAAATGGTGTCGATGAAACTTTCCAAGTTGAATATGAATGTATAACAAGTAAGTAGATTACGTTTTTTAAGCATAGGTGGACATTTTTAACGTCAATATAACGTTACCTCTTTTTATCACGTGGAAAACACAAAAACACGCTATAAAAATCACGAACAAAAAAGAAAAAAAATGTTGCCATTTAAAGATTATTCAGGTCATAAAAAACAACTATTTGAAACATGATTTTTTATTATTATTTTATTCAAAATATTTTATTTTTATCATTTTAATCTGTAAAACATTTTTTATTACTTATTCGATATGGTTTTTATCCTATGTCACAATTTCGTTTGATGTTCATAAATATTGGATCTAGATCAGTTAAATGAGTTAAAATAAATAAATTAAAATTGTTATGCATAATAACTTAACCACAATAAATTATCATATTTAACAATACTTGTCACATAAAAAAATCTTTTTTAATATTTGTATTTCTTATACGTGATTTACACCAGATGCGAAACTTTCTCCTCTAAATATGTTTTTAGCCCTCATCTCCGAAAGTAGAGGCTAATAGTGTTTGGGTCTGTTTGTTCGTCCGTCGGTCAAGTCGGTTATGTTGGGAGATGTGGCATTATGTCTTATGGACTTATTCTTGTTTCCATTAAAAAATCATATTTAAAAAAAACCTATCCAGATAAAAACCAACACCCTTTCAAGTTAAATGGTCGGTGTCTTACAATTAATTACTTTTCCTGTCATAATAAAGTCATTTAGTTGCAAAAAAACTATGTTGATACATGTAACTAGCAAAATTTCACAATGCTTTAAACCGGGAAAACATCTGGCAGCAGTTTTATTTTTGCGATTTTCGCGTTGGCATTGCTAGCTCGAAAATTAAATGGCGCGAATATGTCTGTCTTCCTTTGTAGTTTATGGATAATTATATCAAAGTACGAACTTATATTTAGTCGTCCTACCAGAAAAAAAAACGGGCCAAAAAATTCTCAGTCAACAGTATTCATTAAGGTCTTTTTATGAAGCCTAGCTGCAACTTGTTGCAAAGCGACATATAGGAAGCACTTGGCACTATTCGTCGTCTTGAGTACTGCGGCGTCACGTAAACCATATGCTTTCGTCGCAGTTTTCTGGACAACTACATGCCACAGACGCTTGATATTTCGCACGTTCCTTTGTTCTCTAGTACTCTATTATGTTTCATTTAGGGGCTTATTTTGCCGTCCCAGGCCCTCCCCAGAAAATCAAATGGTCGGTGCCTAAGACTGCAATTCAGTTTTAGCAATAAGAAAACGTGCATGACGTTTCTTTTCTTTGTCTGGCCATAGAACTTTGGATTTTTAAAAGATTCCAACTTTTGCAGAAATATCGAGTAAACGAGATCTAGTTTGCACACAACTTTTTACCCCTGTCTGTTTTATAGTTCCAATTGAAATATATTCCTAAAAATTACTAAAAATGACGTCATTCGGATCGAAATTCTCCCGCGTTACAAAGACTCATTTATTTTGTACATATCATCATACCACTGACCGACTTTTACTTTTTTTCTTTCTATTGAAATGTTTATTATTGAGCTTATACATGTCATTCAAAAATCGCTCGGACTCACAAATAATCTTGTAATCCCTACGCAACGTGGAAAAGGGAACGGCTTGATGAAAAAAAATTAAACATTTTAATTTAGAATATAAGTAAGACGTTGAAAGATATATTTTTCACAATATTTCTTTTTACAGTTCGCATCAATTTTTACAAAAATATCATTTAAGTTGCTTAAAATATGTTTATTATTGAGTTTATCCATGTCATTCAAAAATCGCTCGAACTCACAAATAATCTTTTAAGCGCTACGCAACGTGGAAAAGGGAACGGCTTGATAAATGTAAAGTAAACATTTTAATTAAGTTGAAAGATATTTTCACAATATTTGTGTTTACAGTTCGCATCATTTTTAACAAAAATATCATTTAAGTTGTTTCTTTTTCAATAAATTCAAATAGTTAAGGATGATTTTCTATATGAAGCATAGCCAAAATGTAAACCAAGGTACCCTATTTCGTTTGATGTACAAAATAGATTTATGGACCGTATAAATAGATTCCCGTGAATAAATCAAATAATAATAACTATGCTTGACTAGATATCAGTTTACTTGGTGCTGAACTGGGGTATTTAGTTATCAAAGGTTATTTCATTGATGTTTTGCGTACAACATACAGAGGTGCGTGAACTTGCGAATAAAAATTCGGGCAAATTAAGCAGACCAATATGCATAGGCCCCATGTACCCATATGCGCGCGCAGCATAGGACATGCAGGGCCTCTCGCATTTTAAGCTTTAGGGTGGAGGGATATTTGCACTGATATTTGAGTATTGGCATTTTTAAAAACGAAGTATATATGCTTTTAATTGATTACATATGCATTTATTTATCAAAACAAATACCATTTGATAATTCACAGAAAAATAATTTGTTAATTTCATCATGTTTTAAGGTTAGTGAGGAGACCTGTCATGTGACCAAAAACAGTTAAAAATGAAAAAAAAAACAAGTGCAAATGTCACAACTACCTTGAAACTTGTGTTAAATAGTTTTATTTAATAAAACTTAACCAAAATAAATTAATTTGAGCACAAATAAAACAACCATTCCTTTATAAATAAAATTTTCAAATAAAACAAGGGAGATAATCCACTTGAAGAATGACCAAAAAATTACAAAGATTTGTATTGTAGACAGAAAATTAAGCTGGTGAACCCCAGTTTTTATTGTTTTATTTCAAAATATATTGTATTCCATTGATTTTTATCAAATAAAAATTAAATTTAAATTCGTGGATTTTTTCAGCGACAAGATTTTATGCTAATTATTTGGCCTTTCCTATATAATCTATAGTAATTTGAGCAAACTTTGAGCCTAGATTTTGGGAAAACAAACCTGGAAAGGGGGTCCAATATTTTTACACAAGATAAAGTATATACCTAATATTAATATATAAAAAAAATGATCATTTTAAATTCGGCATTATTTTTGGGGCCAGGTTTCCTCACTAACCTTAAAACGATAAACTTAATTAAAAGCCGTTTAATATAACGTAAAAAAATACTTCAACCTTTTGACTTTTTTCTAAGGCGGATCAATTGCGGTTAAGCAAATGAGATCCCGATGAGTTTTGTCTATCATTTGTGATCTATCTACCTGTACTAGGTAATTCTATGTGTTTTTTTTTTACTAATTCCAGACCCTTGTGGAACATATTACTGTGCAAACGGCGGGTCCTGTTTTCTTGACCAATACGCCAATCCAGAGTGCCAGTGCTTAGGACAGTGGACCGGAGAAAGATGCGATGGTATGTTATATATATAATTATTCACTGGACGAATACGAATATGATATACTATAACCTTCTATTGCTGTTTGCTATTTCATTCAACTTTACTGAATAACTAAAACATGAACAAGCATTAGCTGCTCTTAGAATTATCATATAAAGTTTTGAAAATTTGCAGCGCGACGGGTGTTCTATTATAGCAGGCAGGAATTGCTTACTCTTCCGGAGCACCTGAGTTTTCTCATTACGACTACAGTTTGCGTTGTTTATTTAATTTAGTTTTAGAGTTTCCGTGTTTCATATGTTGTCCTTTTTTTCCTTCCTGTCCTTTTTTTGTTTGTTGGTTTTGTCTCTGCACTTTCGGACTTTGACTTTCGTCATGATGGAGTTTCACAACGGATCTTTTCGTGAAAAAAAGCTGTATGCGTATTATAAAAATTACTAACACTTTCTCTGTATAAATGAATAACTTTGTTTCATTTAGCTGACCCTTGCGAAGGTGTGTCATGCTCTAACAATGGACAGTGTTGTGCTAGTTCAACAGGTTCTACCAAATGTCTTTGTGATAAAGGCTTCAGTGGTGTTAACTGTGAAATTCCGGGTAAGGTTTCTTTTAATAAAAAATAAAAACAACTCCACTCAGCTTAGAGCTGACTTTAAATGATAAAGTGAAATGGGTATATATATTGTACGTGAATAAACATGTAGAACATGTAGAACTACAATAACTTTAAAATGAACATGATACTTTATCTGTTTCATTTTTTTAATATATCTGTAACAATACTTTTAGCTTAGAATTATTCATATTTAATCGAATGCATAGTTCATGAAAAACGATTTATTCACACACTTACAAATGATCCAAAATTATGAACATGGCTCTCCTTGTTGTTTTCCTTGTAATTTTTATTTCTGACATCTGTGGAGTGAGTACTGCTGGTGGAGTTTTAATTTAGCCCGCTTCGTCATTAACTTTTGTGCTGAAGAACACATCAAAGATATTTGGACTTGTTTTTTTTGGCAGTTCAGAGTCCAATATGAAGCGGGGTTATCCTTTTGTGAGCTCGCTCACAGTATTACTTGCTTATCTTTACTTTTCAAAACCTCAAAAAGGGATTTGTTTATCTTATTTTAGATGACCCATGCGACCCAGATTTTTGTTCCCCTAACGGTCAATGCATCAACAACGCAGGTGTTCCTCAGTGCCAGTGTAACCAAGGCTTTAGTGGAGAATTTTGTAAAATTCCAGGTGAGCGATGTCTGCAAGCTGTTTGTTTGTTCTCATATTTTTACATTTGGATGTTTGGATAAATAAATCTTTTGTGTGTAAAAAATCGTATCGAAACAGAAATTATTAACAAAACTATTTTTACCTGAATTTACCTTTATTATGGATACATTACCTTATGAGAACCTATTTGTCATAAACACCTCAAAAGCTCGAAATAAATTTAATAACATTATTTGTAAACGATCGGTTGTTTATATCATTTGAAATATATCATTAAAGATTATAAAAATAACTAAAACATGTGTGTTATTTTTGTTATTGTCGTTGTTTAAGATAACCCGTGTGATACATCACCATGCCAACCAACTGGACAATGTGTCGTGAATTCAGCAGGAAATGCAGAATGTCTTTGTGATTTGGGCTATAAAGGGGCAGATTGCAGCCAACAAGGTTTGTATTTGGACATCATAAAATTCTTCATAATTTTGCTTCTAATATATTTTTGCATCGAAAAACAAAGAACTTTGAACAATAAAAACATATTGTCATAAGGAGGTTTGCTCCTCTACCTTAAAGAAATTAAAATGGATAAAATTGCATTTATTTTCAAGAACATGGACATACAATCAGGATAATCTAGATGAAAATGTAGGTCAATGTGCTCGTTTTCATGCTATAAGCGCTTATAGTTTTTTTGCGGGAAAAGGGTTTTCTCTAGAGTTTTCATTAGATTTGCATTGCCACTTAACGGCAACTTTAAACCTTGTAAAATGTATGACAAGGTAAATAGAATTTCTTTAAGCATTGTCAACTTCATATTTAGTATATCTATTTTTGAATTAATTATTAAAAGAAATTAGAGGTTCATGGGCAAAAATCTCAAACTTATAAGATAGTTAAATTCCGAGGATCTCGAAAATCTCACAAAAATTCCAAAGCATGAGGAGCAAACCTCCATAAATGTTTTAGTATTCCTGTAACAGTGAATAAAGTTTTTAGGATGTGTGCTATTGAAATTAGTTATTTTACAACTAATGCACCATATGCTTTTCAACCTAATCAATAGATAATAGTGACTTTATAATAAAATAAAAAATCAAAGCGCTAAAGCGTTAAAAGCAGAGCTAAATCTAAACACTAAAATAAAGAACGATCTGTTTTTCATCAACTTGAAACATATTAATGTTGTTCGTTTGCTCCGTCCACTTATACATTTGTTATGAAATGCGTAATTTGACTCCACCCACTTGAATAAATATGACGTATTGATTAAATAAAAGGAAAAAGGTCAACAATGCTTAAGTGTACATCAACTTTAGTGTATCGATATGTGAAATGTAGTGCACATTTATATCGTATATATTATAGGGGTATAAAGATGAACCTCTTAGTTATTTAACGACAACCTGTATAACATTTAAAACATTGAAACAATAATTATACCTATGAATATTCTATGAGAGATCCTCTGGTAGGAATATTGCTTGACCGATTTACCCTGTCTAGACGATAATAAAACGCGAAAATGAGTACATGGAAATCTGCTCAAAAATCGAAACTAGACACACAAAAAAACAATTTGAGTTAAAACAAAACAAAGATTTTCAATTTCAGTGTAGTTTTTAAAACCTGAAGAAAAAGAGGCATTTTATACTCTGCCTATTTTAAAGCATTTTATACTCTGCCTATTTTAAACATTTCTCTTCGCTTATGGAATAGAATTTTGAGAAGTATGTCATCTCAGTTAACGAAAGGGTTAGGGTAAAAAACAAGAGGCTCCCAGGAGCCTGAATCGCTCACCTGATCTCTTATGCTAAAGCCTCTTACAATGTACCTAGTGTGCAAAATTGTCTACATGTACTTGAAAAGTAACATTAAATAAACTAGTTAAGATAGAAAACACTCTTTAGATCAGGAATACAAAGTTACAAAGCTTTCAAAAAAACTCCAAACACGTTAAAATTGTTTGAAAAAAATTAAAGGGGTGATAACTCTTAAAAGGTTGATGTGACAATTTTGTAAAATCATTTTTGAATATTTCAATGAGCTGAACAATTTGCAATGCTAACTTTTCATCTAGCTCTTTTGGTTTTTAAGATAAAGTTCAAAAATTGTGAAAATTGTCGATTTTCTCGATTAGGGGGAAATAACTCCCCACGATGAAGAGTTTTATAGAGCTGTTGATGCTGAAGAGGGATAGTTGCTTTGGATATTCTCTATCTCTAATACTTTTCATGCATCAAAAACTATGGTTTGACCCCCCCCCCCCTAATCTATTTTAAGCTACAGCGGCCATCTTGGTTGTTTGGCATGCATAAATTTCACGAACTTGGTAGAGGACATCCTAGAAAAAAATTAAGTGTACAAAGTTTGAAAGCAATTCCTTATCAATAAGTGGTTTCAGAGAAGAAGATTTTCAAAAATCAGTTACAAATTGATAGAAAAAAAAACAGTTAAAGAGTGATAACTATTACAATTTTGACCCTGAATTCAATTTAGAAGCTCTCAATACGCTTAACAATCTTGCAATGCTAATTTTTCCTCTAGCACCTACGGTTTTCAAGATAAGAGTCCAAAAACGTGAAAATTGTCAATTTTGACGTTAAAAGGGAAATAACCCATATAAGGAGTCGTCCCACAACTTTGACTCTAGGAGGAGTTTCTTAGAGCATTTGATGCTGAAGAATGAAGATTGCTTCAATTTTTTTCTACCCTCATACCTTTTTGAGCTATCAGCTAAAAACTATTGTCTGACCTCCTGATCTATTTTTAGAAACAGCGGCCATGTTGGTTGGTCAACGTGCACAAATTTCACAAACTTGGTAGAGGACATTCTAAAGATTAAGTGTACAAAGTTTGAGAGCAATCCCTATTAAAGTGGTTTAATAATATCTTTGAAGAAAAGTTTATGGACGGACGACGGACGCTTTACGATGACAATTGTCACATGACCCTTCGGGTCAGGTGAGCTAACAAAAAAGCATGCACTAGTAAGCACTTTTAAAATTTTGGAATACAAAGTAGGCAAATGAAACTTTAATAGATAAATATAACACTCCTAAGCCCACCAAATTTGTGTTTTTTAGTCACCGGCTGTGACCTTGAACCTTGTGAAAATGGTGGTCAATGTATTGAAGGTGGACTGCCCTCCTGTGATTGTACAATGACGCAATATTTCGGGAATACGTGTGAACGTAAGTAGACCTATATAATAAACTTACCTCAAAACAAAAATATAATAAGTGAGTGAGTGGGTCAGTCATTCAGTAAGTGAGTTTACGCCCTAATAATATTATTTAGGCTATTTTAGTGCACAAATAATTTTATAAAATCAGAGTTTACCGTTTTAAGAAATCTTTTAAGGCATATTAAGGTGGCTTCCTATACGTTTAATTTATTAATAAAAATGTTTTGCGTATTTTTGTTTTCTTCCTCTTTCAATTTTATCCATTGTTTCCTATGATAACAATTATTAATAAAATCATTACTCATGATTTCATTTAGCAAATTACGCGTCAATTAAGCCGATCTGGATAATAATCTACTCATGTCATTGGTCAGTGTGTATGGCCATGCATATCTTCATTCAGAAATTGTAAATATACACGAAGTGCTAATATATGTTTCGCCAATTTTATGTTAACTATGTTTATTTATAAAATGCTAAATGTTTGTGACTTTTATTTCTTAAGTGTTATATCTCATTATCTATATTTTGTATGGTTTTGATGATATCTGTTATTTATTAAGGTACATGTAGTGTCATAAAACCCCCGACGCTGTTTACAGCACAAGATGACCGGAATGGAAATTCATATCTATTTGAAAAGTCCTCTCTTAATAGTGGTTCATGGTCGGATGCAAATGTAAGTTTAGTAATTAAAATTAAATATGAATTCAATATAGTCCTATTTCATGTATTTTTCAAACGATTTTCGAGTCCCATTTGTCAAACGTTTCTCGTATTGAATGGTTCAAAAATATAAATTGTAGCATGATGTTTTCTAGACTACTGGTAGGGCCCCGCAGGGTAAAAAACAAAACATCCACCGACTTTAAAACAACATTCTCATAGAATATGTCTTGAAACGACTGGGTGGCCGAGTGGTCTAAGGCGCTGGTTTATATGCCACACTATTCATCACTAGCCGATCACCTCTGAGCTGGTGTTCGAGTCCCATTTGTATTTAACAAGAAAGGGACTTCCCCAGCTGTATGTGATTATGTTTGTCAGTTACCTGCCCAAGGTCGGTGGTTTCCTCCGGGTCGGTTTCCTCCACCATTAAACACTGACCGTCCTACATGGCCCAGGTGCGTCGATAAAGGGAGTTAAACACCAACACACACACACACACACACACTTGAAACGAAATTTAAGGGTTTTTTTTTAAAACAGACCTTAAGATCTGTGGAGGTATCTTGTTGGAACCCTACTAGTGCAACGTAACATATCGGTTTTATATCATCTCGCTGTGATCTTAAGGTAAATTTGAAAAACGCCTTCCGTTTTTGAACAAAGGTTTTGATGCCATTAATTTAGGTAACTTTTTACACCACAGATCTGTTACAGAATATATCCCTCCTTATGCAAAGACCAAAGTGTTCACACATCATTTCTAATTCCTATACTTCCACCATTGCACCTAAGGTATATTTAACTACAATACAAGTTTTGCGTGCGGGATTACCAAATCAACGCCATCAAGGCTAAACCAGCTGCAGACTGTTCTTGTGACAAATACCCATTCAAATATAGTCCCTCTGGCCACGTCATTACCGGGGACCTCAACAACGTGGGAAATGACCAACTCCGCGATGCATTGGCCAAAGAACTTATATATCGTGAGCCTAGAGCAATACACTAGAACCATGATTTCATAACACTTATGGATTCAGTTGAGGACTATGCCAGAAAATGGGCAAAAAAAGAACACCAAAAATATAGTGATGTTCTTTCTGAGTTGGTAAAGTCTGTGAGGTCGTTGAAAGGCTCGATGAGCACCAAGACTACATCATTCAACAACCCTGATGTCGTAAAGATATTGCCCACATAATATGACAAATATGTTGTCGTATCTGCTGATAAACCGTCTTACAACATGATTTTTGTTTGCAAAAAACACTGTATTATTTGTTTAACAGCTGAATTAGGGTTTGGTTGTACCAGCAAAAGCACCACATATACAGCAACAACACTATCAAAGGAAGAAATAATCACAAATCATAATTCTGTTATTTTTCCTTTGACATTGTTCTATTGACAAAAAGAACAATAACGTTCCATCCTTGTGTTGGATTCCGAAGTTACATAAAACACGCTACAAGCAACGTTTAAGTCAAATGTACAACTAAACCTCTTTCAGTTTTGTTAACATCAATATTGACGGCAATAAAATCAAGCTTTCAAAAGTATTTCGATTGAATTGTTGTTAATCAAGAAATGGCGTCAATCAAATGTGGATTTTCAAAAATTCTGAACTGATGGAAATTCTCCATTCTTAGTCATTATCATCTTGTAATAGCATTTAAAACGTTTGATTTCTCTACATTATATACTTCAATTCCACATTCACAATTAAAATCTCGTTTTGGCACAGTTGATTAAGCGTAGTTTTATATAAAAAAAAAACGGAAAACGCAGGTACAAGTATTTGGTACTCGATTATAGAAAGACTTATTTTGTCATCCAATAGTCTAGTAAGAAAAACTGATTTACAGAAGATCTAATAATAGAAATGCTTAACTTTTTTATCGACAATTTATTTGAACACGTTGGTGGACGTATTTTCAGCAGACAATAGGTATCCCAATGGGCACGAATTGTGCACCATTGCTTGTCGATTTGTTTTTTATGACTTATTACAATCACTTCTAGACAAAAAGGACCGCAGACTTGCTTTAACCTTCAATCTTACATTTCGTTATATTGATGATGTCTTTCACTAAATAATCCTCAATTTTGTGACTATTTACATCTCATATATATCCGAAAAAAGGGACACTACAGATTCTAGGAGGTCCGCTTCATATTTGGATTTATTTCTCGAAATTGACACACTAGGAAGGCTTTGTACAAAGCTCTATGACAAACGTAATGACCTCAACTTTCCAATAGTCAACTTTCCCTTTCTGTGTAGCAACATTCCGTCCGCTCCATCATATGGAGTTTACGTATCACAATTGATTCGTTATTCCAAAGCATGTTGGGAGTATAACAACTTCCTTGATAGACCTACACGGCTGACAAGAAAATTGCTAGCACAGGGGAACGTTGCTCCCAGGTTTTTGTCATTACTCAAGAAATTTTACGGACGACATCATGTGCTCGTAAACAAATACGGGATTTCTATCTCTCAATAAGCACAGATGTTGGTTTGAAACAGAGTTTTGTAATGTCATCCTTTCCGGATTTGACCAACACTAAATCGATCTTTGCCAACGTGTGTTCTTGCAAGCATATACTGCTTACTCTTCCTTAGCACATGAGTTCACTCTCGTTTCGACTTGAGTTCACGTTGCTGAAAGCGATTTTGTTGTTATGTGCGTATTTGTTGTTGTTGTGTGGTTTGTTTCGTTGTGATGATCGTTTTTTTTTTGTCTACCGATTTTTGTCTTAACCCCTTTGGTACACCTTTGCTTCTTTTAAACCTGTTTATAAAAATATTTGACTAATGGCTTTGAGAACTAATGATGACATCGCAACTACATCTTATCGTATAAGTGTAGTGATAATGAAATGAATATAGGAATCCGTTCATGATATAGTTCTTAACAGCGTGGTCTCAAAGTAATTTAAGCTTTGCCCTGAAATTAAACATAAAGATACATATATGGACGCATTCAAAATTGTTTTGGTAAAACGAGTACCTAAAAATTCTGTTTACAACATTTTAATGTAGATTAAGCAAGAAGCAAATGTGTACTAATAGAGAATTCTCGATAACTGAGTGAGTGAGTTGGTGTTTTACGCCCGTGCAACGCTATATAGGTTATTTACAGGCGATGAACATGAAAAGGATGATAAAATGAACATGAAATGATTATAATAAATGAAATTTGGGGGTGGGGTGGGAAACAAAAACGGTAAATTTTGAAGAACCACAGGAAAAGGGTAGAGGTGGGTAGGGGCGGATAATTTATGTGGTGCACTACTTGGCGGTCAACAAAGGTTTTTTTACCGTGCATGAAGCGTGGCACTCTCCACACACGTTGGCCCACTATGGTCAGCGGTCAGGGTTTCCGTATTATAGACCTGACAACCCCTGCAGACGACCCTGATCGCTCGAGCGAACGTAATTTTACCTAACTCAACGAAAGGGTGATTCAAAACGAAAGCAATTTTTCAGAAAGAATTTATTGTTTAAAATTCTTAATACCCTGTCTCTTGAAAGTTTTAGATTGTTATGCTCTTTATTATATTAAAATTATTTTCATTTTAATTTCTTAATTGAAAACTAGAAATACTATGAGCAACTAGCTTCTCACAAATAAATCCCGCCACCCCCCCTTTTTACTCAAAAAGGTCAAAATCTACTGGATCAATTTTCAAAATAGGAGGTGCACTCTACATTATATGACAAAGATTGTCTAAAAGTCATGAAAATCCATTGAGGAGTTAAGAAGGAGTTGCAGATAAGAAATAGATTAACCTCACCTAAATGACTAAGTCCATTTTTTGCATATTGCTATGGAAAACTTCAAAATCAATCAGATCAAATTTTAAAATAGGAGATACACATCTATGTCTGTCACAAAAATGTTTGATTATTGGTGGGGTTGGGAAGAGTTGTGAATAAGAGATGCATACCCTTAGATGTTACAGATGGGCGAACGAAAAGACGGATGGAAGGACGAACGAACGCCCCTATCAAAATAGTCTGCCCACATTTCAAGTGGGTTGTATAATATAGAAAAACCCTGCAACATTCAATGGTATTTTTGGGATAATTGTTCAAACCTACAAAAAGTCACTTGATGTGTAAAATGAACGATTATATAAATAAATAAGGTCTCAAATGAAAACATTAGTCATATAATGGACTATAGTACATACATGACATAAATATAAATTAGTTAACACTAAAAAACCGCGTTGCTTGTTCCTTTTATGCTGAAAAGTTAAAATTTATTAAGATGTGTATGCATGTTGAGAGGATCAGTCCTTTCCAGCAGAATTTGAATTAATGCAATACAAAAAAAATGTGTTTGAAAATTAAAGCAATCGTGATTTATTGTATAATTTTCTCGTTGATAAAGAACGTACGTTTTCTAAAGAAAGTAATTAAAAAATCCAAAATGTCAAATCTCAGAGCAGTATATAAGGCAATTAAAACCAAGAGACGCAGATGTAAACGGCACTACGAAATCGAAGTAACCGACTAAAAACTTTACTGTTACAAAATGTATCAGCAACACCATTCCCCATACAAATGACCGAGGTAAACTCCGATGCTTTATAGCGTAAGCTATTTCTGCTTGTTGAAGCAAACCGTCGTCGCCTTTAGAGTGAATTTGATTGTGCCGAAAATGAAGCACTTCCTGCTTATAGCAAAATTGGAAGTAATCATTGACAACAGGTGCCAAAATGCTGACATGGGTAGTTCCGGGGTAGGAACCAGCTCTTTCCTTGTTAGATTGTGTAACTGATGTGAAGATTTTCAGCAAAATTAACTTATTTCATTCTCACTATACTATAAAAGGTGAACCAACCAACGCCCCCCCCCCAAATTGAAAACTTTCTGGAACCACCTCTGTGTAGTCCTTTTCATTTCGAATATAAAAACATCTAAAACCCTCCCGAACTCGTGAGGGTTTTAATGGAAAGCCATTGAACGTGATTGAGCAACCGTCTGTAAATGAAGTGCCAAGTAAAGAATTAATGTAATCCTTTATTTGTAAAAGATTATATATGAGAGAAGCAAAGGGGTACCAAAGGGGTAATCAGTATCATAAAACCGTTAAGACAAAGACAAAACCGGCAGACAAAAAATCATCACAACAAAACAAACCACATAACAACATAAAACACACACACACATAACAACAAAACCGCATTCAGCAACGCGAACTCAAGTCGAAACGAGAGTGAACTCAGGTGCTCCGGAAGAGTAAGCAGTTCCTGCTTGCTATAGCACACCCGTCACGTTGCCAAAGATCGATTAAGTGTTGGTCAAATCCGGAAAGGATGACATTACAAAACTCTATGTCAAACAAACATCTGTGCTCATCTGAGAGATAGAAATCCCGTATTTGTATACAAGCACATGATGTCGTCCGTAAAATTTCTTGAGTGATGACAACAACCTGGGAACAACGTACCCCTGTATTAACAATTTGCTTGTCAGCCGTGTGGCTCTATCAAGGAAGTCGTTGTACTCCCAACATGCTCTGGAATAGCGAATCAATTGTGATACGTAAACTCCATATGCTGGAGCGGACGGAATGTTGCTACACAGAAAGGGAAAGTTAACTATTGGAAAGTTGAAGTCATCACGTTTGTCATAGAGCTTTGTACAAAGCCTTCCTTGTGTGTCAATTTCGAGAAATAGATCCAGATATGAAGCGGACCTCCTAGAATCTGTAGTGTCCTTTATCTCAAGTTCCTTCGGATATATGAGATGTAAATAGTCACCAATTCGAGGATTGTTTAGTGAAAGGACATCACCAATATAAGTAAATGTGAGATTGAAGGATAAAACAAGTTTGCGGTCCTTTTTGTCTAGAAGTGATTGTAAGAAGTCAGCTTCATATGAATGAAGAAACAAATCGGCAAGCAATGGTGCACAATTTGTGCCCATTGGGATACCTATTGTTTGCTGAAAAACACGTCCACCAAACTGAACAAATATGTTGTCGATTAGAAAGTTGAGCATTTCTATTATTTGATCTTCTGTAAATTTGTTTTTCTTGCTAGACTCTTGGATGACAAAGTAAGTCTTTTTATAACCGACTACCAAATACTTGTACCTGCGTTTTCCGTTCTTTTTGATAAAGCTACGTTTAATCAGCTGTGCCAAACAAGATTTTAGTTGTGAATGTGGAATTGAAGTATATAATGTAGAGAAATCAAACGTATTAATGCTATTACATGATGAAAATGACTTAGAATGGAGATTACTTCAAATTCAAGCGATCGCTAATATAAATCAACATTGTTTTAAATGTCTTTGTACATGTTGTATGTTTATTATTAAATCAATGTAACATTTGCTCAGAAATGGGCCTAGTCACTGGTTAATAAAATTATTCTTAGTTTTATTATAAAATAAATTATCATTTAAATGACAAAATAACAATTCGTAAATCTTCGGCTGTGAATTGAATTAGTTTAAACATAAAACAGAATGGACTGGACACAAGTAAATTCATACTTAGAAAGTCCTCTCCGCAATACAATGAGAGATATTACAATGAAATATATAATAAGGTACAAGATCGTGCATTTTAAATTAAATAGAAAAGAAATCAAATTTACGAGCTATAAGCAAATAATAAAACAAGATTAGAAGTATACAGAAGTGTATACACATAAAAAGAAAGAAAAAAAGCGAATGAGAGAGATAAAAAGACAAAGTGCTGATGAGATGATTGTCCACTTAGAAAAAATACGTAATTGTAAATCTTTTGGATCGTTTAATAATTTCAAAAACATTTCTAAACAAGAGTTTACACTAAAGTATTCTCGCCTGCCGGCACAATCAGTAACAATTATTCTTTCTTACTTTCACTATTTTTTGAATTTACATGGATTTTCAGTTTCTGAGATCAAAAGATGTTTATAGAACTTAAACATTGCAAATATATGCAATAAAAATAATCAAAGTCACTCAACGGGAAAATCAAGGTCAAGGTCAAAAGATGAGGATGTATCTGTGCTAAGCTACTACTGGGGCATATGCATACCAAGTTTCATCAACCTAGGACCTATAGTTCACGAGATATGGAGGTGCTCGCAAAACTTTTCCATTTGCTATTATATGTACAAATGTATTGAAAATTGTCAAAGTCACTCAATCGGAAAATCAAGGTCAAGGTCAAAAGATGGGGATGCAACTGTGCTAAGCTACTAATGGGGCATATGCATACCAAGTTTCATCAACCTAGGACCTATAGTTCTTGAGATATGAAAGTGCTCACAAAACTTTTCCATTGCTATTATATGTATTGTAAATTGTCAAAGTCACTCAATTGGAAAATTAGGGTCAAGGTCAAAAGATGGGGATGCGACTGTGCTAAGCTACTAATGGTTCATATGCATACCAAGTTTCATCAACTTAGGACCTAAAGTTCTTGAGATATGGAGGTGCTCGCAAAACTTTTCCATTGCTATTATTTGTATTGAAAATTGTCAAAGTCACTGAACCGAAAAACCAAGGTCAAGGTCAAAAGATGGGAATGCAACTGTGCTAAGCTACTACTGGGACATATGCACACCAAGTTTCATCAACCTAAGACTTATAGTTCTTGAGATATGGAGGTGCTCATAAAACTTTTTCCAAAAAGTTAACGCCGCCGAATCCGCCACCGGTAAAGTAACACCTTTGTCCCGCTCTGCTTCGCAGGCGAGACAAAAATGAGAATATTTTCATTGCATGATAGCTCTTTACATCCTAGGGTAAGCGTATGAATATCTATGTTTATTTCATTCGGAAGCCAAGTTAGGTTATTTAAAAGTTGAGTTCTGTCATTGTTATATAAAGGACATACAAAAAAGTAATGTTGTTTGTTTTCGATAGGGGAAACGCATCACAACAAGATTTGCTCTAAAAAGATCATGCAGAGCATCTAAGTTGTGCTAAAATTATAATGAGTTTTCGTGGACCATATGAAAAATGTTTTGGGTCTTCTATACTGGTTAGACCGGATGCTTTCAAGGCATTCTTGAAGGCACCAATAGAGGGTGCTTTTCGAACATTTGGATCAATATTATTCCACTGCCTTATTGTATTTGGAATAAAAGAGTTCGAAGTAATCGACAGCATGCAAAATGGAAGTATTATATCTTCACCATTTCTTAGTGGATATGCACTCAGGTTTGTACCTTAGGAGGTACAAGTCTATCTAGATAATTTGGGGTATCGAGGTTTTGGATGCTATAAAACATGTTTAGTCTGCGTTTGGGTCGTCTATTAGCCAAAGTTTCCCAACCAATTTCTCTATATAATGTTTCTAATTTTGTAAAAAGAGGAAGCCCTGTTTCTAAACGTGCTGCCTCTGATTGTAAATTTTCCGATTTTGAGGCATTGCTTGCACCACAATTATCCCAAACTTCTGATGCATATTCCAACAATGGTCTTATAAAAACTAGATATAACCTTTCCAAATTGTCACGACTTAAGTTGTGTTAGGGTTAAATGACATCTGCCTTTTTTTTACCATTCGTCCAACTCTTGCAAATCATGATCAATAACCGTTTTAATGTGCATTCGGTCATGATGGGAATAGTTAAACGATGTGTCAACAGCAAATAGCCAACACAAAGATTTTAATCTAAGTGCAATGTCATTAATATAGATAATAAACAATAAGGGTCCTACATGTCCTAGGACGGATCCTTGTGGTACACCAGCTGTTATATTATTTAAGGGTGACTCAGACGAGTGGATAACAACTTTTTGTTTTCTTGCTTTTAGATAGCTTTCGAACAACAGCTAAAGACCACTGATGCGATTTTCCGATTAGATGGAAATTTACATTGTCAAAGCGATTTGTTAAACAATATTTGCAGAGGTACTGAGACTTTTTGAGGACATATTTTTAGCATCATATGGCTTATGATAACTGGACCCGATGCCTTATTTGGTTTTAAATTTTTTAAAATATCAACAATTTCACTTTGTTCTATTTCAATACTATCAATATAATTTTTCTGTTCTTTGATAGAATGGTGGTGGAAGCTGGTTTTGGTCATCGACCTTAGAAATGGATGAAAAATATTTATTCAGCACTTCACATTTTTCAGTTTCTTCAACAACATAATTTTCAATATCTGTACCAAGTGTTCTATCCCTGAGCGGGGGAATATTTAAACTTTTCTTTCGCGACTTTTTAAGATTATTAACCTTGTTTCTCTGTTGTTTGTACCTTAGAACATCCCTATCACTTTTTGATTGTAGCGCAGATTTTTGATACCTGTCCCTTTTTCGTATTTTGCGTCTTAGTTCATTTGTAAATCAAGGCTTATCTCCCTTGCGCACGGTAACCGATTTAGTTGGTATACATTCTTTCGCAATTTTTAAGAATTTATCAGTAAACACGTGACACGATTCATCAATATCCGCGTCTTCTGGTGAATCCATGCCAGTCAGTTTCATCTAGCAGATTTTCGAATTTTTGTCTGTTCATTTGCGCATATATCCAAACATCACGTTTATACATTTGACCTTGTTTGGACATTTAATAAAACATAAACTCATGTTTTGTGGCCAGACACCTCACGTGGTGTATCTAGGACATCGGTATAATAATAGGAAAGTGATTCACTTATTATGATCGGATCAAGTAGAGTTGTTGATGTTTCGGTCACTCTAGTTGGTTTTGAAATAATATTTTTTTAAGTTAGAAAGATCTATCGTCTTTTTCAGTTTGTTGTTATTAACTTGAAGTAGGTCACAGTTCAGATCACCCGTGACCACGAGATTGTCGCCTAGTTGATAACTTAAGCCGATCGCATGATTTAGTCGTGTGAAAAACATTTCCGAGTCAGTCAGTGGTGGTTTATAGGCCGCACATAGACACTGTCGTGTAAAGTGAGAAGGATCGGTCATTTCAAGATGGCAGACACTTCGTTGGGTCAAATCAGGGGGGGTTTCTTTTCAGTGGTATTGTATGAAATCTACAGCACTTTACAAAATTTTACATATCTCCAAAGGAAGGTAATAGAATTGTCTACTACATATAAAAGACCGATGGAAAAAACCATGGATGGATTTTCCATATAAGACTCCCAAAGGCGAGTAAACATCTGAAATGAAAATCGAAGCGGGCATTTCTTCTGAAATCGGTAATTTTACACAAAACTATGGGCTTAATTTACCGAAATGCAAATCTGGAAGCATTCCCTAATGGGAAGCCACCAATTGTCTTTCATGTTGTACGAATATATGTTGAAAGATGTTCACAATTAAGATTTAAAAGTTTTGTTTATGTCAAGGGCCGGTCCTGTGGTAATTTGCATACTAATCTTGAAAAAAGCCTATAGAATGAAAAATATTGCAGATAGAGAAAAACTGTTGCTTGCTTAAATGTTCAGTTCATTAAGTTCTACAAAATTTTTATAGGGTCGAAGTTGTCAGATGACCCCTTATAGGGATAACGGCCCCTTAAAGTAAGTTTTTATCATGTCTTTGGCCTATAGGAGGAAAAACATTGCAGATAGAGAAAAGATTTTGCTTTGTAATATGTACAGCTCATTTAGCTCTACAAAAGTCTACATAAGGTTGAAGTTGTCAGATGAACCTTTTTAGGGGTTACATCTTACAGGTGAAAACTCCTAATAGGGTTTACGGCCTCTTAAAGGTGAAATAAGTGTATTTGACCTATAGAATGAAACCTTTTGCAGATAGAGAAAAGCTTTTTCTTGCTAAAACATTCAGCTCATTTAGCTCTACAAAGGTCTTCCAGCCAGGTGAGCGATTCAGGCTCCTGGTAGCCTCTTGTATTGTAGCTTGTGTCGTGTACACTTATTCCACATCTCATTATCTTCTACGATTTACACAAGATACAGAACAAATGTTTCGTTTTCTTTTAAGATTGCTTGTGCTAACTTCGGATCCAATGTTGCACCACTTTTTAACTATCCAGATAACAGTGTTTATCTTTGGGAACCAAATGACGAAGTAGAGATAAATCTGGTCTTAAATCAGTTAGTAACAGAGGTTGCTGCAAGTGATACCGATTCAATAGGTATTTTTAGTTTAGGGAAAAAACTCACTTGATCGAAATCACTGCTGACAGCATATTTTGACCATATTCAGATTTGTTCATTTAGCCGGATTTCACAAGTGAAAATCTAGGCTTTGAAAGAAGCAGAGGTACCATTGACGTATCCGAATGTCAAAAGTCCGATAGGGCAGAGACAAAACCAGTAAACATCAACAAGAACGGAACAAAAACAGACAACATGTAAAACATGGAAACACAAAATAACTGAATATCAATCAACAACGCGAACTCCTGTCGAAACAAGAGTGAACTCTTGAAATGGCGAATATCGGACAAGAGCGAACCGGCAGCTGAGGGAAAAAAATGTTCGTTACATTTTTCTCAGCAACTACAGTACTTATCACAGCCACTCAATATTTTGTATACAGTATCAGGGAAATACTACCCATAACGTATTATTCGACTTCGGGTCTGTCACTCATCTACGTTCTGTTTAACGAAAGAAGCAGAGGTGCCAATGGGGTATCCGAATGTCAAAAGTCCGAAAGGGCAGACACAAAACCAGTAAACACCAACAAGAAATCCCCAAAAAATTGACTTTGACAGATTTTTTTTTCATCCATATAAACGCAATTGTCAAATCACTTATTAAGGGTAATAATGTCAAAATTACTGAACTGTGATGATATAATATATCCAAGAAGAAAAGACAAAAAAAGACAAAAACAAACAGAATAAATTGAATTACGATCAAAACTGTCCTTGCTTGGTTTATGATGGTATCTCAAATGAAATGGTGGTTGAAATCAAGTTTAATAGCGCCAAACCAGGATTAAAAAATCAGTGTGATTACAAATTTCGTTTAACTACATCTTTATAAAACACAAAGTATTTACAACATTGCAATACAGATAATTAAAAAGACATGTTCCAACAATTTGGATCCAGAGATCGTTTGTGAGCTTATATACATATACACATCTCGTGAAACTAGTGTAATGTTCAATAGCAGATAAGTTTTATTTGCCATTTTTCTGTACTTCCTTTAAGCCGACTTGTATTGTTAATATGAAACGACTTTTAAAATCTGATTTGTCTTTTACGCATTTTTTTGTTCTCCATTGATTTTAGAAGGGGGGCTATGGGTAATACTATTTTCTCTAATTTTCATCCGATTTATCAACCTCTCAACCAGTTGTGATAAAAATATTTCTCACCTCTAGAGAGAAATTAGTTCTCAGCGTTATTGCACGTGCAATTGATGAGCGACCTTTTGCAATTTCTTACCTGTAAACATTAGAGAAAAACCTTCTACAACTTAATTCTCGATGATTATGGAATTTCTAACATCTCGAGAAATAAATTTGATATTTTTATCGCTCGGCAAGCCTCGCCATTAAAATAATCAAATTTATTTCTCTCGATGTTAGAAATTCCACAATCAACTCGATCGCGTTGTAGAAGCTTTATTTCTTCGTCGTGTCTTTTTTATTTTGGGAAAAAAAAACTGAGTATGGTATTTCTTTGTTTTGTGCGTTTTTGTTTTGTTTTGTATACCTAAAGTATAAATCATCTTTTTAGGGTATTTCATTGCTCCTACTGATCATATAACCGAGAATTCTCCAATTTTTACGTTTGGTAACCTTGACCCGTTTACTGCTACAAGTAAGTATAATTACGTTTTAAATAATCTAGAGTAAGTTTTAATTTCTGAACTACTTCAAGGTTTTCCCCGTATTTATAATAGTTTTTGTAGAAGAAAGGGGACTCAAATGTGTATCGACTAGTTGTTGTCCTTGATTTATACGTTTTTCTCCATCGTACTAGTATCTAGAGTACAGATTATGTCTCCCCCCAATTTTGTGGGGAGACATATTGTTTTTGTTGTGTCCGTCTGTCCGTCACAAAGTTTGTGAGCGCAACTCCTCTGAAACTACTGAACCGAATTCAACGAAACTTGGTTTATAGTAAGAACACTATATGTAGTTGTGCAAATTTCCAGAAAATTGTTATCTTCAAATTTTTGTAGGAGTTATGGCCCTTTGAACTTTAGAACTTTGCTTAAAATCCTCATTTATCATCTTGTCAGCGCAACTTCTCTGAAACTACAGAACCAAATTTGACGAAACTTGGTATAATTATAGGAAGTACACCATATGTAGTTGTGCATGTTACCAGGAAATTATGATCCTAAAATTTTGCGGGATTTTTTAACTTAGGAATGTGCTGAAAATCCTAATTTATCATCTTGTCAGCGTAACTCTGAAACGAAAAAACTGAATTCAGTGAACTTAATTGGTTTATAGGAAGGACACCATGCTTAGCTGTGCACATTACCAGGAATTTTTTGTAGGAGTAAATGGTCCTTTGAACTTGGAATTTTTCGGGGAAAAGACGGGACACATCGTTTTGGTAGTCAAAAACAAACTTTAATTATTTTCATGGTCATCACAAAAAATTATTACACACCTTTTAGATTATGAAAATATGCCATATTGAAAAAAAGTGAGGTCGAACCTGTAAAACTTGAAACTTTTATCATTAATTTGACTCTGTTAACTCAATATGTTTTTGGCATAGCTCTACCCACTTCATTCGATATAACTTAGGAAATCCTAGTTAGTTTATTTTCTTTTGCTTGGTGATATGCTTAAATTCAGCGAGTACTCTCGTCTGATCTGAGGTCGGAGAGAAGATTTTTACTAGTGATTTTTACGAAGTGAAGTCACAAATTGAATTTGCTGTACACTTTTGAAAGCGAAACGGTGAAGCAAATAGGAGGTTTTAAACTTCTTAAAGACAAGCCGTTTTCTGGAAATTAAATGTACTGATTAATACATAATAAGTATATATATATACATTCTTTGTATTTCTAAATGTGCTGTTATAATATATAGCTGGCTTAATCCAACTCAGATCACTATTACGTACAACATGTACCCTAGATAAAATGTAGGGAAAGTGTTATAAGCTGTTAATTATCTAGTTTTTAGCTCACCTGACCCGAAGGGTTTTGTCATCAATTGGCGTCCGTCGTCCGTTGTCCGTAAACTTTTAAAACGTTAACTCCTCTGACACCATTAATCCAATTGAAACCAAACAAAAGTATGGTTGTTCATTAGCATTCGGGGCTTAGAACAGATGTGGGGATTTTCGATTCGTCGTAAAACATGGCCGCCGTGGCTAGAAATAAAACATAGGGGTAAAATGCAGTTTTTTGCAAATAACTCAAAAACGGCTATAGATATAAAAATTCTGGCAGAATTAAAGTGATCAGTACTTCAAGATCTATCTACCTTGACATTTTGAAGAGAATCCAACTACCCATGTAGGAGTTACTGTCCTTTTTGTGGATTTTTTGCAAATTTTGACCCTGTTTAGCTCAATTTCTTGAAAACAGTACAAGATATTTGAGAAATTTAAATTGCATATTGTTAAGCACATCAAGATCTACAAAATATGTAATAAGGTCAATGTTGTAGGACCTTTCCTTTTAGGAGTTATTGCCCTTAGAACGTCAAAATTGAGCATTTTAACAGCATTTCCTCAGTACATTGAAAACGTTAACTCCTCTGACACTTTAAGTTCAATTGGAACAAAACTTGGTATCATAGTTGTTTACTAGCATTAGGTGTATAGAACTGATGTGTGGATTTTTGATTGGTCGTAAACATGGCCGCTGTGGCTAAAAATAGAAAATAAGGGTACATGTAAATGGCAGTTTTTTTTGCAAATAACTCAAAAACGATGACAGACTTTTAAATTTAATTGAAATAAAAGTAATCAGCACCTAAAGATCTAACTGCTCTATAGTTTTGAAGAAAATCCAACAACCCATGTAGGAGTTATAATAATTGCCCTTTTTGTGGATTTTTTGCCAATTTGCACCTGTTGAGCTCAATATCTTGAAAACTATACAAGATATTTGAGAAATTTAGATTGCATATTGTTAAGCACATCAAGATCTACGAAATGTGCTTAGGGTCAACGTTGTAGGACATTTTCTTTGAGGAGTTATTGCCCTTAGAACGTCAAAATTGAGCATTTAAAATCATTTCCTCATTACATTGAAAACGTTAACTCCTCTGACACTTTGAGTCCAATTGGAACCAAACTTGGTATTTGTGTTTATTAGCATTAGGTGTATAGAACTGATGTGGATATTTTTGATTGGTTGTAAAACATGACCGCTGTGGCTAAAAATAGATCATTGGGTTAAACTGCATTTTTTTTTTGCTAATAACTCAATAAGGGTGCCAGATTTTTGAATTTTGATTGAGAACAAAAGTGATCAGCACCTTAAGATCCACCATATTGTCAGATGACCCCCTTATTAAACTTTTAACCCTTTCAATGTCAAATAGATTTTGCCTAATAACCTTTACTTCAGGCCCATATGTCAGGTAAGCGATTCAGGCTCCTGAGAGCCTCTTGTTAAATCTTTTTTTCTTTTCAAAAGATGAATTAGATGTATCTACAAACAGTGATGACCATGATTGTATAGTGGCTATTGTGAGAAATGGAGTAGCCAAATTAGAGTATGCTTCCTGTGCAAGTGATCTACAGTTTATTTGTGAAATTCAGGTAGTGTATATATGTTGTGTACAAGTTGTAATTTTGTACAAGTTATAACCTGTACAAAAGTTTTGTACATGTTATAACTTGTATGACCCAAAAATACAAGTTATAACCTGTACAATTTTTGCCTTTACATGTTATAACTTGTACAAAATAAGGCTGAAAATTGTGTTTAACTTGTACATAATTTCAATAGCAAAAAAAAAAACCTGACATAAAATATTTTTTTAATATTTTTTAGTTACTATTCATTAACTCACAGTTTGCAAACATGATTTTACATATTAAAGATGATTTAAGTTACTTCTTGTTTTAAATGTTCATCAAATGACTTTTTTACTTGCATAACAATTACAATTTTTAACACTTGAATAATATAAACCTAGTTACTTATTGCTGCAGGTATGTCTGACTATGAAATCTTGAATTGCAGAACACCTTCATCTTTTGACATTTGCATCTTCTGAATCAACCCTTACAATTGGTTTGACAGTCACAATGCAGACCAGCTGTGTTTTTGCCCTCTACTCAATGATAATTAACTCACAACCTCTTACACGCTACATTCATACATCACTCAGAACAGCAGAAACTTTAAATGTGACATTTGGTAACCTTTCAAACTGGTTTCTACTGAAAATAACTTTTAATTTCACTATTTTTACTATTTCACACTGCTTTAGCAATGTTCTCTGTTTCCCACTTGGTACTGCTTCTAAAAAGCTTCTTTAACACTGTCAATGAAAGTCTCTATTCTTTTTTTTGTAAATGATGCCATATTTGTTGAGGCATTTTGTCTTGACATTTCTAGAATTTCAGAACAAAATTTATTTTGACCATCAATATCCCCCTGATTTGACCATTGAATAACCCAACTTAACTAACTTCACCCTGCAGTAATCCTACTTTATAAGTGAACACATAAGTGTTCAAACTGCATCCTGAAGAAATTCTAGATTAAAAGTGATCACTCAAATATTTAAACTTTAAACTTTTGTAAAATCAATAATTGGGATATAATAAATATCTAAATCATTTTTTTTCTTTCCCATAAAGAAAATATTTTTTTATATAATGAACATTGACATAGTCACATTAACGTTAACGTTTCTATTCTGTTCTGCATCTTTGAACCTTATTAATAGTTAATAATTTTTCTATTTTTTAAATCTATTTTGCTATAATGAAATTTTGTACAAATTAAACACAATTTTCAGTCTTATTTTGTACAAGTTATAACATGTACAGGCAAAAATTGTACAGGTTATAACTTGTATTTTTGGGTCATACAAGTTATAACATGTACAAAACTTTTGTACAGGTTATAACTTGTACAAAATTACTTGTACAAAAAAAACTTGTACACAACATATACATTTTAAATAGAAAAGTAACCACCCCTAGTAATGTGAATCACGTTAAAATGGTTTTGGTAAATATTTGTGTTTAAATCACCATTATAGAAAACCGATACAAAATAGAATCACAACTTGTTGACTTTTTTTTCACTGGACAAAACATATCCCATTTAAATGCCATAACAAAGCCAAATCTACGTGAATCTTGGTTAGTTTTGCTCATCTCTCGTGAACTCCTCCAGGTGAGGCTTACAAGGTGTGGTAATGAAAAATGACGACAAAAGTTAGTTACTTCATGAACTATAAAATTTCAAATTCAAGAAACAAAAGAGACACACAAGACTGTCGCTACCTGTTTTTACTCCTGTTACATGTAGTTTGTCTTCAATCAAATCATATTTGTCTCAAACATTTGCATCATTTCAATGCATTTGTAGGACTTCTTTTCAACGCATCAAAATTTATCTCCCTTCATTGCACCCTGGCTCCAAAATCGAAGTATGTTATTGAAGGCACCTTTTTCACTCTTTTAACATATTAATGTAGAAACTTGCTGAAGAAAATTTAAAGTAATTACCCTAAAAAAATTAATCCCGAGAATTTTTACAACTAATACTTTATCACATCCTTACCAATGGATTCTATAGGCTAACCTCCAAAGTTATCAAAGATTCTGAACTTCTTAGACTCGTACGCATTAAACTTGTTTATCTCATAGATATTTGCATTTTTTCTTGTAGGATCCATGCCCATACAGATACCCCATTATGAAGTAGAAAATACACATTTATCAGGAATATTGGACACCCAAAATATCCGATTATCATGCTGCTATTCTTGGATATTTGTAACTCAACAAGCCTTTTATATTTTTCATTTAGTCAAAATTAAAATATAAGCTTGTCAGGCACCCGTCTCATTTATCTTTAGGTATCCCCACTGTCCATTTTTTTTTGCTTTTTTCATAAAATAAAAGCAAAACAAAAATACCTGCCTCATTACGTTTTGTTAGTATTTACAATATTAAAAGTTACCTAATCTACTATTTGGATTGATAATAGAAAAATAGAAGCATCCCGGCCTCACTCATCTTTTTTGAAAACAAATAGTTTTAGAAGCTTAAAAGTCTTTAATATGGCCTTATTTCCCTTGCTTCCAACGCTTAATAATTATAACTAGTATAAACCTTTTTTCATTTCCTTCAACATTTGTTTCGGTTATTTTTTTTTAACAGTAACAAAATGTATATTTGATCGTTATTCTTATGCCTTCCTATATATCAATAAACTTTGTTAAAGCATTGAAAAACGAAATTTTATTTCTTGTCTGCTACATAATTATGCAAAGAACAAAATAAATGTGATTTTGACGCCCCATCCACAAAAATAGGGGCATAAAGTGTTCGGGTCCGTTCGTCCGTCCGTCTTCACGTCCGTTCGTCCGTCCGACTCTACGTCTATTCGTCCGTCCATTCCAAATGTTGCGAAATAGTATTATTTCTTTTACATAATCTTGTTTATTAATATATGAATGACATTTGTGTTCATAAACTACAAAATGTAATTAAGCCTGTGTGGCCGAGTGGTCTAGAGCACTGGTTTACATGTTAATGAAACATTTTTGATCACCCTCATAAGGTCCTTAAAACATTCGAACCAAAAATATGAGCACTTTTTTAATATGCATATTTACTAGCTACATGTATAGTAATATTTCGCCCCCATTATATAAGAACAATCCAACGAATTCAATGTCTTTAAGTTTTAAAGGCGAAACATATCACTACAAAACTTAAACAAACTAAAAAACAAAAAGAACCCTCTTTTCCATAACCTCCCGAATAAAAAATACCGAAAAGAAATTCACAGTCATAAGGGAGCAACCATTTGATTTTTAAGGGGGGGCTATGGATATTTTCTTCGTCTTGCCTTTTTATTTTCGGATAAGGTGAGCCTGGATTTTATTTGCGCGCTTACGCGCGCTAAATTTTTTTTAAAAGCTATATAAAACTTTCAGCCAAAACTACCTTCCTGCATTTTTTTTAAATTCAAAGCACTGTCCTGCCTTTTTATTTCAAATCTCATCATAGCCCCCCTCATAAAAATCAAATGGTCGGACCCTAAATCATCAAAGTTTACTTTTTAAATACTTATATGACTCCCTGTCTATCAATACTTTAGTTCTTCTATATTCTCTTCTACCTTCCGACATTTACACGTACATTTTTTTGCATTCCTTTTTACATATCACAAAACATTTAAAACCTCTTATAGATGGTCATAACCGCGCACTACCTAAATCATTTTTTTCAATAAAGGTAACAACAAAATTACAGAACTGGGATGATTAATCTCATATATCCAAGAACAAAAGACAAAACAAGGCAAAGACGTACCAGAGAAATTGAAGATTGCAATGATCCTGACTTGGTACAGGCATGTCAAAAGAAATGGCGGGTTGAACCAAACCTCTCTCTTCAATTGCAAGTGATTCATAGAAGCAGAGGTACCAATGGGGTATCCGAATGTCAAAAGTAAGAAGGGGCAGAAACAAAACCAGTAAATACCAACAAGAACGGGACAAAAACTGACAACATGTAAAACATGGAAACACAAAATAACTGAATATCAATCAACAACGCGAACTCCAGTCGAAACAAGAGTGAACTCAGGTGCTCCGGTGCTAGATGCTCCTTTTAACGAGCAAGAACTTTTCTGGGGGCTTTTACTATTTGATCCTCCTACAAACATCTGGATTTTTTACAAGTTCATTTCTAAGCTTTTCACTCAAAGCAATGTAGATGATGAAGTTTGAGACACAACCAACAATCGTACACAGCTTCAGGATTTCAAGCATAAGTTTGAGGTCTTTGAGGTTCGTGGTTATTTTTGTCGTGTCAGTAGCTATCAAGTAGTTAATCTGTTCACTATAAGGTGAGATGGCAAGGATCATTGGCAGGAGGTTATTGTTTAGCTTCTGTGCAAGGATTGTCCAGCAGATTGTGACGTTTTGAACAATTTCGTCCAGCGTAATATGAATTTCGTCGCTCCAACATTTTTGTTTTATTGCTTTATTGATCGTACTGTAAACATCATCCGCTTGAGTCTCCCAAAATGTTTCAACCTTTTCCTTCAAATAGCTACTAATATCATTATTCGTTTTTTGTTTTAGTTTTTCCCAAAAACTATCATGTTTCTTGTTGAAATTGTTGATAATGTGTTTCCCTACTTTTTCAAGAATATGGTCTCTTTTTTCAATACAACGCGGTATATGGGGTACACGTATATGGGAATGAAAAGGAGCGAACAAAGCAAACGCGCGTTTAACTCTAGACTGTTTTGCTACTTCAAATATTTTGTTAAGTTCAACAGATTGAAAACAGTATGATGTGTTTACTTGTTTTTCTGTTTCGGCCATGTTTTGATACCATATGACATCTTTTTTCACTGAACTTGATCGGTATGCACTGAAGACACTGTTGTTCAGACAAAATCGAGGTGTTTCCGTTACCATAAAAATCGCCAGGACTGTTATAACCAAAACACTGGACCGCTTTTCATACGAGGATAAACCTGTCTTTCCTAGTTTACCTTTTCCAATACAAAATTGACCAATGATAATTAGCGTTGCAAAAATCATACAGAGTCCGGCTCCTCCAAAAGTAACCGATGCTACTACTGGATAAACTGTTAAAAAATACGGTTGAAGCCAACTCCTATCCTCGACTAAGTTGCATTTTCCTTCCTTCATCTTTAAAGTTACTATCAACATGCGAGGCACATGAAGACAAATTGAAACGATAAAACAAATGCTGCAAATAACCACTGATTTCCTTGAAGTCATACCTGTTCTACTCCAAAACGGAAACAAAATTGCCACCATTTTCTGAAATCCGAGGCTAGCGGTCAGCAAAACAGACACAAAATGAAAGGTTTCTGACATATGGCCTGCATAATAATGAATAACGCAATACGGATACGACAGTGTCACTAGATCTGCGGTATTGGACGTATTACAATCATTGAAAGGGTCACTATTTCCAGTGGCCATCCATTGGTATGCATGGTACACCAAGGGCTCAAATCCATACATACAGAGTGCCGTAAGGGAGTCAGCCAAGGCAAGCCCTTGCATCAACACTGTAGCTGGGGTGAAAACCTTCTTGGAAAACAATGCTATAAACACAGTTATATTCAACAATATTGTCAAATAAGCCAGAGTCGGACCGACAACAAAATTCAAAGAAAATGGAAATCTTTCAAACAATATATAATGTTTATGTTCCATTGTTTCTTATTTGTATCTATCTACTTCATGGCTAGCTCCTTAATGACACATAATACCAAAACGCGTCCTACGAATTGTCAAAACTGTTATCAGATTGATATTTAAATGTTACGAAATGACAATATCTGATGAGATTTCTAGAATATTTAGCGTGAAAAAAGTCAGTTTAACATTTCTGTATGTCCATTTAGAAATTCAACAAATTGAATGGTTCACATGTCAAAACACTTACTAAAATTAACACGCTCCCGAAGCGAACGAAAATGGTAGAGAAGTCATTACAAGTATCGATCTTTGTTTTAATACTATGAGCTCGTAACGTCATTTGGTATCCTTTGGCCATAGATAGATAGCAAAAGAGACGCTCGATTCTAAAGTTGTTATACATGTATTAAACATCTTAAAATAAAGTACAAAAAACACAGCTAATATAAAAACAAAGTATTGGAAAGGTTGCCAAATATAAAGTAAAGCTAAAGTAAGACTTTAAGACAACGCATGGCAAACAAATAATCAAAGGATTTTAACAATAAAGAAATTTTAATGATTAATTCCAACGTTCTGTACCTTGGTTATTGTTTTCCCTCGAAAAAAATTGCAGGAAACATGTGTTCGTAGGCAAATAAGAGATGTTTTTCTCTACAATTGTTCTTTTTTACCAGTTTAATCTAATATGAGATAGGCATTGCCTAAATGCGAGCACAGCAAAAATATAAGATGTCAATGAACAACTTAATTGTATTTTTACATACCTTTTGAGTTGAAGAAAGCTACCCCCTATGACATCAAAGATGGGTCCTCTCTTTGGCCCTCATATGACAGAGTTCATTTTCTAGAACGTTCAGTTTGGGACGAGGTATTTGGGGCGAATGAGCGTAAAAATAAGAAAATGTAAAAAAAAAAATGAATAAAATTTGTTTTACTTAGAAAATGAAGTAACTCATCGTCATCAGAATATTTTCTCCTTGTTCTATGTTTACAAAGCAAATTTTTGGAAGGCGATTAGCAAAATTGATAATTGTTTTCAAATTCACATCGAACTTGTGTGCACGTGAAATTGTGAGAAGCATATCCGGACGAAAAAATCAATATCAGCATTAGGCAAATTTTTCGCAGGAACTTGCTGTAGAGCTCTCCTCTACGAGCTGTGCTCGCTAGTGTTGTAAATGTTGATTTTCTATGTAGTTTGCTTTATTGTAGCTTTTGACGCTCAATGACGTTACTTAATTTCCCGTACTTTTTTATGTTCTTTTTTGTGAAGTAATGTGATTGTTTTTGTATGTTTTTTGTTAGTGATTTTGGACTGTGTTGGCTGATGTTTATTTTGTCATAATGTTTATATGATGAAAAGAAGGATTAAACCATACTATTTTTATTGGGATTTTGATAATGACCGCTCGACATAGGATAGTGATATTGGATTATGGACTAAAGCCTAATTTTATTACACTGGTGGCAGCGCATAGAAACAAACTCATGCCTGAAGGATTTGAACTTTTTCTATTTGTGCTACAGAACTCTTTTCTTCAAAAGGACGAGGAAATGTAACAAGTGTAATGCTGCTGAAAGGAAAGTACATATTGTCTTTTTAAGCACCAATGATAAAGTGAAATCTAAAGTGTAAAACACCTGCCTGTTGTAATTATACCTAAAAAATTTCAACATGTGTAACCTAGAATTGCCAGAGTTTGATGGTGATTTGTTTGAAGGATTTTGGATGAAATTTCCTTGTTTTCAAACCGTTACCTATGGTCACAGAGTGATATGGTATTTTATTTATTGACTTCACTGAAATGCAAAGCCCTTGAATATGTTTCTCATTTGTCAAATGATACTTTATATGACATGTCAAGGTTGTATGCAGCATTATTTCGACGTTTTGGAGATATGGAAACCGCTGAGATGTGCAGAATGAAGTTGCAAAATATACATATATATCAAAATGAAAGCATCCAAGAGTATGTTTGTTATGTTGAGAAAAATGTACAGAAATCATACCCGGGAGTACATGATGAATTGATGGTGAAACTTATTGTTGAGTACACATTGTTTGGATATAAAGACTCAGATATAAGTTATAGAGTATTAACTACAACACCTTCATCAGTTGAAGATTTGATCAAAGAAATGATGTGGCAAGAACACTGTAAACATATGTTTGTTCAACAGTCAGCAAAGGAAAATAGTGGAAACGTGATGGACGACCATACAACACAGTCTGATGATAATGTTATAAAACATCGGAAGTCTAGACCGGATGTTCATATTGTAAAGTGAGAGGACACATAAGGAGATTTTGTCGTAAACGAAAATGCAACCAAACTATGTTCTGTAATGAAGAGAAAATCAAAGTTAATCGTTTAACTCAGCAAATTGACACAAATGATACTGCTGACAATGTTAGAAGATCAAAAGGTTTAGAACCGTTGTGCAGACAGGACAAATTGAGCTGCAATCAACTGTAAAACATGAAGATGAAGAAACTGAGGTAAAAATACTTGTAGAACATGAAAACGCTGATGACAAGATGACTACCCTTAAAAAGGAATCGCTTAGACATGATGAGATGGAACGGAATATGTCATTGAACATCCAGGACCATACATCACAACTTGTGGAGTCCAAAAAGACCTTATGTTGTGATCTTACCTCTTTCGTTATCTTAAATGTGTTAATTTTGTAATTGTGGTCCATTGCAGTCAAACATAGGTGTTGCAGATAAAGTGAGGTTTATTTTAGTTAAATTTCGAGGACGAAATTTTCAAAAGAGGGTGCAGTGTTTAAACCTTGATTTTCTTTGTAGTTTGCTTCATTGTAGCTTTTGACGCTCAATGACGTTACTTAATTTCCCGTACTTTTATGTTCTTTTTTGTGATGTAATGTGATTGTTTTTGTATGTTTTTTTTGTTAGTGATTTTGACTGTGTTGGCTGATGTTTATTTTGTCACAATGTTTATATGATGAAAAGAAGGATTAAAGCATACTATTTTTATTGGGATTTTGATTATGACCGCTCGACATAGGATAGTGATATGGATTATGGACTAAAGCTTGATTTTATTATACTTATATGAGATAAGTTATATGAGATAAGCATTGCCTAGATGCGAGCACAACACATGCAGCTTAAATACAAGTTGATCAGTTTTGTATCTCGAAATACGAATACATTTTGAGTTCAAAAAGGCTTCCCCATACAACATGAAAAAGCACAGATGGATACTCTGTCCATACTCTATTATGCCCTCATATGACGGAGTTCCGCGTATCAATTTCGGAATAAAATTGTTAAAATTTAGAATATAAGGTCTAACAGACCCCATTCCCGAAAAGACGTGGACACTTTTGATGCAAATGTTAATCGGTGTGATCTCTTCCTAAAAAAACGAGCGATGTGCGTTTCCGAGTCGCCCGAATGAAATGTTTTGATTGATGATTGATCATTATTTTGAACTGAAGACACAATGCCTTAAATATTCAGCGTCTTTGTCTTGTTCACATAGTTCTTATGAACGAATAAACAGTTTGACTTTGATCGAAGCAGTCAAATAAGATCTGAAGTCATCGTTGTTATTTTTATTTTGATCAGTTCATTTTCTAGAACGTTCAGTTTGGGATGAGGTGCTTGGGGCAAATAAGTATAAACTATGAGAAGCATATCCGGACGAAAAAAATCAATATCAGCATTAGGCAAATTTTTTGCGGGAACTTGCTGTAGAGCTCTCCGCTCTCGCGGGCACTTCGTACCCGCTACGAGCTGTGCTCGCTATTAGTTACTGTATATTAAAATGTTTGATTGCGTGCTGCATCTATATCACTCTCATGCCTACTCGATTTCTTGTTAAAGTAATTGCAGGTTTGTAGATTTTTGTATGTTGTGTGGATTTTTTTTTCACGCTGTTGTCTTTTGTGTCCGCTGTGTTTTGGCCTTTATGGACTTGCAACATTCGAATAGAAAAAGTGTATATGCGACACAACTCGCAATCAATGATTCATGAAAGGGTCAGCAGTTCTTGCTTGCTATAGCACTTCCATCGCACTGCTAATGGTTAATTCAACATGTCAATTCCGGTAAAGAAAGGCAAAACGAAGCCCTATGTCAAACCAAAATCTGCACTCATCTGAGAGATCGAAACCCTATATTTAGGGCCCCACCAAAAAGTGGCAGTCGTCCTATAGTAATTAGTCTGTCCGTGCGTCCGCAACAAAATCCGTTTTCCGCACTTTTCCCCATACGCTTGTAGATATTGGGCTGATATTTTGTATGTGAGTCAAGTATGATGAGTTACAGATCAAGTTTTCGTGTCGTCCCAACAGAATTTGTGGCTCTGTTTGAACTTAGCAACATCACTGTAATTAAAGTTTTCTGCACCTTTTTTTAACGCTTGTAGATAATGAACTGAGTTTTCGTATGTAAATCTACCATGATAAGTTATAAAACAATTCTACGTTTTGTTCTGGTCCCTAATTCTATATGAGAGTTATGACCGTTTGAATATTGAAATACGTGGCTAATTGAGGTGTATGTATTGTTTTAGTCAATCCACCATTGATCACTTGTGTGCCTGAAAGAGAAATAGCGGGTCCATATTGGTCTCCGGAGATTATGGTTCAACTAGCGGTGCCGTAAGAGATGACAACCATCTCCCTGATATCTAGTTGTCTATATATGAGTGCACTGTGTCTTCTATAAAATTTCTTTAATGAACACAACAACCGAGGAGCAACGCGAGGAGCAGTTCATGTATAGCCCCTTTTATTTCTATCTCAAAGAAGCTACCTTAATACAGCTACTGGGTGTTGTTACCTTATTTAAAAGTTGTCCTTTAGTAATAAAATGTACATGTTCCTTTCGTCAAATGATAAAATGTGTAGAAATGAGAATTATTTTTGTTTATTCGGAATGAAAAAAAAACAACAGAAAAGATATAACATCTCATTCTGATTTGAATTTGCTAGTCCTTTGGCGACAACTACGACCACCTATCAGTCATGTAAGTAAAATTGTTTGTGTAAGAATACCAAAGATGATTGTTTTTCTTAACAAGCTGAACGATCTGTCAGAAATATGCATAGGCTTTGAAAAATTGAATAATATACACTTCTTCAGATTTCGGCAATACCTTTTGATACCTGCGTGTTTAAGGGGGGGTACCAATATCCCATATACCCTAAACAAGCCTCAGTTGTAAAATTGAGTTTCTTCATTTAAGTGTACACTGACAATGTAGCGGTGTCGCGTAAAAAATCACTCAAATCTTTTAAGACATGCATTGAGGTGAATTGTTTCTAGCAAAAGACTCTCACTATCTAATAAAACAACAACACTTGGTCACAAAGTACATGTATGTGTTAATTTTCACCTAGTGCCTTTTGAAACCTTGCGCATATGGCACGAAAATAGCATGTTGCTCGACAAAATGATATATAACAAGCTGAAATAAACAAATCATGAAAACTTACCTATCCGATAAAAAAATATATTTTATCATTTATATATATATCTGGTTTTGTATCCTAAAATTTTGAAGTCTTCCGACCATTAATTTCCAAAATTATTACACTCCTAATTTTGTCTCCAAAAATGCGTAATCTACGTTGCACATACATAAAACCCCAAAAAAAATCCGAGGCTAGCGGTCAGCAAAACAGACACAAAATGAAAGGTTTCTGACATATGGCCTGCATAATAATGAATAACGCAATACGGATACGACAGTGTCACTAGATCTGCGGTATTGGACGTATTACAATCATTGAAAGGGTCACTATTTCCAGTGGCCATCCATTGGTATGCATGGTACACCAAGGGCTCAAATCCATACATACAGAGTGCCGTAAGGGAGTCAGCCAAGGCAAGCCCTTGCATCAACACTGTAGCTGGGGTGAAAACCTTCTTGGAAAACAATGGTATAAACACAGTTATATTCAACAATATTGTCAAATAAGCCAGAGTCGGACCGACAACAAAATTCAAAGAAAATGGAAATCTTTCAAACAATATATAATGTTTATGTTCCATTGTTTCTTATTTGTATCTATCTACTTCATGGCTAGCTCCTTAATGACACATAATACCAAAACGCGTCCTACGAATTGTCAAAACTGTTATCAGATTGATATTTAAATGTTACGAAATGACAATATCTGATGAGATTTCTAGAATATTTAGCGTGAAAAAAGTCAGTTTAACATTTCTGTATGTCCATTTAGAAATTCAACAAATTGAATGGTTCACATGTCAAAACACTTACTAAAATTAACACGCTCCCGAAGCGAACGAAAATGGTAGAGAAGTCATTACAAGTATCGATCTTTGTTTTAATACTATGAGCTCGTAACGTCATTTGGTATCCTTTGGCCATAGATAGATAGCAAAAGAGACGCTCGATTCTAAAGTTGTTATACATGTATTAAACATCTTAAAATAAAGTACAAAAAACACAGCTAATATAAAAACAAAGTATTGGAAAGGTTGCCAAATATAAAGTAAAGCTAAAGTAAGACTTTAAGACAACGCATGGCAAACAAATAATCAAAGGATTTTAACAATAAAGAAATTTTAATGATTAATTCCAACGTTCTGTACCTTGGTTATTGTTTTCCCTCGAAAAAAATTGCAGGAAACATGTGTTCGTAGGCAAATAAGAGATGTTTTTCTCTACAATTGTTCTTTTTTACCAGTTTAATCTAATATGAGATAGGCATTGCCTAAATGCGAGCACAGCAAAAATATAAGATGTCAATGAACAACTTAATTGTATTTTTACATACCTTTTGAGTTGAAGAAAGCTACCCCCTATGACATCAAAGATGGGTCCTCTCTTTGGCCCTCATATGACAGAGTTCATTTTCTAGAACGTTCAGTTTGGGACGAGGTATTTGGGGCGAATGAGCGTAAAAATAAGAAAATGTAAAAAAAAAAATGAATAAAATTTGTTTTACTTAGAAAATGAAGTAACTCATCGTCATCAGAATATTTTCTCCTTGTTCTATGTTTACAAAGCAAATTTTTGGAAGGCGATTAGCAAAATTGATAATTGTTTTCAAATTCACATCGAACTTGTGTGCACGTGAAATTGTGAGAAGCATATCCGGACGAAAAAATCAATATCAGCATTAGGCAAATTTTTCGCAGGAACTTGCTGTAGAGCTCTCCTCTACGAGCTGTGCTCGCTAGTGTTGTAAATGTTGATTTTCTATGTAGTTTGCTTTATTGTAGCTTTTGACGCTCAATGACGTTACTTAATTTCCCGTACTTTTTTATGTTCTTTTTTGTGAAGTAATGTGATTGTTTTTGTATGTTTTTTGTTAGTGATTTTGGACTGTGTTGGCTGATGTTTATTTTGTCATAATGTTTATATGATGAAAAGAAGGATTAAACCATACTATTTTTATTGGGATTTTGATAATGACCGCTCGACATAGGATAGTGATATTGGATTATGGACTAAAGCCTAATTTTATTACACTGGTGGCAGCGCATAGAAACAAACTCATGCCTGAAGGATTTGAACTTTTTCTATTTGTGCTACAGAACTCTTTTCTTCAAAAGGACGTGGAAATGTAACAAGTGTAATGCTGCTGAAAGGAAAGTACATATTGTCTTTTTAAGCACCAATGATAAAGTGAAATCTAAAGTGTAAAACACCTGCCTGTTGTAATTATACCTAAAAAATTTCAACATGTGTAACCTAGAATTGCCAGAGTTTGATGGTGATTTGTTTGAAGGATTTTGGATGAAATTTCCTTGTTTTCAAACCGTTACCTATGGTCACAGAGTGATATGGTATTTTATTTATTGACTTCACTGAAATGCAAAGCCCTTGAATATGTTTCTCATTTGTCAAATGATACTTTATATGACATGTCAAGGTTGTATGCAGCATTATTTCGACGTTTTGGAGATATGGAAACCGCTGAGATGTGCAGAATGAAGTTGCAAAATATACATATATATCAAAATGAAAGCATCCAAGAGTATGTTTGTTATGTTGAGAAAAATGTACAGAAATCATACCCGGGAGTACATGATGAATTGATGGTGAAACTTATTGTTGAGTACACATTGTTTGGATATAAAGACTCAGATATAAGTTATAGAGTATTAACTACAACACCTTCATCAGTTGAAGATTTGATCAAAGAAATGATGTGGCAAGAACACTGTAAACATATGTTTGTTCAACAGTCAGCAAAGGAAAATAGTGGAAACGTGATGGACGACCATACAACACAGTCTGATGATAATGTTATAAAACATCGGAAGTCTAGACCGGATGTTCATATTGTAAAGTGAGAGGACACATAAGGAGATTTTGTCGTAAACGAAAATGCAACCAAACTATGTTCTGTAATGAAGAGAAAATCAAAGTTAATCGTTTAACTCAGCAAATTGACACAAATGATACTGCTGACAATGTTAGAAGATCAAAAGGTTTAGAACCGTTGTGCAGACAGGACAAATTGAGCTGCAATCAACTGTAAAACATGAAGATGAAGAAACTGAGGTAAAAATACTTGTAGAACATGAAAACGCTGATGACAAGATGACTACCCTTAAAAAGGAATCGCTTAGACATGATGAGATGGAACGGAATATGTCATTGAACATCCAGGACCATACATCACAACTTGTGGAGTCCAAAAAGACCTTATGTTGTGATCTTACCTCTTTCGTTATCTTAAATGTGTTAATTTTGTAATTGTGGTCCATTGCAGTCAAACATAGGTGTTGCAGATAAAGTGAGGTTTATTTTAGTTAAATTTCGAGGACGAAATTTTCAAAAGAGGGTGCAGTGTTTAAACCTTGATTTTCTTTGTAGTTTGCTTCATTGTAGCTTTTGACGCTCAATGACGTTACTTAATTTCCCGTACTTTTATGTTCTTTTTTGTGATGTAATGTGATTGTTTTTGTATGTTTTTTTTGTTAGTGATTTTGACTGTGTTGGCTGATGTTTATTTTGTCACAATGTTTATATGATGAAAAGAAGGATTAAAGCATACTATTTTTATTGGGATTTTGATTATGACCGCTCGACATAGGATAGTGATATGGATTATGGACTAAAGCTTGATTTTATTATACTTATATGAGATAAGCATTGCCTAGATGCGAGCACAACACATGCAGCTTAAATACAAGTTGATCAGTTTTGTATCTCGAAATACGAATACATTTTGAGTTCAAAAAGGCTTCCCCATACAACATGAAAAAGCACAGATGGATACTCTGTCCATACTCTATTATGCCCTCATATGACGGAGTTCCGCGTATCAATTTCGGAATAAAATTGTTAAAATTTAGAATATAAGGTCTAACAGACCCCATTCCCGAAAAGACGTGGACACTTTTGATGCAAATGTTAATCGGTGTGATCTCTTCCTAAAAAAACGAGCGATGTGCGTTTCCGAGTCGCCCGAATGAAATGTTTTGATTGATGATTGATCATTATTTTGAACTGAAGACACAATGCCTTAAATATTCAGCGTCTTTGTCTTGTTCACATAGTTCTTATGAACGAATAAACAGTTTGACTTTGATCGAAGCAGTCAAATAAGATCTGAAGTCATCGTTGTTATTTTTATTTTGATCAGTTCATTTTCTAGAACGTTCAGTTTGGGATGAGGTGCTTGGGGCAAATAAGTATAAACTATGAGAAGCATATCCGGACGAAAAAAATCAATATCAGCATTAGGCAAATTTTTTGCGGGAACTTGCTGTAGAGCTCTCCGCTCTCGCGGGCACTTCGTACCCGCTACGAGCTGTGCTCGCTATTAGTTACTGTATATTAAAATGTTTGATTGCGTGCTGCATCTATATCACTCTCATGCCTACTCGATTTCTTGTTAAAGTAATTGCAGGTTTGTAGATTTTTGTATGTTGTGTGGATTTTTTTTTCACGCTGTTGTCTTTTGTGTCCGCTGTGTTTTGGCCTTTATGGACTTGCAACATTCGAATAGAAAAAGTGTATATGCGACACAACTCGCAATCAATGATTCATGAAAGGGTCAGCAGTTCTTGCTTGCTATAGCACTTCCATCGCACTGCTAATGGTTAATTCAACATGTCAATTCCGGTAAAGAAAGGCAAAACGAAGCCCTATGTCAAACCAAAATCTGCACTCATCTGAGAGATCGAAACCCTATATTTAGGGCCCCACCAAAAAGTGGCAGTCGTCCTATAGTAATTAGTCTGTCCGTGCGTCCGCAACAAAATCCGTTTTCCGCACTTTTCCCCATACGCTTGTAGATATTGGGCTGATATTTTGTATGTGAGTCAAGTATGATGAGTTACAGATCAAGTTTTCGTGTCGTCCCAACAGAATTTGTGGCTCTGTTTGAACTTAGCAACATCACTGTAATTAAAGTTTTCTGCACCTTTTTTTAACGCTTGTAGATAATGAACTGAGTTTTCGTATGTAAATCTACCATGATAAGTTATAAAACAATTCTACGTTTTGTTCTGGTCCCTAATTCTATATGAGAGTTATGACCGTTTGAATATTGAAATACGTGGCTAATTGAGGTGTATGTATTGTTTTAGTCAATCCACCATTGATCACTTGTGTGCCTGAAAGAGAAATAGCGGGTCCATATTGGTCTCCGGAGATTATGGTTCAACTAGCGGTGCCGTAAGAGATGACAACCATCTCCCTGATATCTAGTTGTCTATATATGAGTGCACTGTGTCTTCTATAAAATTTCTTTAATGAACACAACAACCGAGGAGCAGTTCATGTATAGCCCCTTTTATTTCTATCTCAAAGAAGCTACCTTAATACAGCTACTGGGTGTTGTTACCTTATTTAAAAGTTGTCCTTTAGTAATAAAATGTACATGTTCCTTTCGTCAAATGATAAAATGTGTAGAAATGAGAATTATTTTTGTTTATTCGGAATGAAAAAAAAACAACAGAAAAGATATAACATCTCATTCTGATTTGAATTTGCTAGTCCTTTGGCGACAACTACGACCACCTATCAGTCATGTAAGTAAAATTGTTTGTGTAAGAATACCAAAGATGATTGTTTTTCTTAACAAGCTGAACGATCTGTCAGAAATATGCATAGGCTTTGAAAAATTGAATAATATACACTTCTTCAGATTTCGGCAATACCTTTTGATACCTGCGTGTTTAAGGGGGGGTACCAATATCCCATATACCCTAAACAAGCCTCAGTTGTAAAATTGAGTTTCTTCATTTAAGTGTACACTGACAATGTAGCGGTGTCGCGTAAAAAATCACTCAAATCTTTTAAGACATGCATTGAGGTGAATTGTTTCTAGCAAAAGACTCTCACTATCTAATAAAACAACAACACTTGGTCACAAAGTACATGTATGTGTTAATTTTCACCTAGTGCCTTTTGAAACCTTGCGCATATGGCACGAAAATAGCATGTTGCTCGACAAAATGATATATAACAAGCTGAAATAAACAAATCATGAAAACTTACCTATCCGATAAAAAAATATATTTTATCATTTATATATATATCTGGTTTTGTATCCTAAAATTTTGAAGTCTTCCGACCATTAATTTCCAAAATTATTACACTCCTAATTTTGTCTCCAAAAATGCGTAATCTACGTTGCACATACATAAAACCCCAAAAAAACTCTCCTATAAAAACCTATGTAAGCATAAAATTATGTCAAAATTATTGGACTAACCAATAAACCAAAAGAGATATAAGAAAGAACGGTTAAAGTAGATCAAGCAGTTTTTTTTTTAAGAATGTAATCTACGTTCCTTCAACAATTACTTTATAACAGGTCATATCAAGTATTTCTACTAGCTCTCTATAAAGTAATGTTTTAGACCCATCATGGTGTGATATGTTTTAACAGATATTGCGAGGTATATATGACGGTTATTTTTTTTAACAGTAACAAAATGTATATTGGTTTTTAAACAATTTGATTGTTATTCTTACCATGCCTTCCTATATATGAATAAACTTTGTTAAAGCATTGAAAACGCAATTCTATTTCTTGTCTGCTACATAATTATGCACATGAACAAAATAAATGTGATTTTGACGCCCCATCGACGAAAATAGGGGCATATAGTGTTCGGGTCCGTTCGTTCGTCCGTCTTTACCTCCGTTCGTCCGTCCGACTTTACGTCCGTTCGACCGTCTGTTCCAAATGTTGCGAAATAGTATAATATACAAATATAGCCTTTTAGTAGGTCGATACGAGAAAATATCGACCTGAGGCATATCGACCCGACAACGCAGTTGGAGGTCGATATGCATATCTCAGGTCGATATTTTTCGTATCGACCGTGGTTGAAGGCTATATTTGTTATATTATTAATTCAACATTCTTGGTTATTAAAATGTTGTGCTTACATGTAATTGTGATCTGCAAAATGTCATGACTGTAGTGATTGCAATCAATTGGTATATTGTTAACATTTCTCATACTGAAAACCTAGCATTTCAAAAAGATTAATAGTTTTGTGTGGGTAGTAACATGGAAGAACTAACCTTTAAATTTCTATTCCATCCACTAGTGAACTTTCAATGACTTTGGTAGCTTTTTAGGGAAAGACAGCTGACATATTCTTTATTTTGTTGATAAGACTGAATTCCCATTCCAAGAGTTGTTCAATTTCAATCTACAATTGCCAAATCAACAAATGAACAAATCGTTGCTTGGGAATTCAGTCGTCTCTGCTGAAATTCTCATTAGAGAGTCGTTATTTGCATATGTTTACTTTAAATTTCTGCTTTGCCTTTGGGGTGTCTTCTCGGCCGGGGAATGAAACAATCCCAGATTCGAATGTAACACGTGACCGTGCAATATCAATTTTTTGCACGTGCCCCAAGTCAATATCACAAAATATCACCGGGTCACCTGGTATGATTCAACTAATCAAATCAAGTAAAAAATATAAATTAATAATATTTTCTTTTACATAATCTTGTTAATTAATGTATAATGACATTTCTGTTCATGAACTACAAAATGTAATTATAAGCCCGTGTGGCCGAGTGGTCTAGCGCACTGGTTTACATGTTAATGAAACATTTTTAATCACTTAGCCAACTACATGTACCTCATAAGGTCTTTAAAACATTCGAACTAAAAATACGAGCACTTTTTTAATATGTATATTTACTAGCTACATGTATAGTAGTATTTCGCCCCCATTATATAAAAACAATCCAACGAAATTAATGTCGTTAAGTTTTAAAGGTGAAACATATCAATACAAAACTTAAACAAACTAAAAACGAAAAAGAACCCTCTTTTCCAAAACCTCCCGAATAAAAAATACCAAAAGAAATTCACAGTCATAAGGGAGCAACCATTTGATTTTTAAGGGGGGCTATGGATATTTTCTTCGTCTTGCCTTTTTATTTTCGGAAAAGGTGAGCCTGGATTTTATTTGCGCGCTTCCGCGCGCTAAATTTTTTTTTTAAAAGCTATTATAAAATTTCTGCTTTTTTTTAATTCAAAGCACTGTCCTGCCTTTTTATTTCAAATCTCACCATAGCCCCCTCCCCCTCATAAAAATCAAATACTCGGACCCTAAATCATCAAAATTTACTTTTTAAATACTTATATGACTCCCTGTCTATCAATACTTTAGTTTTTCTATATTCTCTTCTACCTTCTGACATTTGTACACGTACATTTTTTTGCATTCCTTTTTACATATCACAATGTATTTAAAACCTCTTATAGGTGGTCATAACCGCGCACTACCTAAATCATTTTTTTCAATAAAGGTAACAACAAAATTACAGAACTGGAATGATAAATTTCATATATCCAAGAACAAAAGACAAAACAAGGCAAAGACGTACCAGAGACATTGAAGATTGCAATGATCCTGACTTGGTACAGGCATGTCAAAAGAAATGGTGGGTTGAACAAAGTTTTATGGCGCCAAACCTCTCTCTTCAATTGCAAGTGATTCATAGAAGCAGAGGTACCAATGGGGTATCGGAATGTCAAAAGTCCGAAAGGGCAGAGACAAAACCAGTAAACACCAACAAGAACGGGACAGAAACAGACAACATGTAAAACATGGAAACACAAAATAACTGAATATCAATCAACAACGCGAACTCCAGTCGACACAAGAGTAAACTCAGGTGCTCCGGTGCTAGGTGCTAGGTGCTCCTGTTAACGAGCAAGAACATTTCTGGGGGCTGTAACTATTTGATCCCCCGACAATCATCTGGGTTTTTTTACAAGTTCATTTCTAAGCTTTTCACTTAAGGCAATGTAGATGATGAAGTTTGAGACACAACCAACAATCGTACACAGCTTCAGGATTTCAAGCATAAGTTTAAGGTCTTTGAGGTTCGTGGTTATTTTTGTCGTGTCAGTAGCTATCAAGTATAGTTAATCTGTTCACTATAAGGTGAGATGGCAAGGATCATTGGTAGGAGGTTATTGTTTAGCTTTTGTGCAAGGATTGTCCAGCAGTTTGTGACGTCTTGAACAATTTCGTCCAGCATAATATGCATGAATTTCGTCGTTCCAACATTTTTGTATTATTGCTTTATTGATGTTACTGTACACATCATCCGTTTGAGTCTCCCAAAATGTTTCAACTTTTCCCTTCAAATAGCTAATAATATCATTATTCGTTTTTTGTTTTAGTTTTTCCCAAAAACTATCATGTTTCTTGTTGAAATTGTTGATAATGTGTTTCCCTACTTTTTCAAGAATATGGTCTCTTTTTTCAATACAACGCGGTATATGGGGTACACGTATATGGGAATGAAAAGGAGCGAACAAAGCAAACGCGCGTTTAACTCTAGACTTTAGTTTTGATACTTCAAATATTTTGTTAAGTTCAACAGATTGAAAACAGTATGATGTGTTTACTTGTTTTTCTGTTTCGGCCATGTTTTGATACCATATGACATCTTTTTTCACTGAACTTGATCGGTATGCACTGAACACACTGTTGTTCAGACAAAATCGAGGTGTTTCCGTTACCATGAAAATCGCCAGGACTGTTATAACCAAAACACTAGACGGTTTTCATACGAGGATAAACCTGTATTTCCTAGTTTACCTTTTCCAATACAAAATTGACCAATGATAATTAGCGTTGCAAAAATCATGCAGAGTCCGGCTCCTACTAAAGTAACCGATGTTACTACTGGATAAACCGTTAAAAAAAACAACCCCTATCTTCGACTAAGTTGCATTTTCCTTCCTTCATCTTTAAAGTTACTATCAAGATACAAGACACATGAAGACAAATTGAATCGATAAAACAAATGTTGCAAATAACCACTGATTCCCTTGAAGTCATACCTGTTCTACTCCAAAACGGAAACAAGATGGCCACCACTTTTTGTAATCCGAGGCTAGCGGTCAGCAAAACAGACACAAAATGAAAGGTTTCTGACATATGGCCTGCATAATAATGAATAACGCAATACGGATACGACAGTGTCACTAGATCTGCGGTATTGGACGTATTACAATCATTGAAAGGGTCACTATTTCCAATGGCCATCCATTGGTATGCATGGTACACCAAGGGCTCAAATCCATACATACAGAGTGCCGTAAGGGAGTCAGCCAAGGCAAGCCCTTGCATCAACACTGTAGCTGGGGTGAAAACCTTCTTGGAAAACAATGCTATAAACACAGTTATATTCAACAATATTGTCAAATAAGCCAGAGTCGGACCGACAACAAAATTCAAAGAAAATGGAAATCTTTCAAACAATATGTAATGTTTATGTTCCATTGTTTCCTATTTGTTATTCCTGTCAACTTTATGGCTAGCTCCTAAATGACACTTTATGCCAAATCGCGTCCTTCGAATTGTCAAAACTGTTATCAGATTGATATTTAACTGCTATGAAATGACAATAACAGATTTCTAGAACATTAAGAGAGATAAAGGTCAGTTTAACATTTTTATATGTCAATTTGGAAATTTAACAAATAGAATGGTATTATACACATGTCAAAAAAACTGACTAAAATTAAAACCATCCTGGAGGAAGCGAAAATGGAAATGGAAGAGAAGTCGTTATCATTGTTATACCATGAGCTCAATTTTCTTTTCACTTCCGGTTTAGCAATCTTGTTTTTCTCGTTATGTTGCTCTACAGTTGCTGTCTTCACTCAACTTCACTCAAGAAATTTTACAGTAGACACCGTGCACTCGTAAACAAATATGGGATTTCTATCTCTCAAACAAGTATAAGCTTTCCAAAAAGCTTGCTCGGGCCCGGCATTAATTTTTTAACGGGTGTTTATACTGTTAACGAAGACACATTTAAATCGTAATTAAAAAAATCTGCAACAACCATCTTAAACAGAAGTCTAAGAGCAGGTCATGTCAGAGGTAGAGGTACTAATAATGGGCAATGGGGCATCCGAATGTTATAATTCCGAATAAGCAAAGTCAAAACCAATTACAGCACGAAGAACAGGACAGCATAAGACACAAAAATATCAAAATCAACGACCGGAATGGCAATCATTTAAGAAATTAAGTTGAACATACTCATAAGCTTAGTTTTTGTGTCATTTTTTTCAACTTTTATTGCAATTAACTGAAAGGTACACTGCAATTCTATACTCTGTGACCATTTTCTCTTTTACTTGAACAACTTGAACAGTAAACAAGAGGCTCCCAGGAGCCTGAATCGCTCACCTGGTCTTGATGTCAACCCTATGAAGAACTTTGTAGAGCTAAATAAGCTGAACATTTAAGCAAGCAACAGCTTTTCTCTTTCAGCAATAATTTTCATTGTGTAGGCCAAAAACATGCAAAATGTTATTTTAAGGGCCATCTGAACACTTTGACTCTATAGAGACTTTTGTTAAGAGCTTAATCAATGAACTGAACATTTAAGCAAGTGAAGTGACCCCTTTTCTATATCTGCTATAAGTTTCATTATATAAGCCAAAAACATGAAAACATGTTAATTTAGGGGCTGTAATACCTATCAGGGGTCAACTGACAAGTTCAACCCTATGAATGTTTTTGTAGAGCTAAATGAGCTGAACATTTTAGCAAGCAACAACTTTTCTCTATCTGCAATAATTTTAATTCTATAGGCCAAAAACACTTTTTTCGCCTTTAAGTGGCTGTAACCCCTATAAGGGGCCATCTGACAACTTCGACCCTATGGAGACTTTTGAAGAGCTAAATGAGCTGAACATTTTAGAAAGCAACAGCTTTTCTCTATCTGCAATTGTTTTCATTATATAGGCCAAAAACACTATTTTTCGCCTTTAAGGGGCTGTAACCCCTATAAGGGGTCATCTGCCAACTTTGACCAAATGGAGACCTTTGAAGAACTTTTGATGCTGAAACAGTAGGGTGGCATCAGATTTCATCTATCTCTTATACTTTTTGATTTACAAGCCAAAAACAGTAGTCTGACCCCCCTGGTCTATTTTTAGTAACGGTGGCCATGTTTTTTGACGGATCAAAAATCGAAACACAAGTTTAGTGCAGGACACCCTAAGGATCATTCATACCAAGTTTTATTAAATTATGTTCAGTAGTTTCAGAGGAGAAGATTTTTGAAAATTGTTAACAGACGACAGACTACAGACGGCGACAGACGACAGGCGACGACAGACGACGACGGACGCAAAGTGATGGCAATAGCTCACACGGTCCTTCGGTCCAGGTGAGCTAAAAAAAGGAATGGAGAAAACAACAGCATTGGCTGATGTATTGACTAGTATATAATACAAACAAAATAAAAGTTGTCATACATTTTTTTTTCACTTTCAACTCAAGTGTTTGATATATTGTTGATAGACATGAATGTACAAACTTAACTTATTTCATACGTTTCATGGGCTCACTAACAACTTCATTATGCTGTTTCTTACGCATGTCAAGTCCACAGCATGGTCACATTCGAACCCGTTAAGTAAAGCTTATACATGTATAAGTTATATTTTGAGAATTAAGTTATTATCATAATAAAAGTTATTATAAATTCATAAATAACTAATAACTATAACTAAACCGGACACATCAGAATAATTGATCGAAAAATCCCCCGATTATGCCCAATAATGGACTAAACCAGTCAAATATAGTAACAGAAGATAAGTGTAGTTATGATTATATGCTTGTTTGGATCCCTATGATTAGGAAATAAAATATCTTTATATTTATCTTTATATTTAGCTTTATATAAACTGGAAAATGTTTTGCGTTGATAAAATTTTAATTAACTATTAAATGTAGATCTAAGTCTACACATTTGGTAGTGTACTGTACATAATTTCATAAAAAAATCATGACAGAACACAGACTCCAAACACGGAAATCAACCTTTGATATTTATCTGGTAATTAAGACTGACACTTATTGGTCATGGAATTTGAAAACGGATGCGGGTTCAAACGAAATCATACTAGGGATATTCCGATTAGTGATCGGAATCATTCGGTCTTTTCCGCTGCCCGGAGGGGCGTCCTCAATTCTGATGCATTGATCATTTAAAAGTTTTGAAATGGACGGAATCCAATAAGTGAATTAACAAGCGCTGTTTATGAAGTTGCTCTGAATCTAGATAGCAGATGTTGGTTTGTCGTAGAAATTTGTTTTGTCTTCCTTTACCAGATTTGACACACAGAATTGGAAATAATTAAAAGCATTGCGACAGGTGTACTATAATAGCAGGCAGGAACCGTTTTTACTTCCGAGCACCTGAGTTCACTCTTGTTACGATTTGAGTTCGCGTCGTTGATTTTCGTTCGGTTAATTTTGTTTTGTGTTTTTTTGTGTTGTTATGGTTCGTGTTAACCGGTTTTGTCGTTGCCCTTTCGGACTTTTGACACTCGAATGCCCCATTGATGCCTCTTTGCTTCTTTCAGCGTCTTTTTAATGCTTTTTCTGTGAAATTTCGTATGTTATTAAGCGCACGCGTTACCTAAAAAAATCTTTTTTTTTCTAACAAAAAATAAATAGCATAAATTCATCACGTTTTAACAATTTTAAAATTTGTAAGATATTGAAAAAAAAACATTGTAACTTCTTGAGCGTCAAAGGTAAAACCTGTCTCATATTTATATTCATTCATGAATCGAAATTGCAACACTATGCCAATCAAATGGCATTGGTTTTAGGACAAAAAAGGGAGAAAAGGCTTTTGAAATATAAAAAAAACTACAATCTGCGACAATCGTTTAACTGATCTGACGCACATATATTTGACATTTCAAAACTCATGCAGAAGAGACGCTTGACTCTGTAACGGGGTTGCTCCGCTTCGTTCATTAATTAATAGTTTTAATAGCCAGTATTTGCTGTTGAGCTAGGGAAGTACTTCTTTAGTTCAGTGGTACAGCGTTCGACTCCGAACCTAGAGGTCCCAAGTTGAGTCCAGGTTAAGACATGTCGATTTTGTGAAGTCATTCATGCTCTCCAGTTACATTGGCGTCCAACTAAATACCCACGGTGGTTAGAAGGTTGTGTTGTGTTGAGTCATACATTGAGGTATGATGACTCTTGTCGAGGTGGAAGTTTAACGGGGTTGCTCCCCTTCGTACATTAATTAGTAGGTTTATAGCCAGCTAGGGAAGTACTTCTTTAGCTCAGTGGTAGAGCGTCTAACTCCGAACCTTGAGGTCCCGGGTTCGAGTCCTGGTTAGGACTTGTCGATTTTGTTAAGCCATTCATGCTCTCCGGTTACAACTCCAAAGTTGTTATACATGTATAAAACATCTTAAAGTAAAGTACAAAACAAGAATATGTCCAACAGACATAATGCCCCAATCACAACATTGTTTTGTTTCCGCAATCACTAAACCATGAACTCGTTCCAAGAGTATTATTCTATAGACTTTAATCATTAATCTATATGTGGTCATTCATGTAGAAAATATAGGTCACAGCCAGCATCTGAAGCATGCATTTTACTAAGCATTACTAGGTGCACCGACTATACCAATATAGTTGATGTGGCACATGTCAGTAAGTGGGAATGGACTTAAACCATTCTTCTGTAAGAGGTCATCCATGCGGAAAATATAGGTCAAATCCAGCATCCGAAGCATGCATTGTGCTAAGCATCAGTAGATGCACCTTCCATATCAATATGGTTGATGTGGCACTTGTCAGTAAGCGGTAATAGACTTTAAGTATTATTCTGAACGTGGTCATTCATGCGGATAATATAGGTCACAGCCAGCATCCGAAGCTTGCATTGTGCTAGGCATCACTATGTACACCTAGCATACCAATTTGATTGATGTTGGCATTTGTCAGTAAGTGGGAATAGACTTTAAACATTCTTTTGAAAGTGGTCATTCATGCAGATAATATAGGTAACAGCCAGCATCCGATGCATGCAGTGTGCTATGCATCACTATGTACATTGTACACCTAGCATACCAATTTGATTGATGTGGCATTTGTCAGTAAGTGGGAATAGACTTTAAACATTCTTCTGAAAATGGTCATTCATGCGGAAAATATAGGTCACATCCAGCATCCGAAGCATGCATTGTTCTTAACATCACTAGGTGCACCTACCATACCATTATGATTGATATGGCATTTGCAAGTATGTGGGAATTTGGAAATATGGAGATTTGGGACGGATTGACAAACGGACGGACGAACGGACCCGAACACTATATGCCCCTCTAATTTCGTAGATGGGGCATAAAACAGCTAGTGTAGAAACACAGTATCGGTTAGTTAGTTAGTTAGTTATTGCTTTACTCCCAAGCAGCACGATTTCGGCTATATCCGGGAGATGAACATGAAAGTGGTGATACAATGAACATGAAATGATGAAGTGGAGGAAATGGGGACACAATGCCAATCGGGTAGGAGAGTTTTGACTGCCACTGGAAAAAGGAGTGATGGGTAGGGACGGGAAATTTAGCCTCCTGCTTGGGGATCCTACGGGTCCTACTCTTACAGAGACCTGCAGCAGGGTTCTTTAACGTGCGAGGAACGTGACATTTTTCCCAACACGGTGCACCACTATGGTTTGCGGTCTGATTTTCCGCATTATCGCCTGACGACCCCGCATCTCTCGATGTCAGGGCTGCCCCATTCAACCACCTGGGGCACACATCACAGTCGCTTTGTGGGCAAAGCGGCTTGACCCAATGTCAGGTTTCTGGGCGCTCTTAAGTGGACTTTTACCGACAAGCTTAGCGCTGCTGCGGGCCTATTCGCCACCAGGAACCCGTACGGAAAGGTTGCCAAATATATATAAAAATTAAACTTATGTAGGACTGTAATTAGGCCGCTTTCTCACTGAAGTTGTTTTAGAAAACATGTGTAGAAGTAGTTTAATGTTCTAACAAGAGGCTCCCAGGAGCCTGAATCGCTCACCTGACATATGTGCCTGAAGTAAAGGTTATAAGGCAAAATCTATTTAACGTTGAAAGGGTCATAAGATTAAAAAGGGGGTCATCTGACAATATGGTGGATCTAAATGTTGCTCTACAGTTGCTGTCTTCACTCAACTTCACTCAAGAAATTTTACAGTAGACACCGTGCACTCGTAAACAAATATGGGATTTCTATCTCTCAAACAAGTATAAGCTTTCCAAAAAGCTTGCTCGGGCCCGGCATTAATTTTTTAACGGGTGTTTATACTGTTAACGAAGACACATTTAAATCGTAATTAAAAAAATCTGCAACAACCATCTTAAACAGAAGTCTAAGAGCAGGTCATGTCAGAGGTAGAGGTACTAATAATGGGCAATGGGGCATCCGAATGTTATAATTCCGAATAAGCAAAGTCAAAACCAATTACAGCACGAAGAACAGGACAGCATAAGACACAAAAATATCAAAATCAACGACCGGAATGGCAATCATTTAAGAAATTAAGTTGAACATACTCATAAGCTTAGTTTTTGTGTCATTTTTTTCAACTTTTATTGCAATTAACTGAAAGGTACACTGCAATTCTATACTCTGTGACCATTTTCTCTTTTACTTGAACAACTTGAACAGTAAACAAGAGGCTCCCAGGAGCCTGAATCGCTCACCTGGTCTTGATGTCAACCCTATGAAGAACTTTGTAGAGCTAAATAAGCTGAACATTTAAGCAAGCAACAGCTTTTCTCTTTCAGCAATAATTTTCATTGTGTAGGCCAAAAACATGCAAAATGTTATTTTAAGGGCCATCTGAACACTTTGACTCTATAGAGACTTTTGTTAAGAGCTTAATCAATGAACTGAACATTTAAGCAAGTGAAGTGACCCCTTTTCTATATCTGCTATAAGTTTCATTATATAAGCCAAAAACATGAAAACATGTTAATTTAGGGGCTGTAATACCTATCAGGGGTCAACTGACAAGTTCAACCCTATGAATGTTTTTGTAGAGCTAAATGAGCTGAACATTTTAGCAAGCAACAACTTTTCTCTATCTGCAATAATTTTAATTCTATAGGCCAAAAACACTTTTTTCGCCTTTAAGTGGCTGTAACCCCTATAAGGGGCCATCTGACAACTTCGACCCTATGGAGACTTTTGAAGAGCTAAATGAGCTGAACATTTTAGAAAGCAACAGCTTTTCTCTATCTGCAATTGTTTTCATTATATAGGCCAAAAACACTATTTTTCGCCTTTAAGGGGCTGTAACCCCTATAAGGGGTCATCTGCCAACTTTGACCAAATGGAGACCTTTGAAGAACTTTTGATGCTGAAACAGTAGGGTGGCATCAGATTTCATCTATCTCTTATACTTTTTGATTTACAAGCCAAAAACAGTAGTCTGACCCCCCTGGTCTATTTTTAGTAACGGTGGCCATGTTTTTTGACGGATCAAAAATCGAAACACAAGTTTAGTGCAGGACACCCTAAGGATCATTCATACCAAGTTTTATTAAATTATGTTCAGTAGTTTCAGAGGAGAAGATTTTTGAAAATTGTTAACAGACGACAGACTACAGACGGCGACAGACGACAGGCGACGACAGACGACGACGGACGCAAAGTGATGGCAATAGCTCACACGGTCCTTCGGTCCAGGTGAGCTAAAAAAAGGAATGGAGAAAACAACAGCATTGGCTGATGTATTGACTAGTATATAATACAAACAAAATAAAAGTTGTCATACATTTTTTTTTCACTTTCAACTCAAGTGTTTGATATATTGTTGATAGACATGAATGTACAAACTTAACTTATTTCATACGTTTCATGGGCTCACTAACAACTTCATTATGCTGTTTCTTACGCATGTCAAGTCCACAGCATGGTCACATTCGAACCCGTTAAGTAAAGCTTATACATGTATAAGTTATATTTTGAGAATTAAGTTATTATCATAATAAAAGTTATTATAAATTCATAAATAACTAATAACTATAACTAAACCGGACACATCAGAATAATTGATCGAAAAATCCCCCGATTATGCCCAATAATGGACTAAACCAGTCAAATATAGTAACAGAAGATAAGTGTAGTTATGATTATATGCTTGTTTGGATCCCTATGATTAGGAAATAAAATATCTTTATATTTATCTTTATATTTAGCTTTATATAAACTGGAAAATGTTTTGCGTTGATAAAATTTTAATTAACTATTAAATGTAGATCTAAGTCTACACATTTGGTAGTGTACTGTACATAATTTCATAAAAAAATCATGACAGAACACAGACTCCAAACACGGAAATCAACCTTTGATATTTATCTGGTAATTAAGACTGACACTTATTGGTCATGGAATTTGAAAACGGATGCGGGTTCAAACGAAATCATACTAGGGATATTCCGATTAGTGATCGGAATCATTCGGTCTTTTCCGCTGCCCGGAGGGGCGTCCTCAATTCTGATGCATTGATCATTTAAAAGTTTTGAAATGGACGGAATCCAATAAGTGAATTAACAAGCGCTGTTTATGAAGTTGCTCTGAATCTAGATAGCAGATGTTGGTTTGTCGTAGAAATTTGTTTTGTCTTCCTTTACCAGATTTGACACACAGAATTGGAAATAATTAAAAGCATTGCGACAGGTGTACTATAATAGCAGGCAGGAACCGTTTTTACTTCCGAGCACCTGAGTTCACTCTTGTTACGATTTGAGTTCGCGTCGTTGATTTTCGTTCGGTTAATTTTGTTTTGTGTTTTTTTGTGTTGTTATGGTTCGTGTTAACCGGTTTTGTCGTTGCCCTTTCGGACTTTTGACACTCGAATGCCCCATTGGTGCCTCTTTGCTTCTTTCAGCGTCTTTTTAATGCTTTTTCTGTGAAATTTCGTATGTTATTAAGCGCACGCGTTACCTAAAAAAATCTTTTTTTTTTCTAACAAAAAATAAATAGCATAAATTCATCACGTTTTAACAATTTTAAAATTTGTAAGATATTGAAAAAAAAACATTGTAACTTCTTGAGCGTCAAAGGTAAAACCTGTCTCATATTTATATTCATTCATGAATCGAAATTGCAACACTATGCCAATCAAATGGCATTGGTTTTAGGACAAAAAAGGGAGAAAAGGCTTTTGAAATATAAAAAAAACTACAATCTGCGACAATCGTTTAACTGATCTGACGCACATATATTTGACATTTCAAAACTCATGCAGAAGAGACGCTTGACTCTGTAACGGGGTTGCTCCGCTTCGTTCATTAATTAATAGTTTTAATAGCCAGTATTTGCTGTTGAGCTAGGGAAGTACTTCTTTAGTTCAGTGGTACAGCGTTCGACTCCGAACCTAGAGGTCCCAAGTTGAGTCCAGGTTAAGACATGTCGATTTTGTGAAGTCATTCATGCTCTCCAGTTACATTGGCGTCCAACTAAATACCCACGGTGGTTAGAAGGTTGTGTTGTGTTGAGTCATACATTGAGGTATGATGACTCTTGTCGAGGTGGAAGTTTAACGGGGTTGCTCCCCTTCGTACATTAATTAGTAGGTTTATAGCCAGCTAGGGAAGTACTTCTTTAGCTCAGTGGTAGAGCGTCTAACTCCGAACCTTGAGGTCCCGGGTTCGAGTCCTGGTTAGGACTTGTCGATTTTGTTAAGCCATTCATGCTCTCCGGTTACAACTCCAAAGTTGTTATACATGTATAAAACATCTTAAAGTAAAGTACAAAACAAGAATATGTCCAACAGACACAATGCCCCAATCACAACATTGTTTTGTTTCCGCAATCACTAAACCATGAACTCGTTCCAAGAGTATTATTCTATAGACTTTAATCATTAATCTATATGTGGTCATTCATGTAGAAAATATAGGTCACAGCCAGCATCTGAAGCATGCATTTTACTAAGCATTACTAGGTGCACCGACTATACCAATATAGTTGATGTGGCACATGTCAGTAAGTGGGAATGGACTTAAACCATTCTTCTGTAAGAGGTCATCCATGCGGAAAATATAGGTCAAATCCAGCATCCGAAGCATGCATTGTGCTAAGCATCAGTAGATGCACCTTCCATATCAATATGGTTGATGTGGCACTTGTCAGTAAGCGGTAATAGACTTTAAGTATTATTCTGAACGTGGTCATTCATGCGGATAATATAGGTCACAGCCAGCATCCGAAGCTTGCATTGTGCTAGGCATCACTATGTACACCTAGCATACCAATTTGATTGATGTTGGCATTTGTCAGTAAGTGGGAATAGACTTTAAACATTCTTTTGAAAGTGGTCATTCATGCAGATAATATAGGTAACAGCCAGCATCCGATGCATGCAGTGTGCTATGCATCACTATGTACATTGTACACCTAGCATACCAATTTGATTGATGTGGCATTTGTCAGTAAGTGGGAATAGACTTTAAACATTCTTCTGAAAATGGTCATTCATGCGGAAAATATAGGTCACATCCAGCATCCGAAGCATGCATTGTTCTTAACATCACTAGGTGCACCTACCATACCATTATGATTGATATGGCATTTGCAAGTATGTGGGAATTTGGAAATATGGAGATTTGGGACGGATTGACAAACGGACGGACGAACGGACCCGAACACTATATGCCCCTCTAATTTCGTAGATGGGGCATAAAACAGCTAGTGTAGAAACACAGTATCGGTTAGTTAGTTAGTTAGTTATTGCTTTACTCCCAAGCAGCACGATTTCGGCTATATCCGGGAGATGAACATGAAAGTGGTGATACAATGAACATGAAATGATGAAGTGGAGGAAATGGGGACACAATGCCAATCGGGTAGGAGAGTTTTGACTGCCACTGGAAAAAGGAGTGATGGGTAGGGACGGGAAATTTAGCCTCCTGCTTGGGGATCCTACGGGTCCTACTCTTACAGAGACCTGCAGCAGGGTTCTTTAACGTGCGAGGAACGTGACATTTTTCCCAACACGGTGCACCACTATGGTTTGCGGTCTGATTTTCCGCATTATCGCCTGACGACCCCGCATCTCTCGATGTCAGGGCTGCCCCATTCAACCACCTGGGGCACACATCACAGTCGCTTTGTGGGCAAAGCGGCTTGACCCAATGTCAGGTTTCTGGGCGCTCTTAAGTGGACTTTTACCGACAAGCTTAGCGCTGCTGCGGGCCTATTCGCCACCAGGAACCCGTACGGAAAGGTTGCCAAATATATATAAAAATTAAACTTATGTAGGACTGTAATTAGGCCGCTTTCTCACTGAAGTTGTTTTAGAAAACATGTGTAGAAGTAGTTTAATGTTCTAACAAGAGGCTCCCAGGAGCCTGAATCGCTCACCTGACATATGTGCCTGAAGTAAAGGTTATAAGGCAAAATCTATTTAACGTTGAAAGGGTCATAAGATTAAAAAGGGGGTCATCTGACAATATGGTGGATCTAAATGTGCTGATCACTTTTGTTCTCAATCAAAATCTAAAAATCTGTCACCCTTTTTGAGTTATTTGCAAAAAAATGCAGTTTAACCTAATGTTCTATTTTTAGCCACAGCGGCCATGTTTTACAACCAATCAAAAATCCCTACAACAGTTCTATACACCTAATAATAATAAACAATAATACCAAGTTTGGTTCCATTTGGACTTAAAGTGTCAGAGGAGTTAACATTTTCAATATAAGGAAATGCAGTTAAAATGCTCAATTGTGACGTTCCAAGGGAAATAACTCCTCAAAGGAAAGGTCCTACAACGTTGACCCTGTTACATATTTTGTAGATCTTGATGTGCTTAACAATATGCAATTTAAATTTCTCAAATATCTAGTATAGTTTTCAAGATATTGAGCTAAACAGGCGCAAAATTTGCAAAAAATCCACAAAAAGGGCAATAACTCCTACATGGGTCGTTGGATTTTCTTCAAAATTTCAGGGTTGGTAGATCTTGAGGTGCTGATCACTTTTACTCTGCCAGAATTTTGATATCTGTAGCCGTTTTTGAGTAATTTGCAAAAAAACTGCATTTTACCCCTATGTTCTATTTTTAGCCATGGCGGCCATGTTTTACGACGAATCAAAAATCCCCACATCAGTTCTAAGCACCGAATGCTAATGAACAACCATACCAAGTTTGGTTGCAATTGGACTTATGGTGTCAGAGGAGTTAACGTTTTAAAAAGTTTACGGACGACGGACGACGGACGACAGACGACGGACGACGGACGCCAAGAGATGACAATAGCTCACATGACCCTTCGGGTCAGGTGAGCTAAAAACTAGTTTCACACTAAATTTGTTCTCATTAAATGACTTGACATATGAATTGTTCACATTGCTTAATGCAAGTGTACATGTAATTTAAATGTACAAAAAACATGAACGGACAAATAATCATGATCGAATAGGCATGAGATATGAAATAAGTATGGATTTTGATTTACCTGTTTACTGTCTCTTTTTTATATATTTTTTTCCAAAATAACAATGGAGGTGGCGCTTTAGTCAGTTCATCCGTTTGTAATATTTTTAAAGATATATTGCTATAAAAGATATTGCTATACATAAATACCGGCTCGGGCCCGCAGCAACGTTAAGTTGTCGGTAAAAATCCACTATAGAGCGCTCAGAAACGGGATATCGGGTCTGCCGTTCTGTCCAAAAATCGACTGGAATGTGTACCCGGTGGTTGAATTAATGCCGCGTTGCCAAGCTACAACTGATAAATGCGGAAAACCTGACCGCAAACCATAGTAGTGTTTGGAAAAAAAATCATGTTCTTCACACGTTCAAGAACCCTGCTGCCGATGATGCCTAGTAAAGAGAAGAGCCCATAGGATCCTTATGCAGGAAGCTTCCCATCCCTCCTTTTCCCAGTGACAGTCAAAACTGTTATCCCCGATTAGACTTGTGTCCCCATTTCTTCCACTTTCATCATCATTTGATGTTCATTGTATCACCTTTTCATGTTCATTTTCCTGATATAGGCCACTTTGCCCACAATTTTTGATCCGAATGGGCAACACCTTTTATGAAATCTTATCCCGCCTTGCCGTACATATACATTAATATTTAGAAGATACATTTGCCCTTCTTTTTTCACTCACCCGACAAAATGTTGGAATATACGATATTATGTACAAAAAATACAGCTTTCCAATAAAAGTAATGCATGTGCATGCCGTTTATTCAAAAGAAATATGCGAAATCCATTGTTCATTAAACACACACAAGGACTACATTAAGTATCGAATGCATGTGATGAACACAACATTTAAACTACATGTAAACATCGAAATTTTACAGTGTGAACGCATTGCTGTTAAAGGTTAGTGTGAACGACATTTAACACGGGGTAGAATGTCTACGTCAAAAAATGTTCCGGCATAGCAGTGTAAGAACGAAATGAATGGCACAAAATATTTTCATCAAATTTGTCGACAGATTCTGCGCATATTTTAAATAATATATCAAAATCAAATTGCCCATGCTCAACATAGTGGTTTGTTTTTGATATTAGGCCAAACCGTTTTTAAATTCAATTAATGGTTTTAGTGTGAAGCTGATTCAAAGGCCGCCCGTGTGTTAAAAAATGATGCATATCGAGGCCTTTTCGGACAATATCTTCAAAAGGTGAGCATCGTTATGCTATTTTGTACCTGTAATATGTTTCATTCATTCAATGTTTATATGCATAGTTTCTTTAGGCACAAGAATAGAGGCTTAATATAGAAAATTCAAATTAAAAGATTTGAAACGGCACAAACATTGCTAAGAGAATTATGCATGGCTAATACATATTGCATTCCTCTCAATTTATTTGAAACTCCGAAGCAACATAAAGGTTATAATAAAATTACCACACTTGGAGTGTCCATGAGAATAGACAAACCATGGAAGGCATACTTTAATACTTCCTTTTAAACAAAACCAGCATGCAAGTCGAATGTTCAAACTAATACCTTTATTTTACAAAGATTCACTTAACAAATATGCAATACTCAAATAAATATTTTATTTTACAAATGATACAATGGTCATAGCATATCAATATCAGTCACATCAAGCATGAAAACGCTAGGAAATATATACATGATATACCATACAAACCAATCACTTGCTTAATAATTCATTCTAATTGTCCCTCACCGCATTGCGACAAAGGAACCTAGTAATGGTCTTTTGCCCGTCCGTTTGTACGCCCGTCAAACTTTTGTTGACACATCACACTATCTCCAGCTGAGACCGTAAAAGGGATTTTGATGAATCCCTCGAGATGGCTAAACCTATATTCTAAACGATGATAATCAAGTCACATCTAATGGTGAAAACCCTAAGCATTTAGTATTTGAGTTATGAACCTTAACAAGGAGTGTTACAGACATACAGACGGACAAGGTTACCCATCTAGTGCCGAAATTTCATTGAGCCCCACCCAAAAATGTAGTATCCGGAATCACGGGATCATAATCAAGAGCTCAACCAAAGTCCTTCATGCTTAAAATAAAGGTCACAGTGACCTAATTTCTAGGAGGTGGTGTAGCGCTACCAGATCCACATTGTCTATAGAATTCCAGATATGAACCTTAACCAAGAACTTAACCAAAATCATTCATACTTAAAATAAATGTCACGGCGAACTAATTTCTAGCGTTTGTGTAGCGCTACCTATAACACATATCTAGCGTTGAAATTGAAATTTCACTGACCCCAAATATTTAGAATTTGAGTAATGTTACTTAACCAAGACAGGGGGTCCAATGTAATTGGTAAGTGCACAGCATAATTTTGTATGTGACTATAAAGATGGCGGAAAAACCTCGCTTCGTTCGACAACAGTCAGTTTTCTCTCCGTGTTTACAAAAGTTATATACATCTAATGAATAAAACCATGTTACCTTTCGGCAATTATGACTTATAAAAATGCTCCATAACAAAAATGTGATGCTTGATTTGCTTTTTAAAAAGCTATTGAGGAAAAAACCGGCCACTTGACAGCAATTTTTTGTCGTGCCGAAATACACAGGCTTTGTTTCAGGTACTCTTATCACAAACGTTAGGTTTTATGGTGTTTTGTGGTTCGTCAACAAGCATGGATATTGCCAAATATTTGTTTCTGTAAAAGAAACATGTATTTGTTGACATATTTACAATTATTTGATTTTTTGGTAAGTGCAAGTCAGTGTACTAAATAAAATTTGTAATGAATATTATCACAGTGACAGTGTAAACAATTTGAAAGTGTGCCTTTATTCGTGCATTTTGCGTTTACGTTTTAATGACGTTGTCGATACTTTTGTTTAATTTCCGATACATTTCTTTTCTACTACATGTATCTGATTATCAGGCTGATTCAAATTACTTTGATATTTTTCGACAAAGTACATGGTTACAACCCGATCTGATCTGTTAGCTAGGCGCGTAGTACGTAGATTTCCCAAATGTTTTGTGCTCGATCCTCGCTGAGGCCACTAAAAAAATCAAAACCTGTTTGTCAGATGATTTTCAGGGTTGCAATTACAGTAATATTGTTTGATTATATACTAGACATTCAAACATGTATTGTAAAGATGTACATATTTTCCAGTCAGTTATGTTAATTTCACATTGCCAATTCGGTTACTTTGCTATGATGAGTATGATCATGCGTTAACACTTTAATATTAAAAACGAAAGAATATGGAATATGTACCAAAAAGACCCAATTCACATATTGAAATGATTTTGATAAATGTACAATGCAAAATTTCACTGCGTGTGAAGCGCTTTTCTGGATTAACCTTCATCAGACACGCTAGGAGAAAAAAACTTGGAAAACCGGTAGAACATTAGATTTGATAAAAAAAATAATAATAAAAAATATTACAACAATGACCAAACAGATAAGAAATAGCCAAATGTTGTCAAATTTTGGAAATATGTAAACGTATCTTTCCAACACATATTCCAGTACTTGAAAATATATAAGAGCTTATTAAGTTTTATTTTTTAAAAAGGGAGTACAAAAAAAATATGATCAATGTGAAAACCTATACGAATTAAATGCGACTAATGCTTCGATCGACCTTTTTATATTTAAAAAGAGGTCGAAAGTGTCACTAACAGAAATATGTTTGAAGCCAAGAAGGTGCTCCTTTAACAATATCGTTCAGCTTTGACCACCGAAGCCAAGAAAATTAAGGGGGTACAGAACACCTAAGGGCAATAACTCTTTAAAATCACTTGAACGTTTAATTAAGGCACAATTATTCAAAGAAACCAAGCTTCTCAATGATCAAAACATGAAATGTTGAAACTCCATTATGTTCAATGAAAAATTTCCCAAGAAACCTATGGTTCGATTTTCTTAAGATTTGATGACTAAAGTACATATTTTTGCAAATTTTCATGAAAATTAAACGATGCAATTTTATTTTAGCCAAAGTGTTGGGTACCCCCTTAAAAAGAACTGATACAGAATTGAGACAGCACATGCCAATTCACTGGGCACCCAATTTCATCTGCAAGCATTTCATGCATTGTGGTGGGCACATTCAAGTGTCGTGGAGTGTTTAAAAATACAACAAAAGGGAAAAATAATGTAATAAAAGACTATTTGTTATTGCCACGGGATCTTAACGGTTATCGTTAACGCTGGAAAGCTGATGGCAGTGAAAAAAAGAACGCCAATGTATAGCAATTGTTACTAGATTATTGCATATATGGTGTCATGTTTATGACTTGCTCAAAACAAAATACCAGACTGCATAAAATATCCAAACAAAATGACAAAAAAATTTAATATAAACTATTATACTTATTAAACAACTGGATCATCGGTTAATTTCAAAGGACTTGGCTATTCAATAAAATTGTACGGGACCAAACCTCACACCTTTCTATGTTACCGTGGTGTATATTAAAATTCATTTGATGTTTGTTTATGGATATCATTATTTTTTGTACATTGCTAGACACTGTTTAAGATTTCTTGTTGATAATCAGTTTCTGAATACGATAGTACCGTTTTGTCTGTATAATATGAAATGAGAGGAGAAACTGTATTGTTGTTTATTCAGTTGTGCCATCGTGTTACGCCTGGGATTTTACAAAATATAAAAAGCTTAATATTTGGTTGTTTTTTTTTAAAGCAATCGTACACATCAAGATTAAAATAACCCCCTAAAAATGGGTCAAAGACAGAAATGGCAGGATTTCGTTAAACAGGAAGTATATGAGCCACAGACCTGAATTACATGTATAATCCCACGTTATGGGTGCCCATGCTGATGCTGAATACGAAAAATTAATGAGCTGGGATTTGTAGTTGCTGAGAAAACTGTTACGAAAGTATTTTCCCAGCCCGCCTGCCTGCCAGCCCGACATTCACCATTTTTTAACCCGGATTTTCACTAGTGAAATCCAGCAAAAAATCGATTACAATAGAAATGTAAATGCAAGGAATATAAAAGACGTGCTTTAAAAAGTTTTTGCACTGTATATAATAACATACATTACTAATTTTTTAGTACACTGACTTGCACTTACCAATAAATCCAATAATTGTAAATATGTCAATAAATACATGTTTCTTTTACAGAAACAAATATTTGGCAATATCCATGCTTGTTGTTGAACCATAAAAACCTAACGTTTGTGATCAGAGTACCTGAAACAAAGCCTGTTTTTTTCGGCTTGACAAAAAATTGCTGTCAAGTGGCCAGTTTTTCTTCAATAGCTTTTTAAAAAGCAAATCAAGCATCACATTTTTGTTATGGAGCATTTTTTATAAAAGTCATAATTGCCGAAAGGTAACATGGTTTTATTCATAAGATGTATATAACTTTTGTAAACACGGATTATGCTGCGCACTTACCAATTACATTGGACCCCCTGCAAGAACTAAACCAACTGTTACGGAAGTATGGACGGATGGAAAAACGGAAAACTATATATCCGATTCATATATGGGGTCGGGTCATAAGAATTGCTATGCTTTACCACTTTCGCAAGTACGGACAAATAGAAGAAAAATCTAATTCAATTCCCTCCGATAAGACGTCGCCCCCCCCAAAAAAAAATCTATATAATCTTACTGCTGGGGTTTAAATTTCATTGTGATTTTTTTTTTCTAAATTGCCGCTTGTTATTTGATCTGAGTCTCGTACATTTGTTCCACTTCTCATTATTTTCTATTGTACGGTAAAAACTCATAAAATCCATATTTAACTTCTTAAATTATCGTTCGGATAGTATATGTTTGAAGGCTTTCATATAAGATAACCTGATATGCTGTTGGATTTACAAATAATTACTAAGCTTTTTCATCTTTCGATTTGTATCATGATTTAAACCCCGAATTACAGATCTTATATGGACTGTTTTTTGATTTCTTTGAAACTGTTGAATGAAGTATCTTTAGGCAGCTACATGACATTGTACAATAAATCAAAAATACACTGCATGTAATGTTACTTTCTGCCATTTCAAATGTTCTTGTTCCTGTTTTAACCATGCAAGGATTGGCATGTACTGTAATTGTTTAATCAAGGGGTATATCATTTTGTTGTTTGGCTGCTTTTTAGACAGTATTTGCATTGTAAATGCATGTACATTTTGTAAAATACATCTAGGATATCTGTTAGTCTGTTTTTAAGTCTTTTAAAGATTGAAGTGACACAAAAATGTTCGTGTTGCATGTGATTGAACCAGTTTCACATAAAATTAATAAAACATATACAAAAAGTACCTACAATCCTTAAAACTAGACAACAATATGTACATCTTGCGCACATTTTCAGTTGAGAAAAGCTACCATAGAAATTTATGATTTTATCTTACCTTCTCCATTCGGATGTTTACATAAGTTTTTATTAAAAACCATCCCAAATTTTCTTGTCCCCTTCGGACCATGCCGATTTAGTCGTAGACATTAGTGTTTAAACTACTATGAGTTTTGCTCAGTGTGAACGCGGCATTAGACTATCCTATATGTAAACTCGCGAGAATGCGTGTATTTCGAAACAAAATAAGGGCGAGTTGACCAAGGAAAAATAAGCCAACATGCACATGCACAAGATGGAAGGTCTGATATTTTGATCTTGCGAGACTCATTTCTATTAAATCAATGGAAAATGGATTTGATTGGACATATGCACGACTACAGTACCGTATGTTGCTCATTGTTGTCCATATCTAGTAGCCCCAGCTTATCCTGCAGCCCACTTTAATTTGATGTTTACTCTGGCCAGTGACCCCCCTCCGATCCGGTGCAGCTTTTTGTAATGACAATTACTATAACGATTGAGGGTCTAGAGGAGTACCCCAAAATATGTCTACGAAAAAAGGAAAGAAAGGCATGGCTACGGCAACTACAGGAAATGCGTGAAAACCTGGAAGCAGGAATGGAAATCCCCGATATAATGACTAATGTGTTGTCGCTATTACAAAAAATGGACACAAGATTAGGAACCATTGAAAAGAATACAGGAAAAAACTCTACTCTATTAGGTCAGATGAATGATAAACTGAACTCGCTTACCACAAGGGTAGGGGATGCGGAAAATGAAATTCGAAGTGTAAAAACAAAGATTGTCCAACTAGAAGAAAGTTCACAAGGAACAAGTAATCTTTTTGATGACGTAAAGGGGAAAACAGATACCCTTAACAATGAAATAGAGATACTTAAAAGAAATAAAAATGAAAGTGAACGATTACAACGAGAAATGAGAGAGGAGCTAAGGAACTTGAAGGAACAAAATGAAAAGCTAAAAGACAAGTATCTAGACATGCAATGTCGATCGATGAAATACAATCTCATCTTTACTGGTCTGTTAGAGCAAAGTGATGAAAATGTGGAAGAAAAACTTAGAAACTTCATCTACTGTGAAATGAAAATAGATCAGAAGCTACCTTTGGAAACGTGCATAGATTTGGCAAAAGAGATGGAAATAAACCTAGACCGACCATTGCAAGATTCCTCTATTACTCAGATTTGGAGCTGGTAAAGAAAGCGGGGAAGAACTTGAAAGGTACGCACTTTGGTGTAAACGAACAATTTCCACAGGAAATCGAAGACCGGCGACGTAAGCTCTATCCGATTATGACGGAAGAGAGAAAGAAAAAGTCCTAGGTCGTTTTAGTTAGAGATCGCCTTTACGTGAACGATGAACTTGTACCCGTACCCGAAGACGACCCTGATGACACTCATATAGAGCCCCGTTATGGTCAATCAACTACACGACCAGTTAAACGTTTACGAGCTCATTCAACACATGAGAGAGATGACTATTCACGCAAGTAGCACCAAGGAGGTCAAAATGACTGTACATTAAATACGCCTGTAAATGAACAGTTTTTTAACGTCTTGACTTTAAATGTATGTGGTTTGAAACACATAATGCAGTATCCTGAGTTTATTGGACTTGTAAACGATTATGATATTTTATGTTTTGTAGAGTCAAAAACAGACGATTTGGACGATATTGATTTTCCTGGTTTTTGTACAAAAATGAAAAATAGATACAGTGTAAAAAGAATAAAATCTGGTGGTATTGTTTTATGTTATAAAGAATATCTATCTGATCACATATCTATAATTGATACAGAAAATAATTATATTTAATGGTTTAAAATAGATAAAAGCATTTTTGAACAAGATGCTGTTTTTGGAATTATATATATATTCCACCTGAAAATGCTATATATTGTACTGGTGACACATACAGTGAACTAGGAAATGATTTTTTAGATATTAATGATAAATGTAAATATATATGTTTACTTGGAGACTTCAATGCCAAAACTGGTGAGGGTAATGATTTTGTAGAAGTTCATTTTGACGAATTTTCAGGAATGATTGATGTTGACAATGCAAGCGTTGATATTTTAAACGAACTAAATTTACCCAAATTAAGATCAAGTATGGATAAGAGAAAGAATAATTTTGGAAATATTTTATTAGAATTTTGCAAATTTCAAAATATGTTGATTGTAAATGGTAGAATAAGTGGCGATAAAGGTATTGGTAATTTTACATGTAAGAATTCTAGTGTTGTCGATTATAATATATGTACTCCGGACTTCCTACGAATGGTTCAAGATTTTTCAATATTAGAGTTCAGTAAACTTTTTTCTGATATCCATTGTCCACTAGCACTATCGATCACGAAAAATGCCATGGATAATGACGGCACATATAGAAGAAGTATACTAGACGAAAAGATTAAAAAATGGGATAATGATAAGTTGAATGAATTCTTGCAGCGACTCAATGTAGATGATATAAATGACATTTATGGTCAACTATTACTTATTGGTGAAAATCCAAACATGGACAACATCAATAATAGCGAGCATAGCTCGCAAGCGGGCACGAAGTGCCCGCTCGAGCGGTGAGCTCTACGGTATTTGTTTCCGCGAGAAATTTGCTAATGCTGATTTAGATTTTTTATGGTCCGGAAAGGGTTATTTTTTTTACAGGTCCGGAGTGAATGTTAAAATAATTTATAAGAAAAGAAATAATGCTTAAAAAAATAATAAATTGCGTTTTTTACAAGAAAATAATATTCTTTAAATAATAGATACACATAAGGTGCTCGATTCGTCTTGGTTATATGCACGTACGAAACTAACATGTCTCGAAGCTTAATCGCCCCATACCATCTCGCCCCAAAATAAGCAAATGGAAATATTGGAAATTAAATGATAGCGGTATCCCTGAATTTCGACATTTAGAACAAAACAAAAAACGTAGTCCCTTTTAGCTATGCTCGCATTTAGGCAATGCCTACTCCATATTATAGTTGATAATATATGTTGCTTATTGAAAGATGCGGCAAAACTAACATTTGGCACTTATAGACCGGGAACAAACCCGATCAATAATAACAGGAAATCACCTAAAGCATGGTTTGATGAAAACTGTAAGACTGCAAGAAAAAAATACAAGCCCGCAAAACGCAAGCGAAGAAAAATAGAATAACCCACGATGAGTTGAAGAATATTGAGAAAGAATATAAACATGAAATGGATAAGAGTATGCGAAAGCATAGAAAAAAGTTACGAAATAAAATAGATAACCTAAAATCGAAAAACCCAAAGGAATATTGGAAAATTTTGAACAATGGTAGAAAACGAAAAAGTCCAAATATACCTATTGATGTATTGTATGATTATTTTAAGGATTTGAATGATGCAAATAATGAAAACGATAGAGTTGACAATGTAGATGTAAATAGTTTAAATGAAGAGTTAAATGTACCAATTACAGCTGGTGAAATTGAAAATGCTATCAAGAAACTGAAGAATAATAAGTCATCCGGGAACGATAATATAACGAATGAATTCTTAAAACATTCGTTTAACAGTATGCGTGATATTTATGTAAAGCTTTTTAATATTATATTCAGTAGTGGACTCGTTATCAGGTAACATTATACCTATATTAAAAACAAGGGGGATAACAAGGATCATAAAAATTATAGGCCTATCACAATCATCAGCTGCTTTGGGAAATTATTTACTTCTGTTTTAAATGATAGATTGAATAAGTTTTCAGATGAGTATAGCTTGTAATGTGAAAATCAAGCTGGTTTTAGACATGGATATGCAACAACTAATAATCTTGTTGTTATACATACACTTGTAACTATTATGAAAAATAAGAAAAAGAAATTATACTGTGCATTTATAAATTTCGCCAAAGCGTTTGACACTGTTTGGCGTCAGGGTCTATGGTGTAAATTGCTGAAAAACGAAATAAATGGAAATATGTACAATGTCATTTACAATATGTACCAAGGCATAAAATCAAGAATTGTTTAAAATGATAATGTTTCAGAATATTTTCCATGTAATGTAGGTGTTAGACAAGGAGAAAACCTTTCTCCGTTCCTGTTTTCTCTATATTTGAATGATTTGGAAGAGTATTTCTACTCTAAGAATATCACAGGTCTAGCTAGTATTTCTGATGATATTGAAAATCAGTTCGAAAATTATTTGTCATTCTTTATGCCGATGATACCGTATTATTGTCCGAGAGCCCAGAACAACTACAGACACAGCTAGACTCGTTTTTCGATTATTGTAACACATGGAAGTTGTCTGCTAATTCAGACAAAACTAAAATAGTATTTTTTGGAAATGGACAAACTCCTAGAAACCTACATTTTAATTTAGGAGGAAATAACCTTGAGATTGTAAATGACATTATATATCTTGGTTTGAATTTTTCAAAAAGTGGCAGTTTTGCTAATGCCAAGAAAATTATTGTTGAAAAGGCAATGAAGGCAATGTATGGTGTATTGAAAAAGGTAGACCGCTTAATTTATCTATACAATGTCAGTACGATCTTTTTGATAAAATTGTTAAACCCATATTATTGTATGGTTGTGAAATCTGAGGGTTTAGTAACATTGATATGATTGAAAAAGTTCATCTAAAATTTTGCAAATTGTTACTTAACCTAAAAAAATCTACTCCTAATTTTATGGTGTATGGAGAACTAGGAGCACTTCCTATGTCAGTATATATCAAGCAAAGAATGGTAAATTATTGTGCAAGAATTGTAAATGGGAAAGAAGAAAAGTTTACTTACATTTTATATAAATATCTATTTTTAAACTCTTTACAGAACAATCTTAGATCTGATTGGCTATACTATATTGAAAATATCTTGAATACATGTGGTTATAGAAATATATGGAAATATATGGATGTTGCAAGCGAATTTTAATTGTAAATGGTAAAGCGAGACTATAAAGCAAAAATTAAAAGATATGTTTATTCAGAGGTTGTTTTCTGATATGGAGATATCTCCAAAAGGATTAAATTATAAACTATTTAAAACGCTATTTCAGTTTGAACAATATTTGAATATACTGCCTGATAAAGATAGAATTAGATTCTGCAGATTCAGGACTGGGAATCATAAATTACCGATTGGATTGGGCGATGGCTAGCTATTAGCAGGCCGGAACGGGTGTGTAATATATGCCAATCTAGGGATATTGGCGACGAATTTCATTATCTATTTGATTGTTCGGCTTTATTAGATGATCGAAAATTATATCTCAATCGGTTTTATTGGCACGGACCTAACGTTCTGAAATTTAAAAATTTGTTCAACACATATAACAGACGGAAGCTTAAAAATATATGCATGTTTATCAGGGCTATAAATTCAAAGGTTGTTCCTCCTGGTTGAGCCCAGCGTGTTCAAATACTTTTTATAATATTTAACTTGTTATCCTTATGTCATTCTATTGTTTTCTCCATCTTGTCATTCGCACTGTGTTAATTGCTTATGTATCATTTGTAAATAATATTCTTTGTACCACTGTTTGCACATGGTTTTAAAGAATAAAATTGTCTTGTCTTGTGTCATAGATCTCTGTTCAAACTCTTAATATATTTCGAGTTGTAAATTCAAATATGAAGCAGACCTTCTTGCAACTGAAGTGCCTTAATCTCTACAAAAACTCACAAAATCAATGATTGTTTTAGTGGAAAAAAAAATTTTAAAAGAGCTTTTGTTTGATCTTGAACTTTACAAGTTCAGGATCAGAACAATCTATCATCAGAAGAAGCGTCTATCAACACTGACCATACTGTCACAATATGGCACGCCGTTTTATACCAAGTTTGACGGCAGGTTATGTTTTAAAGTAAAGTATTTATTGCTCTTTTGAAACTTGATATATAGTTGCGGTCCTGAATACTCTAAATCTGAATCAAACTGAATAAATATTTTATTGCATACTCTTAATTTGTGTGCTGAAATAAGCTCAATACATGTATTTTTGCATACAAACTAGTGACTTTAAGAACAATAGACTACTATCTAACCATTGTTTAATATGAAATTAATGAAATGGGGAAGTTGAGCGCTGGTTTAAATACCACACTATTGATCACTAGCCGATCACCTCTGAGCTGGTGTTCGAGTCCCGTTTGTATTTTACAACAAAAAAGGGACTTCCCCAACTGTATGTGATTAGGTTTGTCAGTTACCTGCCCAATGTCGGTGGTTTCCTCCGGGTACTCCGGTTTCCTCCACCATTAAAACTAACCGCCCTGAATGGCTCAGGTGCGTCGATAAAGGGCGTTTAACACCAACATACACATATACACACACACAAACACACACATTTTTAAGAATGATGATCCAATTGACTTACCTCTTTTTATTTAAACCAATCTGTCAGTATACTGTAGTGGGTGCCATTCACAGAACTGTCAAGTATTCATGAAAATACAACTACATGTACATGTACATTGAAAATAATGGCTTTTATTAAGATGTGTCAAGACTTGACAGATCTATGAAGAAGCCACCTGATGATTTCTTGGCATGGAAGAAACAGTTTTTCTGACATATTTCATAAAGACTGAATATTGTTGTCATAACACTGTCTGTGAACACGCAGCGATGTTTAGGCAGTTTTCAAAATTTTTGACGTAAGGGGGAAGTAACTCTTTTCACGGAGTTTTGCTCCGCCCACCTGTCGACGTCAGCTAATCGGAAACGTTCTTTTATCGATCGACGTCATTTTAGTGTATGTAAACAGATCAATCAAAACAAGCACTTGTTTCCCTCGACGGTTGCAAAAAATGCAGTCCAATTAAGACTCTCATGACTTAAAGCCCTGTCCTTGAAATACAGTTTTTATGCCACTGCAACATGTTGCAAAAGCGACATAAAACAAGGAATGCCGTGGACACCCCAGCTACAAAAAGTCTATATCCATTTATTTCCCCTGTAGGAAACTTAAATTCTCCATGCACATTCCATATCCACAAAATGTAGTGTACATCTATCTTGCAAAGTTTCATCAAAACCCACCAAGCAGTGACACTTTCAAGGTCTTCCATTGAACACCAAGTCTAAAAAAGTTGAAAGTCCAATTATCATCCTTGAATGACATCTCCATGTGCACACCCTGCATATAAAGATTCATAAAAATCCATCTTTTGTGCTTACGAGGTATATGGACAGACAGGCTGACAAGGAACTACCACTAAACTTTGCAGTATATATATATTAATCCATCAACTACATCTTGTGTCATTTTTTTAGACATAAAAATAAGCATTTTTTAGGGATGGAGAATCATCCGAAGATGACAATGACGATGAAACGGGTGATAAGGGTCTTGTTTTTTTCTAATGTAAAACTATATAGAGGATATTAAAAAAGGAAACTATTGCTATCTATATACCCATCCTGAAACGCTAATCGACAAAAGAGAAATTGGAAAGATGTTAAGGAGCAGAACTATGCAGAAGCTTAACTGTCTGTGCTATTGCTGTTGATGAAGTCCACATAATATCAGAATGGTATAAATTATTGACTAGTGCACATTGTAACTTGTTGCAAATTCAATAACATTCTACTATTATAGTGGTCTCCAGTTATGATCAATCTAATACTAGAATTCTGACAAACCCACCAGTACATGTACTTAATAATTTCACGGAATTGCATATTTTTTTTTATATGTATATCAGCATAATCATGGCATGTTCAAAATTTCAGAACTGAATTATTAATAGTTTTTGAGTTTTAGTGTCCAAAAGAATTGTTGGCGGACAGACATACAGACAAAGTGAAAACTAAAGGGCGTCCACATCGAAGTAGGGCTTTAAATATGAATGCTGGTCTGAGTTACAATGAACATTTACGCAATTCAGCATTTCAAAAATAATTATGTACCCAAACAGGCTAAAGCAATAACCAAAATAAAGCTAACCAAAGACTTAAGTGTTTGTATGTAATGACTAATTAGTCAATCTGGGCCAAAAAATATCAGTGAAAAGTCCATCACAATTTTAAAATCAATATTACATCTTTTTTGTTGAAACATCATTCATGATAAAATGTATTGACAGACAGTAAATTAATACTACAGTTCTTGAATTTGTAGCCAGGCAATGGATTAGAATATTTTTTCAGAGGTATCCAGGTCAGCTCAATTTTCTAATGCACGAAACCGTAGGCTGAGAGCATTAGTACATTGAGCTGATCTGGATACCAAGGGGAAAATACTTCTGATAAGTTGTTTGAATATTTCCTAACACCATAATGTGGGTATAACCCCCCTTTTAGTACTCGGTACTTTGGGCTATTTTGAGGCAGTACTCGGTACTCAAAGGCTGGAGTACCATAGTCGAGAATTTTAACATATAGTGCTTGGTACTCGGGTTTAAAAAAATAAAGAAATAAAAATAGAACTTAGAAGATTTAGAAGTTGATACAAACTAGGTAAAATGGTTTTGACACATATAGAAATAACTGAAGCAATACAAAGAATATTGCCTAAAATTGAACCTACGAAATACCAACTCCACTTAAAACAGAAGTTCTTAAAATGATTAAATACATGCTGGAAAATAATGAGTTTGAATTCAATAAATTAATGTACAAGCAAACATGTGGCATTCCGATGGGTGCTCCCATGTCCCCTAGCTTGGCAGACATACGTATTCATGAAATAATAACAGAAATCTTAGAAAGATTCATCTTCAAAAGACACATTCTACACCTATCTGTTTATCGGGACGGTGGGTTTATTTTATTTGACTCGACAATAAAGGTAATAACACAATTACCGAAATTGGAGAATCAATCTCAAATGTCCATAAGACGAGACAAAACAAGGAAGACATTCCAGAAAAATTGAAGACCGCAATGGTCCTGACTTGGTACAGGCATTTAAAAAGATATGGTGGGTTAAACCAGGTTTTAAGCCTCGCCAAACCCCCCTCTCCCATTTCGATCTTTAGGTCAGGAAACAAAACAGGTTTGGATGCTAAGGTGGTCATCTCAGTACACCAATCAGCCAAACACTAGTCAAATCAAGAAGTAACCATATCGTCAAATGAGGGTTTAGAAACGTTTTTCCATATTCCAAACAATACCGGGTATTAATCACTTAATAAAGTTTACACTTGAAATTAAGGTTAGTGAGGACACCTGTCATGTGACCAAAAACAGCTAAAAATGCAAAATACAAGTGCAAATGTCCAAAATACCTTGAAACTTAGGTTAAAAAGTTTCATTTAATAAAACTTAATCAAAATAAATTAATTTTAATTCAATTAAAACATTCATTCCTTCATAAATAAAATTTTCAAATAAAACAAGGGAGATAATCCACTTGAAAAATGACAAAAAATTACAAAGATTTGTATTGTTGACAGAAAAGTAAGCTGGTGACCCCCAGTTTTTATTGTTTTATTTCAAAATAAACTGTATTTCATTGATTTTTATCAAATAAAAATAAAATCTATATTCGTGGATTTTTTCTGTGACAAGATTTTATGCTAATTTTTTGGCCTTTCCTATATAATCTATAGTAATTCGGGAAAACTTTGAGCCTAAATTTTGGGAAAACTAGCCTGGAAAGGGGGTCCAATATTTTTACACAAGATAAGGTATATACCTAATACTAATATATAAGAAAAATGGACATTTTAAATTCGGCAATATTTTTGGGGTCAGGTGTCCTCACTAACCTGTTACAGTTTTTTAAGGAAAAACGGTTTAAAAGGAAAAAAATACTTCATGTGAAATTATTTAGGAAGCCCACTGACAATTTTCAATACTTGGAACGAAAATCGTGCCATCCAGAGTCTGTTTTCAAAGGGTTCATATCTGCTGAAATTTTAAGATTTATTTAAAGAATTACTTTAATAGTTGGTCATTTTATACGGGTATAAAATGGGTAGGGTCGTTTTACGCTTAATAAAGCGCGAAGCGCTTTATGTAGAGCGTAAAACGACCCTACCCATTTTATATCCCTATAAAATGACCAACTATTAAATTCATTCCTTATAATTTAATTTCATAAGATTTATATTAACTATCGAATATTCAACAACATAAAATCATAGGGACTATTTCGAAAATAACGTGGCGGATGAAAATGTCAGTGACGTCACAAGACCAAACCATATTATACAAAATAACATGGGTTGGTCCAACCAATCAAATTGAGCGTTACATACCAAATTAAATTATTAGGTCATGTAACAATCAATGTGATCTCATGAGAGAAGTAGAACTATTTAAAGACAAACTTCTTCTTAGAGGATACAGTGAAACAGAAATTGAAAAAATAATTACAGAAACAGTAAATAAAGAACGTAAGAACTGTCTAACTTACAACCATTATCATAAAACTCAAAACCACCGTTAGTATTCTCTACAAAAAATGATCAGGTTTTCCAAAAAAAAAAATGGAAAATGCATTAGAAACACTGGAAGCTAATTGAAAATAACGAAGAAACAAAAAGAATATTTCCGAAACCGCCTTTTATTGCGTACAAGAGAGAGAAAAAAATAAAAGACCACTTTACATCTGCAAAATTAACGTAATGATAAGATTTTTATCTGTAATATTCATTACTATTATTTATCCTTATTTGTCTATTATAATATTGTAACTTATTTGTAAATTTTATTATCATGTAATCTCTGTATAGAGGAAATAAAGAAGTGATGATGATGATGATGATGATGATGATGATGATGATGATGATGATGATGATGATGATGAAAGACCATTTTAAATAAAAAAAAATAAAATGAAAGAATAAAAAACATGAATGCTAAGTAAATGAAAGGTGTCGTATCCCCCTAATATTACAAATACCAAAAAACGCGTAAACGGTTAATTTCGATATGCTATATATCGATATTTCAAGGAGTAACCTCTCATCAGTAGCACTTAAATCAAATCATTGGAAGGTCAAATTCCAAAAACTGTTGAAAACGAAAAGTACTCAAAACCAAAACGTTAGAACAAGGAAGCCAAATCCAGCACCGAGGGTATCGACCATGTGCATTGCAAGGAAAGAAACCTGGTATTTTAAACATTTTTTTTTAATTTTAAAATTGGAAATTTCGGCGATAAAAATATTAGAATGTTTATGGTAAATCGTGTCAGACAAGTCTGATATATATTATTAATAACAATAATAATATATTTTAAGGACAATAGACACGATATAAATAACGAGCGTAATTAAAAACTTTTCAAATTTATTTTGAGGCTAATACCCGTGCGGGTTCCGGGTGGCGAATAGGCTCGTAGCAGCGCTAAGCTTGTTGGTAAAAGTCCACTAAAGAGCGCTCAGAAACCTGACATCGGGTCAGGCTGCTTTGCCCACAAAGCGACTGGGATGTGTGCCCCAGGTGGTTGAATGGGGCAGCCCTGACATCGAGAGATGCGGGGTCGTCTGTGGATAATGCGGAAAACCTGACCGCAAACCATAGTGGTGCACCGTGTTGGGAAAAATGTCACGTTCCTCGCACGTTAAAGAACCCTGCTGCAAATCTCGGTAACAGTAGGACCCGTAGGATCCCCATGCAGGAGGCTAAATTTCCCGTCCCTACCCATCACTCCTTTTTCCAGTGGCAGTAAAAACTTTCCTACCCGATTGGCCTTGTGTCCCCATTTCCTCCACTTCATCATCATTGCAAGTTCATTGTATCACTTTCATGTTCATTTCCCGGATATAGCCGAAATCGTGCTGCTTGGGAGTAAAGCAATAACTAACTAACAAATTAACTATCTTGAGGCTAGGGATACCTGATGAGGATATGCCTAGGAAAATACCTAAACCGAAACACCTTTTAAAATAAAATATTAATTAACTATTAACTAGTTTAATTATTCAAAATAATTAAGATACTGTTAATATGTTTTGTATGAAGTTTTGAAACAGTACATTTAGTACTCGGTACTCAGGGAAAAAATAAAGCAGTACTTGGTACTCGAAGCAAAATTTAAGAGTATTCGGTACTCAAGGGGGAGGGGGGGTTATACCCCCCATAATGACAGGATTTCATTTTATAGTGAGTTTTTCAACATATGCTAGGAGAAAAGGCTTATTATGATGCAGATAACCCAACTCCAGAAAACAGGATGTTTGCCCAGTATCACAGACTACACAAACAAAATGTAATGTCATTTGTGAGCTATCAAAGTTTTTTTTCCCCGAGAATAGGTAGCAAGGTACCAAATAGGTACGTGTGTGAAGTCATCGCCTGTGAAGGGAAGATACAATACAGGAGTAAATACATGGCTTTTTACGTGTGGTTATAAATGAAAAATGATTTTTGGTAGAAATATTGTACAGTGAGTTACGTCTTTATTCCACATATGAAACGTGATTTAATCATGTTAATATTATTGTTAAAACGCATTTTATTTTTCCGCAATTTCTAAAGAAAAAAGCATGAATTTTCAGGTACATACTAAAACATAAATTTTTGTCCCGTAAAAGCCACGGGACCATATAGTTTCGTACCCGGTAAAAATGTCAATATACATTTTACTTTCTTCTGAATAGAATTTAAAACCCAAAATTTTTACTTTGAGACATACAGAAAATTATGAATTTTGACAAGAAAGCATTGTTTTCAATGGGAAAATCTTTGGTACTTTGCACTCTATATCGAAAATAGAAAAAGTAAAAATATCACCAAATGTACCATTCAAACAGCGTTTTTTCTCAAATTTGAGAGGAAAAAAATACATCTAGCACATTTTAATCATTCTGAATATTGATATTTCAAATTTCTATAGTCTTTTTCAAAATAAACGTAAAAAGGCCGATTTTAGGGGGTACCCAGCCTTATATTTTTTTGATAAAAAATCTTTAACTTTCAGAAATTTGTAGTCATGCCAGGGTTTTAGGGGGGTTAATGGGGTTTCGAACTAAAAATATTTTTATTTTTTATTTAAAGCCAGTTTCCGGAAATTAAAATTCAAAGAAATAGCCTTTTTTCACATAAACGGCCGAAATTCGCCCTTTAAAATCAGTTTGCTTCAACGAGTATGAGACAATACAATGTGACCTTTCCACTTAAAATGACGAATATATAGGCAGATCTTTAGGAAAACCAACATCAGTCTATCATATTTGTACTTTTCGGTACCTATAGTCTGTTTCAAAAATATTGGTATTTATTCAATTAAATTTGTCCGTATTTTCGGCCCGATTTTTCGGACTCAAATGACAAATTTTCGTATGTAAGATCATTTTTGCAAAATCAATATCTTGAACTGTAGAATAAAACTAAAAGTAGGATTATATGCCTAAAACTTCTCAGACAAAAGACCGAAAAATGCGATTTTTTGTTATCAAAAAGTTCGCTTTTTTGGGGTGGGGGTGGCCTCTGGAAAAAAATTCTGTAGAATTTATTTCATATCGAAATGGTATGGAGTTTACTTATTCCTGGTCCAAAGATGTCCGCGCAATTTTTGGCCACGAGTTGATAGATTCTGATTGCGCATGCGCGCAGTATAGGTAGCAAGGTACCAAATAGGTACGTGTGTGAAGTCATCGCCTGTGAAGGGAAGATACAATACAGGAGTAAATACATGGCTTTTTACGTGTGGTTATAAATGAAAAATGATTTTTGGTAGAAATATTGTACAGTGAGTTACGTCTTTATTCCACATATGAAACGTGATTTAATCATGTTAATATTATTGTTAAAACGCATTTTATTTTTCCGCAATTTCTAAAGAAAAAAGCATGAATTTTCAGGTACATACTAAAACATAAATTTTTGTCCCGTAAAAGCCACGGGACCATATAGTTTCGTACCCGGTAAAAATGTCAATATACATTTTACTTTCTTCTGAATAGAATTTAAAACCCAAAATTTTTACTTTGAGACATACAGAAAATTATGAATTTTGACAAGAAAGCATTGTTTTCAATGGGAAAATCTTTGGTACTTTGCACTCTATATCGAAAATAGAAAAAGTAAAAATATCACCAAATGTACCATTCAAACAGCGTTTTTTCTCAAATTTGAGAGGAAAAAAATACATCTAGCACATTTTAATCATTCTGAATATTGATATTTCAAATTTCTATAGTCTTTTTCAAAATAAACGTAAAAAGGCCGATTTTAGGGGGTACCCAGCCTTATATTTTTTTGATAAAAAATCTTTAACTTTCAGAAATTTGTAGTCATGCCAGGGTTTTAGGGGGGTTAATGGGGTTTCGAACTAAAAATATTTTTATTTTTTATTTAAAGCCAGTTTCCGGAAATTAAAATTCAAAGAAATAGCCTTTTTTCACATAAACGGCCGAAATTCGCCCTTTAAAATCAGTTTGCTTCAACGAGTATGAGACAATACAATGTGACCTTTCCACTTAAAATGACGAATATATAGGCAGATCTTTAGGAAAACCAACATCAGTCTATCATATTTGTACTTTTCGGTACCTATAGTCTGTTTCAAAAATATTGGTATTTATTCAATTAAATTTGTCCGTATTTTCGGCCCGATTTTTCGGACTCAAATGACAAATTTTCGTATGTAAGATCATTTTTGCAAAATCAATATCTTGAACTGTAGAATAAAACTAAAAGTAGGATTATATGCCTAAAACTTCTCAGACAAAAGACCGAAAAATGCGATTTTTTGTTATCAAAAAGTTCGCTTTTTTGGGGTGGGGGTGGCCTCTGGAAAAAAATTCTGTAGAATTTATTTCATATCGAAATGGTATGGAGTTTACTTATTCCTGGTCCAAAGATGTCCGCGCAATTTTTGGCCACGAGTTGATAGATTCTGATTGCGCATGCGCGCAGTATAGGTAGCAAGGTACCAAATAGGTACGTGTGTGAAGTCATCGCCTGTGAAGGGAAGATACAATACAGGAGTAAATACATGGCTTTTTACGTGTGGTTATAAATGAAAAATGATTTTTGGTAGAAATATTGTACAGTGAGTTACGTCTTTATTCCACATATGAAACGTGATTTAATCATGTTAATATTATTGTTAAAACGCATTTTATTTTTCCGCAATTTCTAAAGAAAAAAGCATGAATTTTCAGGTACATACTAAAACATAAATTTTTGTCCCGTAAAAGCCACGGGACCATATAGTTTCGTACCCGGTAAAAATGTCAATATACATTTTACTTTCTTCTGAATAGAATTTAAAACCCAAAATTTTTACTTTGAGACATACAGAAAATTATGAATTTTGACAAGAAAGCATTGTTTTCAATGGGAAAATCTTTGGTACTTTGCACTCTATATCGAAAATAGAAAAAGTAAAAATATCACCAAATGTACCATTCAAACAGCGTTTTTTCTCAAATTTGAGAGGAAAAAAATACATCTAGCACATTTTAATCATTCTGAATATTGATATTTCAAATTTCTATAGTCTTTTTCAAAATAAACGTAAAAAGGCCGATTTTAGGGGGTACCCAGCCTTATATTTTTTTGATAAAAAATCTTTAACTTTCAGAAATTTGTAGTCATGCCAGGGTTTTAGGGGGGTTAATGGGGTTTCGAACTAAAAATATTTTTATTTTTTATTTAAAGCCAGTTTCCGGAAATTAAAATTCAAAGAAATAGCCTTTTTTCACATAAACGGCCGAAATTCGCCCTTTAAAATCAGTTTGCTTCAACGAGTATGAGACAATACAATGTGACCTTTCCACTTAAAATGACGAATATATAGGCAGATCTTTAGGAAAACCAACATCAGTCTATCATATTTGTACTTTTCGGTACCTATAGTCTGTTTCAAAAATATTGGTATTTATTCAATTAAATTTGTCCGTATTTTCGGCCCGATTTTTCGGACTCAAATGACAAATTTTCGTATGTAAGATCATTTTTGCAAAATCAATATCTTGAACTGTAGAATAAAACTAAAAGTAGGATTATATGCCTAAAACTTCTCAGACAAAAGACCGAAAAATGCGATTTTTTGTTATCAAAAAGTTCGCTTTTTTGGGGTGGGGGTGGCCTCTGGAAAAAAATTCTGTAGAATTTATTTCATATCGAAATGGTATGGAGTTTACTTATTCCTGGTCCAAAGATGTCCGCGCAATTTTTGGCCACGAGTTGATAGATTCTGATTGCGCATGCGCGCAGTATAGGTAGCAAGGTACCAAATAGGTACGTGTGTGAAGTCATCGCCTGTGAAGGGAAGATACAATACAGGAGTAAATACATGGCTTTTTACGTGTGGTTATAAATGAAAAATGATTTTTGGTAGAAATATTGTACAGTGAGTTACGTCTTTATTCCACATATGAAACGTGATTTAATCATGTTAATATTATTGTTAAAACGCATTTTATTTTTCCGCAATTTCTAAAGAAAAAAGCATGAATTTTCAGGTACATACTAAAACATAAATTTTTGTCCCGTAAAAGCCACGGGACCATATAGTTTCGTACCCGGTAAAAATGTCAATATACATTTTACTTTCTTCTGAATAGAATTTAAAACCCAAAATTTTTACTTTGAGACATACAGAAAATTATGAATTTTGACAAGAAAGCATTGTTTTCAATGGGAAAATCTTTGGTACTTTGCACTCTATATCGAAAATAGAAAAAGTAAAAATATCACCAAATGTACCATTCAAACAGCGTTTTTTCTCAAATTTGAGAGGAAAAAAATACATCTAGCACATTTTAATCATTCTGAATATTGATATTTCAAATTTCTATAGTCTTTTTCAAAATAAACGTAAAAAGGCCGATTTTAGGGGGTACCCAGCCTTATATTTTTTTGATAAAAAATCTTTAACTTTCAGAAATTTGTAGTCATGCCAGGGTTTTAGGGGGGTTAATGGGGTTTCGAACTAAAAATATTTTTATTTTTTATTTAAAGCCAGTTTCCGGAAATTAAAATTCAAAGAAATAGCCTTTTTTCACATAAACGGCCGAAATTCGCCCTTTAAAATCAGTTTGCTTCAACGAGTATGAGACAATACAATGTGACCTTTCCACTTAAAATGACGAATATATAGGCAGATCTTTAGGAAAACCAACATCAGTCTATCATATTTGTACTTTTCGGTACCTATAGTCTGTTTCAAAAATATTGGTATTTATTCAATTAAATTTGTCCGTATTTTCGGCCCGATTTTTCGGACTCAAATGACAAATTTTCGTATGTAAGATCATTTTTGCAAAATCAATATCTTGAACTGTAGAATAAAACTAAAAGTAGGATTATATGCCTAAAACTTCTCAGACAAAAGACCGAAAAATGCGATTTTTTGTTATCAAAAAGTTCGCTTTTTTGGGGTGGGGGTGGCCTCTGGAAAAAAATTCTGTAGAATTTATTTCATATCGAAATGGTATGGAGTTTACTTATTCCTGGTCCAAAGATGTCCGCGCAATTTTTGGCCACGAGTTGATAGATTCTGATTGCGCATGCGCGCAGTATAGGTAGCAAGGTACCAAATAGGTACGTGTGTGAAGTCATCGCCTGTGAAGGGAAGATACAATACAGGAGTAAATACATGGCTTTTTACGTGTGGTTATAAATGAAAAATGATTTTTGGTAGAAATATTGTACAGTGAGTTACGTCTTTATTCCACATATGAAACGTGATTTAATCATGTTAATATTATTGTTAAAACGCATTTTATTTTTCCGCAATTTCTAAAGAAAAAAGCATGAATTTTCAGGTACATACTAAAACATAAATTTTTGTCCCGTAAAAGCCACGGGACCATATAGTTTCGTACCCGGTAAAAATGTCAATATACATTTTACTTTCTTCTGAATAGAATTTAAAACCCAAAATTTTTACTTTGAGACATACAGAAAATTATGAATTTTGACAAGAAAGCATTGTTTTCAATGGGAAAATCTTTGGTACTTTGCACTCTATATCGAAAATAGAAAAAGTAAAAATATCACCAAATGTACCATTCAAACAGCGTTTTTTCTCAAATTTGAGAGGAAAAAAATACATCTAGCACATTTTAATCATTCTGAATATTGATATTTCAAATTTCTATAGTCTTTTTCAAAATAAACGTAAAAAGGCCGATTTTAGGGGGTACCCAGCCTTATATTTTTTTGATAAAAAATCTTTAACTTTCAGAAATTTGTAGTCATGCCAGGGTTTTAGGGGGGTTAATGGGGTTTCGAACTAAAAATATTTTTATTTTTTATTTAAAGCCAGTTTCCGGAAATTAAAATTCAAAGAAATAGCCTTTTTTCACATAAACGGCCGAAATTCGCCCTTTAAAATCAGTTTGCTTCAACGAGTATGAGACAATACAATGTGACCTTTCCACTTAAAATGACGAATATATAGGCAGATCTTTAGGAAAACCAACATCAGTCTATCATATTTGTACTTTTCGGTACCTATAGTCTGTTTCAAAAATATTGGTATTTATTCAATTAAATTTGTCCGTATTTTCGGCCCGATTTTTCGGACTCAAATGACAAATTTTCGTATGTAAGATCATTTTTGCAAAATCAATATCTTGAACTGTAGAATAAAACTAAAAGTAGGATTATATGCCTAAAACTTCTCAGACAAAAGACCGAAAAATGCGATTTTTTGTTATCAAAAAGTTCGCTTTTTTGGGGTGGGGGTGGCCTCTGGAAAAAAATTCTGTAGAATTTATTTCATATCGAAATGGTATGGAGTTTACTTATTCCTGGTCCAAAGATGTCCGCGCAATTTTTGGCCACGAGTTGATAGATTCTGATTGCGCATGCGCGCAGTATAGGTAGCAAGGTACCAAATAGGTACGTGTGTGAAGTCATCGCCTGTGAAGGGAAGATACAATACAGGAGTAAATACATGGCTTTTTACGTGTGGTTATAAATGAAAAATGATTTTTGGTAGAAATATTGTACAGTGAGTTACGTCTTTATTCCACATATGAAACGTGATTTAATCATGTTAATATTATTGTTAAAACGCATTTTATTTTTCCGCAATTTCTAAAGAAAAAAGCATGAATTTTCAGGTACATACTAAAACATAAATTTTTGTCCCGTAAAAGCCACGGGACCATATAGTTTCGTACCCGGTAAAAATGTCAATATACATTTTACTTTCTTCTGAATAGAATTTAAAACCCAAAATTTTTACTTTGAGACATACAGAAAATTATGAATTTTGACAAGAAAGCATTGTTTTCAATGGGAAAATCTTTGGTACTTTGCACTCTATATCGAAAATAGAAAAAGTAAAAATATCACCAAATGTACCATTCAAACAGCGTTTTTTCTCAAATTTGAGAGGAAAAAAATACATCTAGCACATTTTAATCATTCTGAATATTGATATTTCAAATTTCTATAGTCTTTTTCAAAATAAACGTAAAAAGGCCGATTTTAGGGGGTACCCAGCCTTATATTTTTTTGATAAAAAATCTTTAACTTTCAGAAATTTGTAGTCATGCCAGGGTTTTAGGGGGGTTAATGGGGTTTCGAACTAAAAATATTTTTATTTTTTATTTAAAGCCAGTTTCCGGAAATTAAAATTCAAAGAAATAGCCTTTTTTCACATAAACGGCCGAAATTCGCCCTTTAAAATCAGTTTGCTTCAACGAGTATGAGACAATACAATGTGACCTTTCCACTTAAAATGACGAATATATAGGCAGATCTTTAGGAAAACCAACATCAGTCTATCATATTTGTACTTTTCGGTACCTATAGTCTGTTTCAAAAATATTGGTATTTATTCAATTAAATTTGTCCGTATTTTCGGCCCGATTTTTCGGACTCAAATGACAAATTTTCGTATGTAAGATCATTTTTGCAAAATCAATATCTTGAACTGTAGAATAAAACTAAAAGTAGGATTATATGCCTAAAACTTCTCAGACAAAAGACCGAAAAATGCGATTTTTTGTTATCAAAAAGTTCGCTTTTTTGGGGTGGGGGTGGCCTCTGGAAAAAAATTCTGTAGAATTTATTTCATATCGAAATGGTATGGAGTTTACTTATTCCTGGTCCAAAGATGTCCGCGCAATTTTTGGCCACGAGTTGATAGATTCTGATTGCGCATGCGCGCAGTATAGGTAGCAAGGTACCAAATAGGTACGTGTGTGAAGTCATCGCCTGTGAAGGGAAGATACAATACAGGAGTAAATACATGGCTTTTTACGTGTGGTTATAAATGAAAAATGATTTTTGGTAGAAATATTGTACAGTGAGTTACGTCTTTATTCCACATATGAAACGTGATTTAATCATGTTAATATTATTGTTAAAACGCATTTTATTTTTCCGCAATTTCTAAAGAAAAAAGCATGAATTTTCAGGTACATACTAAAACATAAATTTTTGTCCCGTAAAAGCCACGGGACCATATAGTTTCGTACCCGGTAAAAATGTCAATATACATTTTACTTTCTTCTGAATAGAATTTAAAACCCAAAATTTTTACTTTGAGACATACAGAAAATTATGAATTTTGACAAGAAAGCATTGTTTTCAATGGGAAAATCTTTGGTACTTTGCACTCAGAAAGGCCGAGTGATGATTTACATGTAGTTACCTCCACCTGAGCTATAAATAGATTATAAATAAAGAGAAAGTTGCAAAACAGAATGATAAAAGGTAAACTTAAACGTACTTACTATTTATTTGTACAACTTTTAACCTATTCTACATCATCATTGTGTATGTTGTCGGAGGGGTGTGATAATTAATGACAGTGTGTAATGATGCCATACCCCCTCACCCCCCTAAAAAAACCATTATCGCACCCTTTTTTAAACTTTTTTTTTCTCATATTAATGCAGTCCTTCTGGTAGATACATGTATGGGGGTCTTGAGTTGAAAGAATGGGTGCGGTAAACTACGCCAAGGCATTAAATTATAATTTAAACGCCACATCAACAAAATATGTCAGCTGTACACAAAAATAAAGTTAAGCCTGCTATGTTTCACGGTACATTTCGTTCATACGATTTTAAAATTCTCTTTTATATAGCCCGTCATTGTAATATAAAGTCAGTATAATACTATACATATTTACCATTGTCCGTCAGTTGGATTAATCTCGGTCAAAGTCATAATTCTTTTTTTTTATTGCAATAAAGGACAGGCTATATGTATGTCTTATAGTAACTACGTACATGTTATACTGGAAATGTACATGATTTTTTTAAATGTCCAACATACATTTTATAATAATTCATTTTTAGTCGCACATATGTGATAATGATGCAAAATTCAAATAGTTTATAAAGTGGGTTAGAGTATATTAACCGTTTATGATTTTTAAAAAAATAGTCGAATATATATATATACACATTTCAAGGAGACTGGTGATCAGTTTGACCACTTTTAATATCTCAAAGAAGCTTATGTTATCAAGATTTCTTTATGCTCGATTGACTTTTGATATTTTTCCTCTATCTATCACACACAGGACTTAACTTCCTTGTTGTCTGGTTTTATTTTATTGTAACCATTTACATGTTTTAAAATGTTTTTTTTATGGTAGAACGATACACTTTTGACCTTAAAATATTATTCACTATAATCTCATACGTTGTTCTTTAAACGATAAAGATGTGCGACGTCAAAAGTATTTCACGCTTTTCACCCAACGTTACTCGCATATTTCCGTATGACAATTTTGATTATTGATTTCTTTAGAAGTAGTCAATAAAATATTACAATATTTTGACAATGTAATCTTTTAAGAATTGACGTTATGATGATGTGATTTTAAGAATAAACACGTAAACAAAACAAAGCAGGTGCACTTTTATCAAAATGGCTAGAAAATCAAAGGAAATGTCTCCTGAGCTGAAACGGCAGATTCTGCGCTGATATGAAGAAGGGCACAGCAAAGCAGAAATTGGAAGGATAACAGGCTATGATCGGTCTACTGTTTCTAAATTTTTGAAGAATTTTGATGCACGGGGAAGCATAGAAAACAAAAAAAGAAGTGGAAGACCAAAATCGACCGGCAAACATGGCGACCGGATTTTGGAACGGCTGGTTAAGGAAGATCGGAGGAGATGTTTCCGTGATCTAATGAACGAATTTAACATGTCTATTCCAAGACTAGTTAGTAAACGAACTGTTCAGCGGAGGTTAGCTAGTTTTGGGTACAACAGACGAGTTGTAGCAAAAACTTTAACAATTTCTCTTACAAACAGAAAAAAAACGTGTAAGCTGGTGTCGGAATAGACTACACTGGACTGTAAGAGACCACTGGAGTAAAGTTATATTTTCGGATGAGATGCAAGTTGTGTTGGGAAAGAACAATCGTGTCTATGTTTGGAGAAAATCGGAAGAAAGGTGGAATACATCTAGTGTTTAGGATTGTACGGACAGCGTAATGGCGGCGCTAGAGTTTCGGCAATGTTTTGGGGTTGCTTTTGTTATGGTGGTGTTGGAACAATTGTTGACATTGATGGTAATATCAATTCAGCTAAATACATAGATGTTTTAGACAAAAACTTGTGGCCTGTAGTCACGAAGAATTTTGGTGTTAACCCGTGGATTTTTCAGGATGATAACGCACCTGTTCATCAGTCTGTTCAGACTGTTTCTTGGAAGAATAACAACGAAATAAATTGTCTCGACTGGCCTTCACAGTCCCCAGACCTTAATGTTATTGAAAATATATGGAGATATATTAAGATCCGTCTTCAACATGAACAAAGTAAAATTAAAACTAAAGCAGAACTTGTATTAGCAGTGCAGCAAATTTGGAGAAAAATTTCTCAAGTGTATATTTCGAACTTATATCGTTCTATTCCCCGTCGGCTTCGACATGTCATAAAGGCAAAGGGTCATGCTACAAAATATTGAAGTTATTTGGTGAGTACATAAGTATTGTAACATTTTTTCAATGTTTGAATTTATTATAAAATTTATTTTTAACGTGACGCCATATTGAAAGCGTGAAATACTTTTGACGTCGCACTGTAGCTATAGGGAAGAAATATAGAGTAGGATCACTCATTTTCAATTTAAATTAAAAAAAAAACTTTTTAAAGGAAAACCATGTACTATCTAAATGATGGTGATTTCATTAAAAAGCAAGGACCTTTTTTGGTAAATTGGTAATTTATTTTAGGCTCCATGGCTGATTTTATAACAGACAGCTATTTGGTAGTGGCTGCCATTGATTTTGGGACGACGTATTCTGGTTACGCTTATTCCTTCAGAGACGAATTTTTAAAGGTAATTTGAAATTGAAAAAAATATTGTTATTGTCAGATTGTCAGATGCTGAAAACTTAAAGTAATAATAGATAAAAAAAAATCATAAATAAAATTTTAAAATATTTTATACCCTCGATTTGGGATGAACTGTTTTATACTTCCTTCCATTCGCTTTTCGGTTAATTTACTGGTCATAAAACTTTCATAGTTTTCTAAGCAGCTATACATTATCCAGAGGTCTGAAATTTTGCATGTAGCTTTATTCTATAGTACCACATGGCGTATAGTGATTTTATTGTCAATTACTTATTGTCTTCTTGTTCTACACAATAAATATACATGCCTACCTGATATATTGCATATTGTTTTTACCTATACTGGTTTTTTTTTCAATAGAACATATACTTTCTGTTTACAAATTCTTATTTTTTGCGAGCGAGGGTGTCGATATAGTGAGCATATGTTTTCATGCAGGTTGGTGCTATATTTCTGAAAAATATCCAGAATTTTGTCTTTACTTTTGTATTTTTTTTTGGGGGGGGGGGCTAGGGGGTAAATTTATTTTTCTTTACTGTAGAATTTCTGTATGTTCCAGGACCCATCATACATTCATTCCAATAAGCCTTGGATAGCCGGTGGTGCTGGGTTGTTGTCCTTAAAAACACCGACATGTCTCCTATTGAACTCTGATCGACAATTTGTTGCCTTTGGTTATGAGGCTGAGAATCGTTATGCAGAACTAGTAGATGAAGAAGAACACATTGACTACTACTATTTTACCAGATTTAAGATGTGTTTGCATAAGAATAAGGTATCATGCTTTTTTACATGTTTATCATGTTTATATTCGTCATCGAAAGTTCGTGTGTCCATCCATTTCTTTCATGCTCATAGCACAAAAAGGAAGGTAATATTTTGTATACTAGTAATCTGAAACTCTTTTACAAGTGTACATTATTTTTGGGATATGTGACAGATAAAATTTGCCTTTTTTTAAGTTCTAAAAAAAGTCGCCATTGAGTCGAAATAGACAGGTGACCTCTTTAAGGTATAATTGCCCTTTTCAGGCAAAAATACGTGGTTTCATGTTTTTGTCCTCAGGTTAAAGAAATAAAAGTGATAACAAAGTTCCAAAGGATACGTGTTTTTCAGCAAACAATAGGTATCCCAATGGGCACAAATTGTGCACCATTGCTTGCCGATTTGTTTCTTCATTCATATGAAGCGGACTTCTTACAATCACTTCTAGACAAAAAGGACCACAAACTTGCTTTATCCTTCAATCTCACATTTCGTTATATTGATGATGTCTTTTCACTAAACAATCCTCGATTTGGTGACTATTTACATCTCATATATCCGAAGGAACTTGAGATAAAGGACACTACAGATTCTTGGAGGTCCGCTTCATATCTGGATCTATTTCTCGAAATTGACACACAAGGAAGGCTTTGTACAAAGCTCTATGACAAACGTGATGACTTCAACTTTCCAATAGTTAACTTTCCCTTTCTGTGTAGCAACATTCCGTCCGCTCCAGCATATGGAGTTTACGTATCACAATTGATTCGCTATTCCAGAGCATGTGGGGAGTACAACGACTTCCTTGATAGAGCCACACGGCTGACAAGCAAATTGTTAACACAGGGGTACGTTGCTCCCAGGTTGTTGTCATCACTCAAGAAATTTTACGGACGACATCATGTGCTTGTATACAAATACGGGATTTCTATCTCTCAGATGAGCACAGATGTTGGTTTGACATAGAGTTTTGTAATGTCATCCTTTCCGGATTTGACCAACACTTAATCGATCTTTGGCAACGTGACGGGTGTGCTATAGCAAGCAGGAACTGCTTACTCTTCCGGAGCACCTGAGTTCACTCTCGTTTCGACTTGAGTTCGCGTTGCTGAATGCGGTTTTGTTGTTATGTGTGTGTGTGTTTTATGTTGTTTTGTGGTTTGTTTTGTTGTGATGATTTTTATTCTGCCGGTTTTGTCTTTGTCTTTACGGTTTTAAGATACTGATTACCCCTTTGGTACACCTTTGCTTCTTCCAGGCAATAATAACTATTGCATATATATAGGGAAAAGTTTTTTCTTGCCTAAATGTTCAGCTCAATTACATGTAGCTTAACAGAAGTGGTCATTGGATCGAAGAACAATGTAGTCAGATAATTTATGTCACAGTTTATAACCGTTTAAAGGTAAAAATCTTCTTATATAAATATGAAAACTATTGTACACCAAAGATTAGATTTTTCTTGCTTAACCTTTCAGCTTTAGAAGCTTTATAAAAGTGAACATTTGGTCAAAGTTGTCAGATGATCCTTTTTAGGGATAATGGCTCTTAAAGGCCAAAAATTGAGTTGCTATGATATGCCTGCGTTATAGATTTAAAACTATTGCAGATTGTTTCTTCAAACCTCTACCAAAATGCTGTAAAAGACCTTTACAGTATCATTACAGACCAAGTGATCGATTCATGCCCATGAAAGTTTAAGAAAGCTTCTTGTATCAAACAGAAAATACAAGTGTTGCATATGACATTGTTTGTATATTCGTTATTTTCAAATTGTATTGCTTGACCCTAATGGGTGTAATTTTACAATAAAGATATATATACATATTTGTATTGTCTCAGAGATTTTGCAATATATTTATGGCATACATTTCAATAATAACGAAATATGAGCTTGATAGTCACAAAATCAGATTCAAACTAATAGTTCTCTTCCATTATAGAACATATCAAAAGATTTGATGATAAATGACGTTTCTGGAAAGAAATCCATGTTAGCCTTGGACGTATTTTCATTGTCTATCCAAGCACTCAAAGACCACTTAGTTGAGACTCTGAGCATGCAGATAAAAGACCTGCATATAGATGATATCCTGTGGGTTTTAACCGTTCCTGCAATGTGGTCTGATCGGGCAAAACAATTTATGAGGATGAGCGCTGAACAGGTACTTCTACATCTTGGTATTAATATAAATTGATTTTTGAAAAGTAGATAAATGACCAAGCAGAATTTTTAAATATCAATTAAAGATTTTACATAAATATTTTTATACCACAGCATATATTACAGCAAGAAAAGTATATACTTTATGAAGAAGTTTAAAGATTTATTCGCTTAAAACCAATTTAAGTTCAAAACAAACTTCTCTGTTTTCGTCTTTGTTTCCCAAAATTTATTTGCCGTTTGTACATTGTTTGAAGGCTGGGATAGATCCCGAGAAGCTCAGAATCGCCCTCGAACCGGAAGCAGCTTCTATTTACTGTCAACACATCCCAGTTGAAATTTCCAATGAGCAATCTCGCTGTGATGTGATGTCAACAGGAGTTAAATATGCAGTGGTTGATGTTGGAGGTAATGCACACTTTATATATGAATAAATAATAATGTTCACAGGACACAACACCGAAGAAAAACTAAAGTAATCAAAGCTCTGCTAGGTCGGGCTGAGTTGTAATACGTTTGTTTTGTGTTGTTTTTATGTCTTCCGATTTTTGTTTTGGGCCTTTTTGTACACTCCCTCTGCAAATAAACCATATGCAACTAGAATATTTACTCTTAGAATTTTGGAGTTGAGATTACAAGAAAAGCGTTGACAAACGTTATATGCCTTATTTAAGTTATTTATTGCTTTACTCACAAGTAGCACGAATCCGGCTCTTTTAGGAGGATGAACATAATAGGAGTGATAAATGAACATGAAATAATGATGAAATGGAAATGGGAACACAAGGCCAATCGGGGTTGAGAGTTTTAACTGCCACAGGAAAAAAAGAATTAGTTGTAGTTGTACCCTCTTGCAACATTATATAGGTAATATAAAGGCTGATAAAATGACAACCCTCGCAACGTCGCTGCAGACCTATATCTAGGTATAGTCACGACGTTAAACTCCCCAGTCGGTCAGACAACCCTCGCAGGAGATTGCCACCCTATTAAGCCAACTAGGGTACACACCTTGGTCGCTTTATGGGCTTAGCACTAATCCGATATCAGAATTCCAAGACCCTTACATGTAGTCGCCTCTCAGGACATGCTAGGCTCTGTTGCGGGCCTATTTGCCACCCGGACCCCGCACGGGACAGGAAAAAAAAGGCATGGATAGGGTCGGATAATTTAGTCTCCTTCATGAAAATGTCCTATTCTTATTGATTCTGTCCCTGCAAGGAAATACGGTACATCACTATGTTGTGCGGTCAGTGTTTTCTGCATTATAGCCTGACGGCCCTGGTATTTATTATGACAGGCCTGCCCCTTTCAACCTTTAGAACTCACATCAAAGTCACTTTGTGGGAAAGCAGCCTGTCCCGATGTCCCGTTTCTGAACGCTATAAAGTGGATTGTAACCGACAAGTTTAGTGCTGATGTGGACCTTAGCCACCCAGCACTCGCATGGATGGCAGAGGAAAGTTCAAATCGCTGTAATTAAAGACGACAATGACAAACAAGAAAACCCGCTCAAAATATTTTTTTTTCAATTCAGTTTGATGGAAGAACTCAGCTTGATACTTTCATATAGTTTTGACAGGTTATTCATGTACAGGCGATGTTATGTCTTCATATACATTGAGGTTAAACAATAAGTTTTTAGAACAACAAACCAGCAATTATTGAATAAGGTTGCTTGTTCATGATATGGAAACTAAATCAGGATATGCCTTACATGTATATGAAGTATTACTTTTAATTGAATGTGAATTCCATTGTTAGTCTGAATAGCCAAATAATATGTGTGACTTTTCTAAAGAGTTGGTATATTGTTTGGACGAATATTCTTTTTATTTTCAAGGTGGAACTGCTGACATCACTGTCCACGAGAAAACAAACGATGGAAACCTGAAGGAGGTATGCTGCACCTGTGGGAACGGACACGGTGGTACATCTGTTGACCAAGAATTTTTGCAATTCATAGAAGAAATCATAGGTCCTAGAGCAATGGAAAGATTAAAATCAGAAGATTTCCTCGAAACATATTTAGATATAGTTCGAGAATTCGAGTCGAAAAAACGAACAATTCGCCAAGATCACCGGTCACATGTTCTTCTTACATTCCCTATATCTGTTGTAGATTTGATTTGTAAGGAAGATTTAGGTAAATCATTTACTGATGCTTTATGTGCTTCTAAATTTGCAAATGATGTAACCATTAAAAATGGAAAGTTGAAATTCGGCATTGATAGGTTCATGGCATTTTTCAACGATACAGTATATAAAATAGTTCTTCTGTTGTCGCAAATGCTTAAGAAAGAAAATGCAGATGGTGTAAGCCACATTGTTTTAGTTGGGGGGTTTTCGGCCTGCATATTGCTGCAAGATGCATTAAAGAAAACCTTTCCAGAGCAAACGCTGATCGTCCCTCTAAACAGTGAGATTGCAGTTCTTAAAGGAGCGGTCATATTTGGTCATAATCCCAAGATCATATGCGAAAGAATTTCTAGATTTACCTATGGGTTTTCCAAACGTAAGCGTTTTGATTCGTCGATACATGACGAATCCCATCTTGAGCTGATAAAGGGTCAGGAGAAATGTTGTAAAGTGTTTGAACCAATCGTTTTCAAACACGAGAAGATTCCTTTGGGTAAAAAGATCACTTCTACTGCAAAGTCAAAATCAGATAACAATAAATATTTCACATTTAGACTCTATCAGTCAGAAAGTGTAAATCCTAAGTACACCGACGAAGAAGGTTGCTCTCTTGTGGGAGAAATCAAAGTTCAGAAGGTCGACCAAGAAGCAGTTGAACTAATAAAGGTCGTTTTGACTTTCGGTGATACTGAAATTAATGTTAAAATTGTTGAAAAAGAACATAGCACGGAAACGAGGGGCGTGATTGAATTGATTTGAATCTTTTTGTATTAAACATTTATTATTTGATTGACAGACCACGTATGGGAGTCTGATAAAAGATGAATTTTTTTTGGTTAACATGTCTATTTTATAGACAATTAATAAACTGAAAGAGTTGTTTTGAGCAGTAATTTAAAAAGTTTTGACTACACGTAATTGCATTTGTTTCAATGTTTTCATTATGACAATTGGCAATTAAAATAAGCTCTATTAATGATATTAAATTTAATATCCTTATTATATAAATATAATTTATTATAATATAATATAAAATTAATTTTTTAAGAGTTGTTTTATTTCATATTAACGGACATGATATATGGGGGCCTATAAGTCGGATTAATCCCTGTGGCGATTAGTAACGGCTATACGCACGGTAGCCTTCAGTTTCGTTATATTGATGATATCCTTTCACTGAACAATTCTCGATTTGGTGACTCATATCATCTCATTTATCCCAGGAACTTGAAATAAAGGACACAACAGATTCTAAGAAGTCTGCATCATATTTAGATCTAAATCTCGAAATGAGACTCTCAAGGAAATCTACAAACGTGATGACTTCAACTTTCAAATTGTCAACTTTCCCTTCTTATTATTGATTTTTCGTACCACAATTGATTCGTTACTACAGATCTTACTGGAATTACATCGATTTCCTTTGCAGAGCGTCACGTTTGTCACAGGAATTGCACAGGGTTATGCTGCTCCTCGGTTGCTGTCTTCACTCAAGAATTTTTACGGTAGTCACCATGCACTCGTAGACAAATATGGGATTTCCATCTCTCAGATGAGTACAGATGTTGGTTTGTCATAGCAGGCAGGATCCGCTTACTTTTCCAGAGTACCTGAGTTCATTCTTGTTACAATTTGAGTTCGCCTTGATGATTTCTTTTCGGTTGATTTTGTGTTTTGTGTTTCCTCGTGCTGTTCTTGTTCGTGTTTACCGGTTTGTCGTTGCCCTTTCGAACTTTTGACACTCGAAAGCTCTATTAGCTCCTCTTTGCTTCTTTCATTTACTGACCATTCAAACGCTAGAATATGGTCTTGTTGCCTCATCACATATCAATTTAGATATCAATACAGTGTGAATACACGCTTAATATAGTTATTTTTCCTACCGGGTATCTCCAATTTCTATTTTTATAATCTTTAAAAATTGTAGATTATTCCGTCTACCAGTACTTTGAGTACTTTGATTCATCACTATCAATTATCTTAGTAATAATTTGGTTCCCCAGTTTGGTATTTTTGGCTTTACTGTTCTATGCTCTTCATATTCATAGAGTGTTTTGCATTTTCAATATTTTTGGTAGAGCGCCTCTGATGAGACTTGAATAGACGAAACGCGCGTCAGGCGTAGCAAAATTTATTGTCTGGAACTTTGTTGTTATTTTTATTTCGAACACACGTGAAGGTAAGCACTGCTGGTGGAGTTTTAATTCCCCGAGGTTAGCCCGCTCCGGCACCTACACTTTTGAGTTGGAGAAAACATCAAAGCTTTAAATTATCCGTCTAAATTTCAAAATTGTCTAAACCCTAAGGTTCTTCCTAACCCCAGACATAGGTTGATTATCTTAGTAATAATTTGGTTCCCCAGTTTGGTATTTTTGGCTTTACTGTTCTATGCTCTTCATATTCATAGAGTGTTTTGCATTTTCAATATTTTTGGTAGAGCGCCTCTGATGAGACTTGAATAGACGAAACGCGCGTCAGGCGTAGCAAAATTTATTGTCTGGAACTTTGTTGTTATTTTTATTACTGTAACAGTTGGATCGATTTATTTTGGTGGGTATCAGTAATTATGGTCTGACCACGTATGTGGATTGTCCATATAGTGTTATCCTCGTCTGTCCGTTCGCCCATTTGTAACAATTTGGTTAAGTTCTTGGTTAAGGTCTATTATTCGGATACTAGATTTTGGGTGTCAACAATCTTTCACCATAGGTTTTTGGTTGGGCAACACCACCCACTAGAAATTAGGTCACTGTGACCTATATTTTAAGCATGGACGACTTCTGTTAAGTTCTTGGTTAAGGTCTATATCCCGGATACTACATGTTGAGGGTCAATGATATTTCACCACTAGACGCGTCTTGGGTGACGTGACACCACCCACTAGAAATTAGGTCACTGCGACCTATATTTTACGCATTATTACTTTTGATTAATTTCTTGGTAAAGGGCATATCCCAGGTCAATGACCTTTCAAGAAGGGGAGGGCCATCCTGTGGCTCATAGACACATTTTCTAGTTTTGTGGTGTCTAATACCGGTATAAGACATTCAGTTAATTTTTGTCGCTCGAAGGAATCAATGTATAAAAACAAAATTAGCATTTCGTTGGATTTTGATTTTCGTGGCTGACTTTCACCAACGAAAACCTCGAAAGTTGATGCCACACGAACAGTAACTTTATCGTATTTATTAAAATGACAATTTTAAACTTTTTTTCAGTGAAATGGCTGACTAAGGGACGGACCCTTTAACTTGAAGGGGGCTTGGGGTTTTGTATCACAGCCCCTAAAATACAAAGTATCTCGAATAGCAATGTAATTGGATCACATCAGCACTTAACTTTTCGCTAAACATCTACTTAAGAATGTCCGATGCCCAGACTGCTGCGATAATCCAGTCATCTTACATACAGGAGTCATCAGGCCGTATTTAAAAAAAACGACCACAAATAAAAGTTTTACTGTGTGAGTAAAGAATGTTGCATTATTATGCTTTAACGCTGCTCTTGTTTAACCTGGCTCCATGTGAATGAGATAGGCTTAAATGTCCGTGCTTACCCATCCTTCAACTTTCCAGAAGCAGTCTCGTTGACCGTAACGTAATTATATCCTGATACATCAGATCATGTTGATTTTTATACGACCGCAAAACCGCAAAAAAAAAATTGCGGACGTTTTAGTTTAATAATATTTTATTGCAAATATAGCAAATGGATTGGACAATAAGTTATACCAACTTACTGATTGCCCTCTCCATGAATATACAATACAAATATATGACAACGACATGTAGTGTACATAAGTAGCAAGACATTTTTTGTGGTGTATAGACTCTATTGACCTGTTGGAAATCTATTGGTTCGGCCTATATACGCACGTACTTTTCTAAATAAGGCATAATTTTCTTCAACTGTTGCATTTTCATTTCCAAAAAGAATATGTTCGATATTCAAATCTTGAACATCAAAAATTGAATATCTTTGGACTGCATATAAAGGACACTCAAGGAAAAAAATAATGATAAGCATCTTCATATGCATTCCCACAAATGCACATGGGATTTTCAATGTATTCTATATAAATCATGATTCAAAGAACTGCATCGGTGACGTTATCTAGTGTGGATAATATTTAACTTTCTTGGCCCTTCGGTGAAGTATTTGGGTGGCTTTAGAAGAGGTTTTTTTAGTTTTAATTTGAAGCTTTCGAATGTTGGGGTATTCCTAACAGAAATTTCAAGGTGTTTCCAAAGGGATACTGTAGACGGGATAAATGATTTTGCATAAACATTTAGTCTAGAACGAACCGGAACATTATCTTCATCTTGCGGACGTTTGATGGTATGATGCTGTCGTCGTCGTTGTCGTCGTCTGCGTTGTTGGTTTACTTTAGTGGAACCACGATAGCTTTAGTTCTAGTTATTCGATTGCTATGAAATTTGACAGTGATATTCCTTACCACAAAAAGATGGATGGGGTTGATATCTGGGGTCCTCTTTGGAAAAAAAACGTTACTTTCTTGTTATGTCCGTCTTCTGGATATAGCCGTATTCATGGTGCCCGGGATGAAGCAACATATTTATTCATGTTTCATTAACCGCTTTAGTTGATTAAAGCAAAGAATTAAAATTTGACATTCAAATGTCGATCAATTGAGTTGACACATAAGCCAAAAGACAAAAACAGGAAGAAACACCCAACATACCAGTAACAGAACACACAAATACAATTCCGATATTAAACTCGTTGGTGCCTAAAATGTGTAACCCGTACCCGTACCATCTTTGGCTCATTTACCCGTACCCGTACCCTCACCAGTTTTCAAATTTGACTCGTAAAGAGCGAAAACGAAATGAAACTTTCTGTAATTGCACATGAAGGTTTCTGATAAGTTATTCAATGAGCTGGTATCATTTGTTTTTCAAATCGTTATTCTTCTTTTCCAATATCAATGATGTTAGAAATTTTTGGTGCCTAAAATGTGTAACCGGAAGTTTACACCATGACGAATGTGCCAAAGAAATGATAACTTTTAACGTCTTTAAAATTATACTTCTTCATCGTTAGTTTGATTCGTTTTAATTGTTTAATGTTAAATATAATGTTTATAATGATTTTCTTTTTAAATAAACTATCAAATGAATCTGTTTTAATTTATTTTGTACACTCCAATATAATCAAAACTTTGGCCCGGATTTTCACCGGGTACGGATTATTTGTAAACATTGGATAAAATCGCGATAGGTCCCTCGGTATAAAGCGAAATTGTGAAATAGATAGTTATTGTTTTTAAATAAATCGTTCATTCTGTCATTGCTGGTATATTTTTGTAACTTTTAATTCATGTTTAAAACAAATTTGTTTCTCATTTGATTAGAAAAGGCCCTGTATGTCATAGGGTACGGGTAAATTTTCATTGTCGGTATCGAGTAAAAACATGAAATACATCAAAATATGAATGTTGATTTTAAAATTTTGAGATATGGAATCATTCAATGTCATATTTAAAAGGCATAAATCAAATATTACAATGATTGACTTCGTTCTCGCTACAGTCGAAGCTAATATGTGAAAATTTGAACAACCTGGGTACGGGTACGGGTACGGGTTACACATTTTAGGCACCACCATTAAACTCAAGAGCTCCGGGATCCAGAACTCAAAAACTTTGTTCCTGCTGGTTTTCACACATCCGTAACCTTGACATCGATCAATTAGTTTAACATAAATCCAATTTTTTCCATGAACGCATTTTATCCTCGTAAAATATATTTCTTAAGTTTTAAGACAACGTACAGACGAGAAGCACCATAACCCTGACTGTATTACATTTGATTTTATGTCGCTGAAACTAATTTATTTTGACACGCTCTTGAAAAATGAATTTCTTTTACAAAGTATTTTAACCAAAAAAACTTTCTTGAAATTTACACTGAAACTTTGATTCAAATTTCAATTTTTGTGAAACTGAGAGACGAAATGGCGCTACATAAATAAGGAAAGTTGAAATCACCCCACGTTTGCCATGGACCCTTCTAAATGTATGATGTGTTTTACACTTTTGTTTCATTTTGAAAATACAATCTGATATTTATTCTGTGACTGCATGGTCACCCTAATTTTCAAGATTGGGTGTGTGGTTTCACTCTGAATTTGTTTATCTATGCAATTGACTTATCTGCAAAAGAAAATTGCATGTAGTTCCCAAAATAGCATAGTTTACATGTGTTGTCTCTACTTAAGAAATCTTATAGAGGACATGTAGACAAATGTGGGATTTCTACCTCTCTCGGATGATCACAGTGCTACTCAGTTGTAAGTTAGAATGCATTTCTAATCGCAGCGGCTTTCTGTGGTTCTTTTCACAAATTATCTTAAGTGTAAAATTTTTCAACCGATTTTTCACGAAACTTAGTCTTGGTTCAAAAGATATATATTTAAAGTTGAAAGCTCTTCTTTTCAGGAGCCTAGGATGGTGTGGTGGTTGCAACCTCTGTTCTGTTAGCTAGGCGCATACGCCGTAGATGTCCCAAATGTTGTGAGTTCGATCCTCGCTGAGGGCACTCAAAAAATCAAAATCTGTGTGTCAGATGATTTTCAGGGTTGAAATAACAGTAACATTGTTTGATTACAAATACTAGACATTCCTATATATTATCAAAATCCAATAATCTTGCATTCTGCAGTTTCTGTGGAATCCAATGGAGTATGAACGTAAACACGTTAGAGATAGCTATAAATAGACCATGCATAAAGTTGAAAGGAGCATATATTTTTTTATATCCGCATGTCTTTTCTCGGTTTCTAAGATTCCAGTAGAAAACAGAACTATTGACATGCAACTATTTATTACAAAATATCGAAATATTATTTAAAACAAAACACATTTCTATGAATGAATTAAAATCTATTTAAGTATCAACTAAGCAAATCACGTCGAATCAGAAGATAGCACTCTTTGTCTATTAAATATATGCTTCCATCTATAATATTTTTGGCCGTGTGTTTTTTCTCCATTCCTAAAGCAATCATGAGCATGGGTTCTGAAAAAGAGCAATGTTAAATAGCATTATTATAACTGTGATAAAATTGCCATGAAATCAACGACAAACTGCTCTGCAAAAATGTAAAATAGCGGTTGTTTATTTGAAAGTTTCCATGACAGTCATAAACGAAATACAAAAAGGGGATCTAAGTTGTGAGAGTTGTGTTTTTTTTTGGTTACAATTTTGTCTTTGCTTTTTCCGATTTGCTACATCAGATTGCCCCATTGCAACACATTTCCTTCTTCTAAGTCTTGAAGAAATGTATACAAGAATGCTGTTCAACTTTGTAAGGGTACCACTTTCGATACTAATGTATTATGGCATGAACATTTGGTAAATATAGAAGCGTTACTTTTTACTGAGTATTAGGCACTGCTAAGTGGTGTTATTTGATTTTAAAAAGATGGCATTTTAACAAACAGAAACATATAAATTTCCATGGTTATATAACATAACCAATTGGCAACAATGCATATCTACATGTATATTACTAGTACTAAGATTTTTGAGAGAAGTGATCTAATATGCTTAACTTAAGGAGCAACCATTTCTTTTTTAAGTGGGTGCTAAGGGTATTTTCTTCGTCCTGACTTTTAATTTTCGAATAAAACTAAGCCTGAAATTGTTTTTTGCGCGCTAGCGCGCCATTTTTTTGTCTTTTTAAAGCTCTTATAATTTTTTCAGTCAATAATACCATCCTGCCTTTTTTAATTCAAAGTACTCTCCTGCCTTATTATTTTTGGATTTTTGCCATCCTGCCTTTTTATTTCAAATTTCATCAGAGCCCCCACCCATAAAAATTTCATAAAAATCAAATGGTCGCTCCCTTAGATCGAATAAACAACCTGAACTTCACATATAAACAGTGTCCTCTGGTCAACTTTTCCTGGACATTCACCATACTCAAATTTCCATCCATCATTTTCTGTTTCCACTACTTTAACACAGTCGGCACCGTCGAGGTTACTGGCTGCAAGCCACCCATAGTCTGTGCGTAAACAAATAATTACACTTACACTTACATTGTTATTCAGTTATAGAAAATTGGTTGGTCTTATTTGTATTCTAACGCTTCAAAAAATATATTTGATATGCCCCGTTTATATTTGATATTAAGCAATTTCAGACTTGAACTTGTTTTAAAAATCTAGACTATGTATGGTACTTAATTGTCTTTAAACGGATAAAGGGAATAGAAACCCTGTACACTGCAACTTATCTTTGATCCAAAGGTTGCGATCAGCTGCATTTGTAACTCTCATTTAAATCTTTATTAGCGATTCGTCAACTAGCGATTATGTTTGGGGTAGAATCGTGAAAGTCATTTTTATTATCTACCAACTTCTCTTGGTAGATACATGTAGCAGATAGCAACCAGGCATCTGCAAGAATCACATTGAACAAACTCTTCAAAAATTTTCAACCGGCTGCTGAAAACAATAATGCTTTTTCTTGGTAAGAACTTGGCTCACAGTTAAAATAATAGTATATCATCAAATATGAACTCAAACGTAATAAAAACACCATCATGCAATATATATGACAATCTAATTAAAATCTGTCAAAGAAAAAAAGGCCACTCCAGATTTCGTTATACAGGAAATGGGAAAGCGACTGACCTTAAATCATATCCCACGTTATGGGACCCCACCCTGACGCTGCATAAAAATGTATCAAGTGGCTGTGATAAGTAGTTTCTTCCCTGCCCTCCTGCCGCCCGACATTCACCATTTTCATACCCCGGATTTTTAACTCCGTAAATTCCGGTTAGAAAACCAGCTGTTGGATCCGCTGCAGTATTCTTCGCCCTCTAACGTGAGAGAGAGGATGGTACTACAGTGGATCAAACAGATGATTTTAGGTTGACCATCACGACCGACAAGTTTATACAATGTTACACTTACCAGCTAAAGATGTTGGAAACTGCTTTTCCGAACCCAAAGAGAAAAAGGGTGTTCCCTCCAAGAAATAATCTGTGGCACCGATCCAGTATTCTGCAAATGTTAACAAAAGAACTAATATCATGTTTTATTTTGGGTAATCTATAAGTGACCCATGACTTCTGAGCAAATCAAAATCAATCGTCTTTCTAACAGCTTACAACACAGTGCTTTTTTCATTCTACTATTATTGTTATAAGAAATATCTTTAATCTTAAAAAACAAAGTTTGTTGTTATGTCTCGCTTTTCATAAACAAAACAAAAATCATTTCAATAGCAATTTCGTTATCAACTCACAAAAGTTTTTTTAGGTACATGTACATGTATATACTTCGTTCTTTCCATGATGCTTCATCATTTTAGTGGAATTAATACGTGTATAAAAATATTTTATAAATGTTTGCACCACAGGCGTTTGGGTCCAGGTTTTAATTTTTATTTATTGTGTGTATATTAAAAAAAATCTGACCCTCGCTATATAACTATTATAGAGACGAAATGAATTTTTTTATATACACGTTATTAATAATAAAGTAAAATCCTGGACCCAAACGCCTGTGGTTTGCACGTGTATGTCGTGCAGATGCATGTAGGCATAACTTACCTTTTATTCTTTTTACTTTAGTTGGTACACTGTGTATTTCTTGAATTTTTTGGAAAACAAGATTGACTTCATCGTCATTATTTGGTTCCCATAACCGAATGACGGCGTTTGATCCAAGAACACTTCTGTGTTCATTTTGTAGTTTTGCACATTCCAACTACAAAATACAAACAAAACAGATAAAAAATAATACAAGTACATGTTTAATCTCAGAAGGTTTGTATTTTTTCTAAATTTTTGGAAGTTGTTGCAGCTATTTAAGAGAATTATTTTTTTAAATATTGAACTCGTATTCAATCGGCATGTGTATATGAAATGTTGTCGTGTTGTCTACATAGTTTTTTTTATTTTAACCGAGGGCCCTAAGGAAAATTATATATTGTTGCAAATAAATAAATGAGTTTTAAAATATTTATGAACAAGATGGTTCTTATCAATGTTTTTTTGAACAGGATAATGCACACCACTGCTGCGCGACCAAGACCATTATGCACAGGCCAGTTTCGTTTTTATTTGTCAAGCATCTTTTGTGTTGACTTATTGCAGGACTAAGGACCTATCTAACTTCATTGCTTCCTAGATTACTTACCACTGCCTCGCCCCAAGAAAACACGGCTTCCGCTGTAGGTACGGGAATTATATAACAATTTCCGGTTGCAGGATCGGCGATTTTACATTCAGAAATAACAGGCACTGAATCGGATGAAGGGCATTGTTCTGTAAAATAAGATGGCTGGTATATTAGAAGGTTTCAATTTTGTTCTAAGAATAAGAAGGCTATTCGGTTGTTATTTGCAAAGGTTTGGACTGATCAATTGTAGTCAATGGTTCGATCTTTGTCAAGTGTGATAGACTAACTTTTCTTCTTCTTTTTTTGGCAATGTAGAAGTTTATCCCAATTAAAATGATAGTGTTTAAATTACATACCAAAAAAATCAGTTGTCTATAACATGTTTAGTCACTATAACCTTAGAACTTAGCTGCAATGTTTTTTTACACCTATAACTGTTTCGGTAACATGTGGAAAACTAATATGTTACAGACGGACGGAGCACAAACTTTAATTCCTCATCAGCACTCGCCGCCAAGTGATTTATAACGATAACTTTTGACACTAATCTGCAAAAAATTGGCCTACCGTTACACGTATCTCCGAAATAACCCGTGTTTGAACAATCACATTTGGGCAAGCCTTCTCCGGCATAAACACACAGTCCGTTATTTGAGCAAATGTCTAACTCACAAAGCGAAGCTAAAAAGATATGATAAATAATATGTTATTTGTTACAACAAAAAGGAGTTAATGTTACAACGCTATGAAATAAAACTTGTTTGAAAATTAGATTTTTTATTAAGTATTTTATTAAACAGTGATTATTTCCTTAATATAAGTTGTGTATCCCATTATTAGTAAATTATTTAGCCCTCCTCATAAGTTATGTGTCCATGTAATTGATTAAAAATTATACATGTATATGTAAGCAAATATGTTGTTCAGGACCTTGGGCAGGTTACTGACAAACCTTATCACATACAGTTGGGGAAGTCCCTTTTTGTTATTTCCTTTAATGAAGTTATGTATCCCAATACAGTCCATCCATTGGGATTATTTTCCTTAAGAAGTTATATGTCTCACTGAAATTTATTAAATTATTTATTCCTTATGGAATATTAAGACCTGTTAAGAAGTTATTTTTTTTTCCCACTATACACATGTAACTGTATGATTATTTACCATATAGATGTTATGTATCCAAGTAAAGTTTTCAAATCGTTTGTGGTAATTCCAAGTAAATTGTTCGGATAATTTTTGTTACAAATGTATAACTTAAAATTATACCTCTTTGAATTATTCAGACATTATTTTTTCCTTATTTACTTAATTAGATAAATACATGTATCCGTGTTTATTTCTTAAACATTCTATTATATTAAAAAAAATTAAAGTTAAATACGCCTGTAAAGTATTTTAAAAAGGCATTTTCTGTTATTTATTTCCCTTATTTATCCTTGACAACTATTTAGACCATTCTTGCTCATCGTGAAGGTATGTACATCCTGTCAAAAAAAATCCTTTAGAGGCTAAACATATCCCAGTTAATCAGACTTTTTACAGTTATTTCCTTTTATTAATACCTTTTGTTCCACAATTAGTTCCTATGTAACCAATGTCACAGAGACATTCAGCGTTTCCTTCGAGATTCACAACACATTTCCCGGTTTCCTGGCAAGGGTGCGTATCACAAGGATTGTCTAGAAAATGCAAAAAAAAATAGTAATTTTCTTGAAGGCACCTTGTCTACCAAAATCTATTTTTTTTCATCCCACATTTTCTAATGTCATTTTGGCCAAAATGTAGTGAGCAAAGTCTATAAACAAAATTAAAAACAGTGCGCATGATTAAGGCGGGATTAAGCTCATGGATATGAATTATTGTAAAGCCGTATTTTTGTTGCTCATATGTTTTAATTATACAAAACATGTTATCTGTTGGCCTTTTTTGTTAGCAAAAAAATATTTTTTCGTAGACAATATCCCTATAGCTCGGTCGTTATACTTGTCCTGCGTATTTTTGTTGCTCATATGTTTTAATTATACAAAACATGTTATCTGTTGGCCTTTTTTGTTAGCAAAAAAATATTTTTTCGTAGACAATATCCCTATAGCTCGGTCGTTATACTTGTCCTGCGACAACATGTTTTCTACCAATGTTTCTGCTTGTTTTCTACCGATGTCCTAGATTTCTACCGATGTGATGATGAAAAAAACAAACTTGGCAGACGATTTTTTCCAACTATGACACCTGGCAATTATGACACTTATAAACAAGTTTATTTAATTTACATAAGTTTTTTTAAGTCTGAACATAAAAAAAAACAGTAAGATTAAAAACGAAAGAATATGGAATATGTGCCAAAAAGACACGATCCACATATTGAAATGATATTAATAAATGTACAAAAGCAAAATTTCACTGCGTGTGAAGCGCTTTTCTGGATTAACCTTCATCAGACACGCTAGGAGAAGAAAACTTGGAAAACCGGTAGAATATTAGATTTGATAAAAAAAAAAAGCCAAAAAATATTACAACAATGACCAAACAGATAAAATTATCATTTTTTAAAGAAAACGGCCAAACGTTGTCAATTTTTGGACAGTCTATGTAAACTGTGTCTTTCCAACACATATTCCAGTACTCGAAAATATATAAGAGCATACAACTGTTATATTTTGTCCAGCAAGCGACAATTTCCCTTTTTTCAGATAAACATGAATATCTGTTTTAAATTACCATTCACTGGGCTGAAAATTATTCTCTATGTTTTAAATTACTGTACCTTTTTAAAGACATTTCCGTTTTCATTACAAATGGTATAATTTTGATTTTTCGATCATTTTTCAAAACATTATGGTCCTGGTTTTCTAAAGATGTGTCCTGGTTTTCTACCGATGGTCCTGGTATTCTACCGATGTGATATATTAAATGTCATATCATCATGTTCATTACAAATTGTAAAACTATATTTTATTGCACATAATATTGATGATAAAAAGAATATGGCGGTTCATGAGCAATTGCGCGCGGCAAATGCTTAAAATAGGTCATTAAAATCTTAAACAAACTCAAAAAACATTAAGGGCTCGTATCGTTAATAAAATTATCATACAGCATAAACACAATTTCTTATGTGACATGAACAATGGCCATATGAAAGAAAGACAGTTCATTCTGTTTGCTTATGGCTGCCATTTTTTCTAAACAGCCATTAGTTTAAATATAAATATACTTTATTGCGTACAAACCCCAAAGGTCTACAAACACGAACAAACAAAAACAATGAACATATAATTATAGACACATAGTACAAATACAGCCAAAGAATGAAACAGTAGCATTTACAAATATGTGTGTACATGTATTTGACAATTGTCGCAACTCAAATGATTGCTTTACAAAAGGGCAAAACATCCACATATTTGGATTAAGTACAACAATTTATTTTTCAATAGTGTCAGGCTGGTTAAAATTTGAATATTTTGATTGTATAAAGTCAATAAATGTTTTTCTTATATCATTATTAATTTTACAATAAAAAAGAAATGAGCTTCATCATCAATAATTTTACAGGATTTACACAGTCCTTGATCTCTTGGGATATTTTTATATCTACCAAGTTTAATCTCTAGGTTATGATCACTAATCATAGTTTAGTACGTTTTTTTTTACTATTAAAATTTTGAAGATTTATATAGTCTGAAATATGAAGTATAAAGTATAATTTTGAAGAGTCATCAAAGCCGGATATTTTATTTATTATAAGTTCATAATATTTTTCTTTAATAGTCTTTTTGTTTTCTCTTTTTAAGCTTGATTTGATTTCATTAAAAGATTTATTAACATTCTCAAAATGTTCATAATCTATTTCAAATTTCTTTGTTACAGATATAGCAAAACTATGCCAATTATACACACCCTCTATGTGGAGATTTTTATTTAAAATGAATGCCTCTTTTACAAGAGGGTTTATATCTAAAGAGTTTATTCTAGCAAAATAGATGTAGCAAATTACCTGTACGTTAATAAAAGAGTCTAATGGTAATCTACCAAGTTCAGTTTTTGCAGCAATATAACATGCTGTTTTGCGCACACCTAGAACACTTTTACAAAATTTATTGTGTATTTTTTTTAAAGCTGGCTTATCAGAAAATGATAGTATCAACAATTCTTCCACTTATATTAGATTTGTGAAGTGCTTAATAAAATGGGATATAATCCTCCATATACCATATTTCACTGTTATATCTAGAAATATTGAGGCTGAGACAGTATGATGAAGCTTCACTGTAAAACACAAGCATTTATGGTGTATGAATGCCATTAAAAACAACCAAAATGTGCAGTTATATGAATTTAAATCATCGGTAGAAAACAAGGACCCATCGGTAGAAAACACAGTAAAGAACATACCTAATCGGTAGAAAACCAGGACATATCAAATTTTTTAAACCTGTTAGTTATATGAAAAATCAAATGGCTCTTTTACAAATAAACGATCATTTATTGCATATTCTCAAATAGGATGTATTTAAATGTTAAAAATAAACGTAATTTTTCATATTTCTAAAAAACAATCTGTAGAAAACAAGGATCATCGGTAGAAAACAAGCAGAAAAATCGGTAGAAAACATGTTGTCGCAGGACAAGTATAACGACCGTGTATAGAGACTAAAATAATTACAAGTAATCAGTACATTATAACTGATATAATATCAAGCAGGGAATTGACGAAACCAAAAGAATTTTGTTTTATTACAAAATGTAACTGGTCCCTTTCTAACGATTTTATGAATGCACTGATAAGTATATTTATTCCACGTTTTGTGTTTATCAACTCTTTTCTTGCACATTACAACATGTTCAGTTTTGATTATCACATAGTATAAATAATTATTCAAGGCTTTGGATAACTGTGGGCATATCATTGCTGTAATTTAGCATCTTTAAAGTCAAATAAAGCGATGTTTATTAACATAAGGTTTATTCATTTTTTTTTAGAAAAGGTATTATTATAATGTTTCCTACACAAAACAACAATTTTTTGTCAAAAAGATATAAATAGAACTTGCCAGGAATTTCACAGACTTCGCCGCTATAACCTGGATGGCACTGGCATGTTGCCTCACCGCCGTTGTTCACGCATACTCCATTTGGCGTGCAGAAATGATCGTCACATGGATCAACTAGGGAAAAATATTATACATGTATTCAGGATAGTTAAGTTAACACTAGTACAGGTAGAATCACACTTTTTATTTCTAGTTAACGTCCGTTTTAAAAAAATATATATTTGTTCTTTATTCAATTGAATGAACAGCCTTTCAAAATGTCTTTTATAAATAAATTTAAAAACGTCTAAGGGACGGACCATTTAACTTGAAGGGGGGGCCTTGGTTTTTTGTTTTGGTCAGAAATCTTTTAATGGTTTTTTTCAAAGGCGTCGCGACAGAATATTTTTTTTTCATTATTATCATTATTTTATATGGCAGAAATCCTTCTTCAGAATTTTTTTTTCTTACCCTCTGCTGCCAAAATATTTTTTCATCAAAAATAATTTTCAGAATATTTTTTGGGGGGGAAAAACCAAGGCCCTCCCCTTCAAGTTAAATGGTCTGTCCCTAAAAATGTAAAAATGTGTACAGCAGATAAAAGTCAAATATTTATTTGTTCACTTACATTTTGGGAATTTACTACTTTTTCGAATAGATAGTTCCGTTTTTGCCAATACAATGAATAATAAATTTATAAAACTACAAATATATTCAATGTGACGGACTGACCTTGAGTTGAGCAATCATAACCTTCGAACCCCTCACTGCATACACATTGGTATGTTCCATCTGATCTTGCTAAACATTCTCCATTTCCGGTACATGAAATCCCAGCACAAGGATCACCTAAAAGAGTTTCAAACAGAATTCTGATAATAATATAAAAACTCATCATTTTCGTTATCTTATCTAAATTCGTTAATAGTAAATTCCTTAGCTGTATTTTGCATGAAAAATATCCTGGTGTAATTTAATTATACATTGAATGCAATATTTTTGAGTTTTATTGGTGTGTAAAAGCGTGGACCTAAGCACATTTTTAATGAAGCGCGGTACCGCGCTTCATGTTGAAAATGTGCGCAAAGGTCCACGCTTTTACACACCAATAAAACTCAAAAATATTACATTCAATGTATATAATTACATTCCGATAAAATATATGAAATATTTGCACAGAAAATTGCACGAAATGCATGGTTTAACTTTTTTTAAATTGCTCCGCGCAAGTCGTTGTTAAGGTAGCACGTGCTAGTGAGTTTTATCGAGAAATAAAAGTGCATTATTAGCCAATCGAAATAGTCGTTATAAATTAGAATGTAATTATATACTGCCCCAGGCAATGTCGACATGCAGAAGCCAAATAAAAACCAGGACGATGAGAAAAAAGGATTAAGCAGGAACGATCCAGAACCAGAAGCGTTTCCTGTGAACATATCCTCAGAATTTTCCTCCAATGGAATGGTCAACAGCTTTACTGATTTAGAATTGAAGATATAAAAACTCATAACAAAATGAAAATAAACCATATAGGCTGGAAGAATCAATTATTTTGTTGCTGCAACACAAGAAAAGAATTTCGCCTTATTCCGAATCAATTGTTGAAAACATTTAAAGCAGGCATTTTTATTTGATTTTACAAAGTGACAAACATCTCATGAATTTCTATCTCAAATAATTAGAATTATAGGGCCATAACTTCAACAAAATTTTGAAGATCAAAATGTCCTGGTAATATGCACAACTGAATATATGCATACATGCATTACTTGCAATATAAAAAGTTTCATCATTAAATTCGTATAAGTTTTTAAGAGGAGTTTAGTAAATAAATTTTGCTGATGGACAGATGGATGGACAACGGAACAAAAACTATAAAACATCTCAAATTTGAGGATTTACTCAACTCCTATTCTCATAGTATCGCATGGTACCGTATAAGTGTATCAATGCGGCAATCAAATTTCAAAATCAAATCGTTTTATTGAAAGGGGAGGTAAGTCGCGCCATAAAACGTGGTTTAACCCGCCATTTCTTTTGAAATGCACGTATCAAGTTAGAACTATTGCGATTTTTCAATTTCTCCGGTGTGTCTTACTTGTTTTGTCTTCTCTCATGGACATTTGAGATTGATCCTTCAAGTTTGGTCATTGTGTTATTACCTTTATTTATCTCTTACCATCGCATCTTTTTCCCTTCCATTCATCTGCGCAATCACAAACTGGATTGAAAAACAGATCACCCGAACAGGTTCCTTGGTGAGCACAATAGTAGTCGGAGCATGGGTCTAAAAAAGATAGAGCATACAATTCACTTTGACTCCAGTTTGTGATAATTGTAGCAAACAGATTAAACCCTAGTACATGTACATGTAATGTGACTTAATTTTTAGTATTTTCATTGTTAATTCTCATGAATGTGAACTGACTCCTATTTTTTATTTATAGTCACTCCATATAATATGTGAGTATGTTTGTATGTGTAAATGCCCCTTGTGGGCCCATAATTAGCTATTAAAATTTGTATTTGTATTTGTATTTGTATTTCTGGTGTTTTCTTTTACCAATGTTTTCATGTACAGAGTTTTGTTTTATTATACGAGGGTGTGGATTGGGTTTAAAGAATATTGAATAATGACCAAAAAAGTTAACAGATAAAGAATAAAGACAAAAAATCTAAAGAATAGAGAATAATATTCCTTACAGAATAAAGAATAGTGTGAAAAGTAGCCAAACCTTTAAAGAACAGAGAAGAAAGGTCAAAAAATTTACAGACTGATAAAGAATTGAGGCCACCCCAATTCACACCCTCTTACATCTACTTAAGTTTGGGTTTTTTTTTCAATTGTAGAGTTCTTGTGTTAATTTTTATGATACAATAGAGACAAAGAGGGTTTCCATTGTTAAAAATTTTGAATGACCGGTACTAGTTTTAATTTTTCTTCACATTATATTGGATCAAACGTTCTTTCTGAGCTCATTGTTTTTCTTTACAATAATATGCTATTAGATTAATCTGAATGCCCTTAACACCTACCGTAAGGAAGAAAAAAACTCTGTAGATGGTAGACAACCCGTAATTACAAGCCAATAAAGGGAAAAAAACGGAGTAATCTTTTCTTCAGATGGGAGACAACTCGTGTAATTAAAAAAAGCTAAGTTACCTTTCACAGATTGATACTCTAGAATAAGTGTCTCGTCGACATTCTCTGGACAAGTTGAATCACTGAAATAACTGTCTGATGCTTCCACGGTGCACGTTGTTTTAAAATTACACGCTGCTTTGAGCGTCTCGAATGCACCGGGATCCCCACAGGATTCTTTTTTATCTTCCGCAACATAATGACCAATGATTATTCTGATAGTCTCTCCAGCGTTTGCCTGTAGTGTCATAGATTTACCTTGTTTGAGTCGTTCGCCTGTGTAAATTAATTGTAAAATTGTCCGTGTAAATGTCTTTCTACCCTAGGCATAGGTTAATTGGTCTTAGTCATAATTTGGACTCCCTATTCGGCAAGTTTTGGTTTTGCTTTACTCTTAATGTTAAGTTTGTGTTTGGCATTTTCAGCTTTTGGCTAGAGTGCCTCTGATGAGTTTTAAATTGACGAAACACGCATTAGGCGTAGCAAAATTTATTGCTTCGCACTGTGATGAAACTGTTAAACGAAGCAATGACAGAACACTGGTAATGTTCTGTATAATGTGAATCAGTGAAGCTCTGCCAAAAACAGTATTTGGTAGCAAAAAAGAATAGGCGGTGACTGCTTTGCTTGTGGTAAGCAATGTTGAACAAATGAATCCTGATTTCTTTTAGGATATCTTACAATCTTGATTTATATAAAAGCATGTAATGTTCATTTTTTTATCCTCTTTTGAAAATGATTTTTTTATATCCCCGATTCACATGATTAAAAGCATCTAAAAGAGAATTTTAAGATTCGTTATCTATAATTTTATCAAAACTTAAAATGGCTGAAGAAACGTATTCTAAATTCAAACATTTTACCCTTTTCACAGTCATAGTCTACAACAAGCTTCTCTGCAACATCTGTAGGACAGTTGCTACCAGTGAAAAAAGCATCAGAAACGAGCAAAGAACATGTGCTTCTCCCATTGCAATGAAGCTCCATTCTTCCTTTAGCGTTAGAGTCGCCACACATCCCTGCATTCTCATACTTGGCAGATTGGATAACAATCAGTTTCTTCTTGGGACAGTCCGCTTTAAACTCGTCATTTTGTGAATATTGTGTTGCTAAAAGGAAAACATGTAAATGGAGCATTGATACAAATTCATGCATGTACATATTTATGAAATTGAAGCCTTGGTAATGGTTTTTCAGGAGACGATCATGAGATGTGGAATAAGTGTATGCGACACAACCTTCATAAACAATTGATAATTTAAAAAGAATCACAATGGAAAACAGCAATTAGGATGGAACAGTTAAAAAGTTCATTGTTTAAACCTTAGGAACAAGTGTCGAAAAGGAGAAACTGTACTTGGCTTAAAATTGATAATTTATTTTATGTACAGACAATTATTCAAATTTGCGTTGTTGGTTTTTTTTTTCTTTATTATTGGCAAATCAGTATTTTGTGTTACATGCAAAACCAGATGGTTTCAAACAAAAAAGAAATAGACTTAATTTGTATGGTTAAAAAAAGAAACCAAAATAGGGAACCGTCAAAATCTATACAAGACAGAGCTCGAGCTAGACCAACGAAATTTGCAGTCTTTGTCTTAACGCGAGTCCTTGTATGAAACTACATGTAGATATGACATGTATGATGTTCAATAAGTGATACATATGTAACAAAATAAGCGAACTTTGATGATCAATCTAAATTATCCAGTAAGAAGAGAGACACAATAATCCAAAGATCTACTTAAAATTCGAAATTGAAGATTGTAATTATGGAATTGAAATACATTTATCAAACAAGATAAACGATAAAAATGTGTACATGTACGTACCTTTCTGGCGATGTCGATAGAACAAATCTCGATACCAGCTAGAAGCTTCGCAGCAGAAAAGAACTAGTATAAAAATGAAGAGTCTCATTTTTAGGGAAATTTTGGGTGTACCGCTGAATTCTGCGACAACAATTTATACTAAACTGTAGATTCGGAATGGCCAATTAAAATTGGCTGTCTTTGAAATACGTCAGGAGAAAATTAGACATGCTACCTACAAATCATAGAAACATGGAATCCAAAACAAAAACAGCGAATGCGCAACACATAGTGTTAATTTATGTTAAAATATGTTTTGCGTTTACTTAAGAATCATATGTATATGTAAGCAATTATAATATTTTTTCACATTAATAAACTATTACAAATTCGTCTGTAAAAAAGATATATTTTAATATTTCACCTATTTGATTCTATTTAGAAGGTGTTTAACAGTTGACCACATTATTTAAAAGTTAATTCTAGAGTAAAGCAGCAGGATTATTTGGTTAATTTATCTTTAAAATATTTATTCAAATATCGTATAACCATAAATTAAAATCTGAAACTTATTGAACTTTTTTCTAAATGGGAGGCCCTCGCTGAAACCCATATTACCAGAAATTAAAGACACTACATAATGAAAAAAGGGTCGTTTGATTTAAACATGCTGTTACTTCTTTAAACACATTAAACAAATAAACTGACATCCTAAGATTTACGAATGATGTAAATGAGTCTGTCATATGAATTACAAATATAGTGAGAGTACAAATTATGATCCAAAGTTCGGATAAAAATGTTAAGATTAAGACAAAACTTTTACAGATTTCAAAGCTGTGGAATACGAAATGTGTAAATGAAACCCCCCCCCCCCCCCCCAAAAAAAAAACCCAAAAAAAACATACATTTCTTTGTTATGATTATTCATGTACATGTATCTAATGCTTGAGAATATTAATGACTACTAAGATCAATGAACGTTAGTGAATTAGTACACTTTGAAGTATAGGTACTTTTTGGAAAATTCGAAAAACTATTGAGCGTTTGAATGACGTATATTTATTATGTATTTATATATTTACATATAAGTATACGGTTATATGATGACCGTCTTAAAACACTTTTAAAAAATCTGTCAAATTGAAAGATGATTGAATTTCGTTAAACGGGAAGTAGGTGAGTGACAGGCCTGAAATCGAATACTACTTTATTGGACCACAGCTTGATGCATGTATACCATACCAAATATCAAGTGGCAGTTATAAGTAGGTGCTGAGAAAACTGTTACGAAAATTGCTTCCGCGCACGCCGCCCGCCTGTCAAACCATTCACCAAAAAATATTTATAGCCCGGATTTTTCACAGACTGACAATAACAATGATACCTCTAATTAGAGGGAAGTTAGGCGTGTCATAAAACCTGAATTTACCCACCATTTTTTTTTAAATGTCTGTACCAAGTCAGGACCTTTGCGATCTTTAATTTCTCTGGTATGTCATGTTTTCTAGGACATGTGAGATTGATCTTCCAAGTTCGTTATTTTCGTAATCAACCTTAAATAAAATTGGGATAATTTTATAGTACACGCGTACTCTTGCCTTCTGGCGTTTTGATCTTAAGGTACTACAAGTAGCTATACAATCGACATTAAAACTGTATAAAACATCTTTAAAAACTGTGTACAGAATTCTTTGTTCGCTTAATTATTTCTCTGATGTTCTGCACCGAAATAGCGTTTGAATTTTATATTTTTTAAATCAAGATCGCTTTGCTAAGAATAATGATATAAAATATTTTAAAAATGGAGCAAGATTGCAGATTTTGCAAGTGGTAGTCTATAAAATCACCTCATTCTTCATTAAAATCATACCTAAAAGTCCAAGAAAATTAGGCTCCACAAAATCTTGTGAATCAAATAATAGCTTGAATCTCATTGCTGCTTGTTTTTGATTGTATCTTTAAAACATCTACATCGGTCGATTAATGATTCTTAGCTACATGTAGCTGTGTTCTATAAATAGTTCCTCTACCGTTCGTTTGTTCTTGCAGTCTTTTATTTAAGGTTATCTCTGTTGTGTGTTAATTTTTATGCTTTGTCTGGGATTATTGATAGGGGAAGTTAAACCCGCCACATTTTATATGTCCCTATTCTAAGCCAGGAATCTTTGACAAAGCTTTTGTTTGTAGTTGTCTTTTAAATGTTTTCTGTTCTTTTTTTAAAGCCTATCTTTGACTATTTCAGGACTGCATTTGAATTATTTGCATTTTATTAAGACCTTGTGCCGATTGAAGAACGACGAGCAGCACTTACTAACCTCGTTAAAGACTGCTGGTGGTTTTCCGTTTTTTTTTAAATTACATTATATAGCGGTAGGAATATCATTCTTCATATGTGTGCGTTTGTTACACATTAGGGTACATGTACCCATCTCTTAGTTTTATCTGCATAACACTTTTGCATGTTAATCCTCGTCCAACATATTGTGTCTGGTTTCACTTCCAATAAAAAGATTATCTCGCAATCATATATGCCTTATATGGGAACTGATATAGAATTCCTCAATACATGTAGTTGCAGACCCAGAGTGGTGTTTCGTTATATTTGTGTATTCTCGCGCACGTCCAAATCTAGGGCATGTAACGGGTAATAAAAAAAATCTACGTAAAGTATTGCAGTTGAGGCCGGAAATGTCAGCCAAAGTTTTTTTTTTGTGATAACCCAATTTTGAAAAATTTCCCGTGACATTTTATACAAAAATTGGTCTGGGATTCCCCTTTCATCCCAAAATTTAACCTTTCAAAATATCTTATAGATCCGCTCCTGTTATCAAAAAAATTTCATCTGCAAAGAAAATAACGATGTTCATTATATATCTAATTTTAATTTAATTGCGAGCCGCCGAACACAGGGTTATGTTATGCGTGTCATAACTCAAGATTTTACGGAAGACATCAGGGTGGGAACGGAAAATTGTACAGTTTCCGGAAGCGCCGTTCGCGAAGCGAGGAGATTTTCTAATACAGGTAGCGCCCAATTCAAAAATGTCAAAACACGGGAATCAGCAGTCATTTGCAAGCACAATATGAAGGAAAAAATAATAAAATTATAACGAAAATAGTTGCAGGTAAGTTATATTACGCAGTAAAGCTCATAATATTGCGATCAGCCATGTTTTTGACCATCTTATTCATCGCGAACATTGAGAAGTAGACGAAAAATGTGACAATGTGTGTCTTTTTCGGGGTCTGATGTGAAATTGGTTTCAATCTGGACCTAGTTTAATGCACCAATCCACAGACCAAACAAATAAGATTCAAACCATTATAAAAATGTTGTGTTATTTTTGTGTTTTAATTGTATAATTGCATTTTTTTTATATCACCCCTAAATTTCAACACTTGAACGGGGAGCGCCCTGTGTTTTGAACAGGTAGCTCCAAAATTCACATTTTTTTGAACGGGTAGCTCACACTAAAAATATATATATAATTCATTTGAATAGCACATTTAAACATAAAACAAGTTGGTAATGGACCATAAAAATGAACTCTCTACACCAAATTGATTATATCAAATTTGAATACTCTGTTTGAATTCATTAATTGCTACATTAAAAATGCTAAGAAGAAACTTAAAAAAAAAACAAATTAGCCGACCTTTAGGAATTGTTGAAAATACCCTAGGAACATCATATAGTTTATTAGCAATATATGGTTTGTTATCTATACCGAGCAATACCCATCTCTTTTATTTATATTAAATCATTAAAATTGTCCTGTGGTCGCGCGTTCTATTGTTAAAATGCATTTTTATGCAGCATCTTATCAGCAATTTAGTAACAACATTCTGAGCACTGAACAGATTTTCGGATACTCCGTATCTTTGCCATAAAGACTGCCCTCCCTTTGTGATTTATGTAGGATGGTACCCCACTGTTATCTGAAGAGTGGGGCGCCAGTTGCCAGCTTATGTTTTATGTGCAACGAAAAGAACGTAAAACAATTACATTCACCCACCCACTGACTTTGTGTTTAGTGCGTCTCTAATACGAAATGCTCGTCAGTTATAAAATCAAGCACCTAGAACTCTGTTGTTGCTTTCCGGTAACGACGAGAGTTAGTTCTGCTGACAGTTTTACTGAATCCCGAACTAATTTGACCACTTAGGCACCTACTCCTTTGAATAAGAGATGCATCTTCTCTACCGAGAGAAAGAACAAAACAAGACATAACGGATAAATTGGTGACCGCAATGGTACTGACTAGGTACATGCACCTCCAAAGAAATGGTAGGTTAAACTAGGTTAACGGCACCAGACCTCCATCTTTTGTGTCTTTTTGTATGCTTTTTGATAACATGATCTTTAATCCCGACTTATTTGACTGCAGTTTAGGGAAGATAGTTCATAACAACAGTTTGCTCCAAGTCGAGCTAAGGATACAGCCCTACTGATCTGAAAAGGGCGGGGCACGTTATAACTCATCGCAACAAATTTTGATTCAAACCCTTTAATAGAAGCGAAGAAATCGGTTTACAATTTTTTTTCTATCTATAAAAGTCTAAGTGGGCTGAAAAAACAGGGTGTAGACGTGCGTATGTTTGTTGGTGTTTTACGCCCTTTATCGACCCACCTGGTCCATGTATGGCGGTCAGTTTAAATAATGGAGGTAACCGGAGTACCCGGAGGAAACCACCGACCTTGGTCAGGTAACTGACAAACCAAGTCACATACAGTTGGGTAACACCTGTTTTTGTAAATTACAAACGCGAGTCGAATACCGGCTAAGAGATGATCGGCTAGTGATCAATAGTGTGGTATTTGAATCTGAGCCTTTAACCACTCGGCCACTCGGCCAACCAGGCCCTGGAAGTAGATATGCAACTGCAACTTGCAAATCAAGCAGATAGTAATAAAACTTTAGTTGATATGGGGTTCCAACAGACGAGCAACCTCTTTAGATCCCCCACTGAATATACAACAAAACCAACAAGCATAAAACAAACAGAAAAGCCAATAATTTTTTGCACTTCTTTTTATACAAAGAAGAGGCTCCCAGGAACCTAAATCGCTCACGTGTTACTAAGGCACCAAGGATCTCTTCTGTATGGGGTCATCTGACAATTTTTGTCCAAAAGAGACATATATAGAGCTTAAAAAGCTGAATGTTTAAGAAAGTAACAGCACTTCTTTATCTGACATAGTTGTCATTCTATGGAACAAAAACATGAACCTGGATCCAGAATCGCTCACCTGGTCTTTAGGGCCATCTGACAAAGGCTTAAGCAAGTCACAGCTTTCATATATTAGCAATAGTTTTTATTCTATAGAAAAACATGAAAAACAATATTTTTGACCTTTAAAGTCCCATAACCTCTTAACCTCTATAAAGGGTCATCTGGCAACATAATCCCAATAAATACTTTTGTAAAGCTTAATGATCTAAAGGTTTAAGCAAGCTTAAGCTTATCTCTATCTTCAATACTTTTTATTCTACGGAGCAAAAACATGAAAAAAAACGTTATTTTTTACCTTTAGAAGCCCATAGGGGATCATCTGACAAGATCGACCCAATGGACTTTTGTAGAGCTTATAATTTTAAAAAGCCCTAGATTTTTCGGATTTCTTTTTATCTGTTTTACTGAATTATAAAAGCCATTTTAAGTGATTTTACCTTATGATCTACTTTTAGTTACAGCGGCCACGTTTTTTATCAAATCTGTTCAAAATGAGAATCGTTTGTTTCCAACATGGCATGTATCATCCCTGCAAAGTTTCTGTTAAATTGGATCTGTAGTTTCAGAGGAACTGAGGATTTTTTAAATTGACGACGGCGGAAGGATGGCGTATAGTGTTGGTATTTATAAGCTCAATTGACCCTTAGCAAGGTGAGCTTTTAAGAACCACAACTAGTACTTGACCTGGCAAAAAAAAAATGTCGTGTGTAAAGTCTTAAATAGGCTTAAAAAATATAGACTCGGAAATTAGTTGCACAACTTAATGCCACAAAGTCATGAATAAAGTTACCAAACGCTAGTTTACATCGAATGAACTTCTGTGTATATTCCTAGATCGACTTGTGATGAGTTAGAGAGGTTGTATGTATTAAAAATAATTTCGGCGCTACCTATTCATACATTTTTTCTTACCTTGACGCTACCCGTTCACTTTTGATTTCCATATTATGAGACAATATCATAAATTATTACTAAACAATTGATATCTGCTCTATAAATGCATTTGATTTTTAATGTTCAATATTAAGAGGCTACAAAAAATACAAATCGACATTTGTTCATTGTGTGTTTTCTTTAAAAACGATCGAAAAAAGAAGATGTTCTTGTATTTTTGAGATGTTCGAGTTAAAAAATCCATGCTTAAACGCAAACATACAAATAAAACGCATTTAATGCAGATACTTGTCACTACATAAAGCTTATATGTGCACTATATTGATAGCAATGGTGGAACGTTATTGTGTATTTTACTAAATAAGAAGTACTTTTATTAACGAGTCCGTGGGATTTGAACTTGGCGCTACCATTTCTTTGTCATAAGAACGGCGCTTCCAGAAACTGTACAATTTCCGTTCCCACCCTGTGCATATGCTTGTAGACAAATACTAGTACGCGATTTCTATCATAACAGGTGTTGGTTTGACATAGAGATTTCAGTTTTGTCGTCCTTTACATAATTTGACCCACACTAAATCGACCATTGTCAACGTGACAAATTTGCTATAGGAAACAGGAACTGCCTAATGTTCCGGAGCACATCAGTTCACTCTCGTTATGTTGCTGATTGCGTTTGGTTGAAATATGAGGATTTTCTGTTGTATATATTTTTAGTGTGTAATGTGGCTCATTATTGTGATGATTACCTTTCATCTGGATAATTAGGTGACGATAAACAGGAACAGCCATGTGAAGCATGTCTTTACAAAACGCCATAACACGGAAACAATACAATTTATAAAAGCAATTGCGAAACAAGAGGCTCCCAAGAGCCTGAACCTCTCACCTGGTTCTAAAGCTATATGGGTCTCTTCTATGAACTGTTACCCCCCCCCCTAATAAGTGGTCATTTGACAATATTGATCCAATGGAGACTATTGTTAAGCTCAATGAGCGAAGGTTGAGCAAGCAACAGCTTATCTCTATCTGCAATAGTTTTCATTCTTTGGGACAAAAACATGGAGAAAACCCTATTTATGACCTTTAAAGGGTCATTACCCCTATATGTTGTCATCTGACATCTTCCACCCAATGGAGACTTGTGTAGAGCTGAATGAGCTAAGGGTTTAAGCAAGCAAAAGCTTTACCCTTTCTGTAATAGGTTTCATTATATCGGGCAAAAACAGTAAAAAAAACGCTAATTTTGACCTTAAAAGGGACATAAACTCCTATAAGGGATCATCTGACATCTTCGACCCAATGGAAGCTTTTGTTAAGCTCAAACAGCTGAAGGTTTATGCAAGCAACAGCTTTTCTCTACCGCATTAGTTTTCATTCTATAGGGCAAAAACATAAAAAAACGCTAATTTTTACCTTTAAAGGGTCATAACCCCTATAAGGGTTAATCTGACAACTTTGACCCAATGGAGACTTTTATAGAAATTTTGATGCTGAAGAAGGAAGGTAGCATCAGGTTTTCTCTATCTTTTATACTTTATGATTTACAAGTCTTAACGCCCCCGGTCTATTTTTAGCAACAGCAGCCATGTTTTTTTTGACGAACAAAAATCGAAATACAACTTTTGTGCATCACACCCTAAAAATCAACCATACCAAGTATCATTAAATTCTGTTCGAGGCGACGGACGCCAAGTTATGACAATAGCTCACATTGACCTTCGATCATGTGAGCTAACAAAATTGTTAACAAAAATCAACTAAAATGGGTAGAATAGGAAGTAAATAAGTGGATTTTCGATTTTTATGGTGTAACTACAGTTCAAACATACAAGGCAATTGCTTATGATACAGACCAATGAGTAACTGGACCATACGAATATGGTCATGATCGTAACAGTTGAGCAATCGTGGTGAAACGTAGAAATAATATTTTCATCCTGTTTTCACAGCGTTCTAAGAACGTACTATGAACTTGGAAGTCTTCGTCCCAGTGTGACAGGGGTGAATTATCTCTGAAATAGCCATTCCATATGACATATTCGTTCTCATCGACGATTTGTTGATTGAATTTTATTAAATAATTATTATTATATAATATTATTATCGATGTGATAAAAATACGTATCTGAAACCTGTATATAGAATTTTATGTAATACTTTCCTTTATTTCATATCACAACCAAAATACTAAGCTCAAAGCATCAGGAACTATTAAGCACACAACAATATCGTTTATACTTTTCAATTATTTTTAATTCCTCTAATTATTTTTCTAAATAAAAATAAACGAATTCCGGCACACTTTTTAACACTATATTGGTACTAAAACATTTATTATTTATTTACATATCTGTAAATTAACTTATATAAGTATTTGCTCAACCAAATATTTGGGAAACAAAGGAACAGTAAATTTTGAAGACCATTAGAAAAGGGGAGAGGTGGGTAGTGGAAAATTTGCTGCACTACTAGGCGGTCCACAAAGGAATTTTTTTTGGAATTATGAAAGCTAATTTTGTTACGATACATATGCATATTTCAATGAGTATTGTAACATCGCAACAGCAGAATTTCACAGCGCATTTAAGGCAGAACATGACTGTATTTGGCCATAAAACTCTTTCCGTAACCAGATGTGAAATAAGACCCGTCAAGATCAATTAAATAATATATGTGAAATTTAAAGATATTTGTATTATTTTTATATGGGGCGAAATATCTTAGGGACGATAGGGACTAAATCCTGGGCCGAAATTTTTTATCTAAAAACGATTGCCATATTACATTCTAACGAAATTTTGCCGTGCAAACAGTGTGTTTGGTAGAAAAATAATATGATTAGCATAAATTGTCACCAGGTAGACTCGGACTCGCTAATTTGAACAATGAATTCTCGTTTTTTTTTCAAAATTGTATGTGCAAGAGATCAAGGCACGGCAATATTTCGTTAGAATATAATATGACAATCGTTTTAAGATACAAAATTTGAAGCTGTGACCCCGGCTTGCCCCAGAACTTTTGAGTCGAAACTTTCGTCCCATGATTTCGCCCCTTTCGTCCCTAAATCATTTCGGCCCATGTCAATATAACTCAAATACCTTAAACTTTCACTTAAAATACTTCATTTATTTTGATGAGTTATATTTTACATCTGGTTGATGGAACGAGTTTTATGGCCGAATACAGTCATATTCTACCTTAAATGCGCTGTGTTGAATCAAAATTTGATGGTCAGAAATGAATGTTGTAAAAGGATAGATCTGTGTCGCCACCTGGATTTTACACCCAAGATGATGGTTGGAAGTGAATATTGCTTATTTTTTTTTATCATACAGAGATAATGAATCAAATTAAATTGATAAAATAAGCAAGATTATTATAAAAATTATTAAGAGCATATGAACTCCAGGGACCCCACAGAACAAAACTATTTTTAGAGGGGGACACGTCCCAAATTTTTACTTTTGAATTGATGCTTGGTGGTAATTTAGTTGAATTTTTGCTGCGGTAACCTATGGATTCCAGGTTCCCATTAACACCCAGAAGGATGAAACTTTCCAGAAAAGTGAGTAAAATGTTATAATTTTTTGTCCTCTTTGAGTGATGGTCCACTGTAACCAGAAGGCGTTCTCTACCATAAGAGTTCGTAAAAGTAAGGAAGTCACGACCAGAACCGAGGATATCCAGAATGCGCATTAACCCGGTGAAATTACGAATCGGAGAGTTTTAAATCTATTTAAAGACATGAATCGTATTTCCCACATGCCACAAATTTATCATGGGTAGGTAAATTATATTGTTGTATTAGGTTTTTAAAATGCATGATAAAGTATAACTTTAAGGAAGAAATTAGAAAAAAAATAATGTATATATAAACACGGCTTACAACGTAAAAATACACGTTTTTAATAAATCGATTACTTAAATGTTTAAACTCGGTATTTAAATCAGAAGGGGTTAGAATGGTATATGTACTTTATAATTTACAACATCTATTTGTGCAAAATATTAAAGACCAAAACTGAGAAAATTAAAACAGTTTAATTTTCTCAGACCGAACTTTGGAAGAAATGATAAAATATTAAAGAAGCAAAGGTGTACAAAAGGGACAATCAAATATCGAGATAAAATCGGTAGACATAAAATCATCAAAACAAACCAAACAAAAACACACATAACAACCAAACCACAATCAGCAACGTGAACTAAAGACAAAACGAGAGTTAACTCACGTGCCCCGGAAGAGTAAATCAATTTAATATCGATATCAATATATTTACAAGGCAACCATATTTTTGTATTTTACAGCTTACTTTGTAATTATAAACATAATTTAACATCAGTTAATGAAATAAGCTCTTACATTTTACTTATAGCACAGGATAACTATGATATTCAACTTTATCATAAGGTCAAAAACTACTTTCAAGAAAAAATGCACGACAAATCACCAGACAACTACAACGAGGTGTTCCCAAATATCTACGTGAGCAATGAGTAAGTAGATAAATTCTATGCCCATTGATAAACTCCCCATTTTTCAATTTATTTTGTTTAGGTCATTGTGACATTAGAAAAGGGGGATTGAGCAGGGGCGGATCCAGGATTTTGTCAAGGGGGTGTCACCAAATTAAGAAACAAAATCATCTATTAATTTGGCAATCTTCTCTATTAACATGCTTAGTATCAAAATAGAATTTTACCTTTGTAAAGACTGTAATATAGTTCTTTTGATAGAGTATATATAATTTTAGTTCGTGCAGTTGCAAGTGCAGCCTCTGATGCTAGTCCAAATAATTAGGACGTCTTGTAAGGCTTTTTTATGATTTATGTTGTTACGCCTTCCTGCGACAGTTACAGGAAGGCGTCCAAGAAAAAATCCAAATAAAAACGTTAGCCTTCCCCGTAACGGCCTAATTACAGGAAGGCGTACAAGAAAAAATCCAAATAAAAACGTTAGCCTTCCCCGTAACGGCCTACTATTATTTGGACTACCTCTGAAGCGTGCCTTCTCAGCCCAAATGTGAAAAAATGTTAAACTATGTGTTTGATTGTCATGACCCAAGCTTTAAAAGAGGCAACAGGGAAAAAGGAAAGACATATTCAAGAGGAAATCAAATGTCGTAAATTGATCTCTCTATGGTGGCAGAATTATCATTTGTCTTGAGAAGAAGGTTGCGAAATTCTTTCAAAACTGCCAAGTAGTACATTATATTGAGATGAATTAACATGAAAGGGGGGACACAATGAAGATGAAATGGCGATGGAACTCAAGGGCCAGAAAGTCGGTCCCTGGTTATATTCGTAAATCGTCATTAATAGACTGATGATGGTTGCACAAAAATATCGACTCTCATTGCATTTTATGCACGTGAACGCTTAAATTAATTTAAGAATACAATGTTTCCATTGATTTCGGGGGGTATATTTCGTTAATTCTTTTTTATAAATAATTGCAACTAATGAATTTATATTCTTTAAATTTCTGAACAGTACAAGAATTTGGAATTCATGCAGAACTTTTCACATGGGAGTGCTTTACGCCTTTATTTCCCCATAAAGATGTGGATTTTTACAAATGACACAATTTGAAGACATTCTTTTATGTCATTATTGAAAATGTAGATTTTTAATGTTATCTATCAACACTTTACACTTCGATCACTGATTAAAAGAACTTAATTAACAAAAGGTAAATTTAGTGTTGTCACAGGCATACATTGTAATTAACCTATGGCATGTTTATTTAGCAATTTACATGTAGCTAGCCATCAAGCTAGACTTGTGTGATCGGTTTATATAGAAAGTGTGCCAGTGAAACCATACTCGTGATCCTCAGGGGGGGGGGGTGTCACGTGCACCGGGTGACACCCCCCTGGATCCGCTACTGTTGAGAGTAGGAAAAATAAAACTTTCAGTACTATCGCATAGTTGTATAGCTGAACACTTGAACACTGATATCGGGAAATGTAAAAACATTCATTGTCATTTTGACAATGTGAAATGGTATGCAGTGGCGGATCTCATTGGAGTTTGGTGGTAGGAACCCTCCTTTTCCTCCGAAAATTTAGTAATTTTCATGTAGATTTTTTTGGTGCAAAAATGGTTCGTTATCCCCTCTCTTGTCCACAGTGGCCAGTAGCGGAGCCCCCTTTTAAAAATTCCTGGATACGCCCCTGGTATCATACGCAGCCCTCAAAATGAAACTTGACAATTTGGCAACCAGAATGAAATTGTAGGTGGCCATTATGAACTTTTAGTGGTCAAACATATGTATGAATGTATGATTTTGCAAAAATTTAAGTAGCCAGCTGGCCACCAAGTCCAAAAATTTGGTAGCCATTTGGAAAATTTGGTAGCCTGTGGCCACCATTTACTGGACAAAATTGAGGGCTGATACGACATGTTGAAAAATGTAAAATACAGTACTTTTATCTTGATATTTATCCATGCAAAACAGAAGCAAACTTAAGGACTAGTACTTAAAAGTTGCAATGCAAAATTTTATAAAATTTAATCATTTTTGGCCAGATATCACAGAGTGAAAAATCCGGGTTATAAATGGTTAATGTCGGGCAAAGGGCGGTCTGGGACGAAATTTGCGTAACTGTTTTCTCAGCAAGTACCGAACAAAGCAACTTGATATTTGATATACAGCATCAGGGTGGGGTCCCATAGCGTGTGAACCCATTTCAGGTCTGTGGCTCAACTACTTCCTGTTTAACGACATGCAGCCATTTTTTACTTTGACAGATTTTGTTTTCTTTTTTTCAAGGTTTTTTGCCAGAACACCGAAAGAGGTACAAGCTGAAGGAATCACGCATATTTTAAATCTGGCAATAGAAGATGTAGAAACAGGCAAAGATTTTTATAAAGACATTGGAGCGTCGTACTTCGGAATATTTGCCGAAGATGACCCAGAATTCGATTTGAAAAACATATTTGACGAAACATCCAATATCATTGAAAATTCCTTAAAAGACGGAGGTAAATTTAATCTATATAACATTTAAGATATGTTCTGAGCGCTCCTCCGGGCTCTACGCACTATTTGTGATATTGATTTATCAAATAAAAATGACTTTTTTTTTGTACAAGAGCATTATATTCCTTAGTGTGATACTCATGTAATTTTCTTTAAAAGGAAACAATAATTGTTCCCCAACCCCACCCCACCCCCACCGCTAACAAAGTTTTTGGAATATTTATAGGAACCACCCTGTCTGTCCGTCCATTCGTCTGTTTGTCTGTTAGTCCACACAACTTTTAAGCGCAACTACCCCCTGAACCGATTCATGGATCTTTTTATGAAAGTTTGCATGAAGAATTTTCGTTTATTAATATCCCTCACATTTCAAGTATATCAAATCAATGTGTCAGGATAAGACTTGGACAAAGCTTTTTCCCCGTAAATGATTCTTTTATTTTTGCATTTTTAGGTAAAATTCTTGTCCACTGCGTTGCCGGATATAGACGATCTCCAACTGTTGTTTTAGCCTATATGATGTTAAAGAAGAAATATAGACTTTGGGATGCTGTCGTGGAGATGAGGGCAAAGAGAAAGATATTTCCAAATGACGGATTTATAGAACAACTTTGTACGTTAGAAAGAGAATTGTATGGTTGAATATTGTCTTGTACATGTAAAAAATAAACATTACAAAAAAGTTTCAGACAATAAATTTTGCTATGCTAGTCGCGTGTTTCGTCTATTCAAGACTCACTAGAATACCAAACACTATATGAACATGACGATCATAGAAATGTAGAATTAGAAACCAAATATACATATATGACTAAGATCAAACGAAGTCTGCGTGAGGGAATTTCGGAGCTAAAATGTTTATTTGTCGCTGTGTGACTGTATGTTTTAAAACGCAAATGGATTTCCAAAATTATAGAATGTCTCATAAAAATTATTGTAGACTCAAATGGTTTTATTATATATAGATTGCACATTACATTTAAGTACAATCCATGCCCTATGCGAATATGGCCACATTAGCTCTTTAGCATGTGTCAGGCCGTCTTGCTCACAAAGCGACTAGGATGCGTACCCCAGGCGGATGAATGAGGCAGCCCTATCATAATGAATGCCGGGATCGTCAGGCTTTTATGATGATGATGATCATGATACTGATGCACCGTGCATGTTAGGTAAATGTCACGTTCCTCTCACGGTAAAGAACCCCGATGCAGGTCTCGATAAGAGTAAGACTCGTGGGATCCCCATGCAGGAGACAAAGTTGCCCGTCCCTTCCAATCACTCCCTTTTCCAGTGGCAGTAAAACCTCTCCTCTCCGATTGGCCCTATTTCCTCCATTTTATCATCGTTTCATGTTCATTGTATCACCCCTTTCGTGTTCATCTCCCAGATATATAAGCAAAGCACCACTGCTTGGGAGTAAAGGAGTTTTATCTAAGATTGTTAAGTATGTTTTTGTTGTCATAGTTTAGGGTTCATAATGGGGTTTATGTAATATGATTTTCTGTTCTTGTGGTGTTTTTCATTTTCAACCTTTTGGCTAGAGCGTACTAGTGTGTATCTGATGAGTCTTAAATAGACGAAACGCGCATTAAGCGGAGCTAAGTTCATTACCTGGATCTTGAAGTCGTTTCAAGCTCAGCCATATGGGGCTATATCAAAACAGCTACTTTTCAAAATAACGACAAGTAGAACAGTGATATTTACCTTAGTCGAAACAGCGACAAATTAATTGGATTTTCTTACAATATCTAATTAATCATTCACCCTTGTCCGGTTTTGTGTTAGTTAGTTTTTCGCAAATTTGGTTTTTGTCTATTGTTCAGTTTAGTTAAGTTGTGTCTTGGACATATATCTACAATTCTATCGTATTATAACATTCACCGACAGGTAAAAATCGCTGTTTCGAATTGTCGCTGTTTTGATGCATGTTTTGTCTCTGTTTCGATATATCGCTATATTGAAAAAAATGAAAATGTCGCTGTTTATACAATAAAAATATTGAAGTTCTTATCTTTAATAATTTTTATTATATCACTCTATAAACTATGAGAACACCATCAATATCTGTATTTTTGTGATATCCTTCATAAACAGACATCTCTTCTTTCTTCCAAACGCCATCTTTTTCTAGCTTATCTAATAAGGGAAAGAATTGTGCATACTCTGGAAGTTCTCTTAATTCTTTTATTCGACCATTTAAGAAAATAAGGCCACCTAAAAACAAAAACAAAAACACGAAAACAGTAGACAAAATGTCATTCCAAGGTGTAATTATTAGCTTAAGAGTTTATGTTTTATTTGTTGCTTATTATTGTTTAACGACTTGGCATTTCTTTGCTTATGTTTTAATGCAAAAATCTAAAAAAGAGGGCTTCTTCTGAAACTTTGCATGCAATACCCTCAGGTTAATAATCATTTCCGGAGGAATAAACTTGTATAATTTTACATGTAGCATGCACTGTCGTACTATGTTTATAAAAACTTAAATAATAATAAAGACTTGGTAGACATTATAGAAAATCAGTCCACTATAAGGGACCCACCATTTATAACTCAAAGGGGATTTTTTTTCCGCGCCGAGCACTGAAAAAATATTAATTTTTTAAGGTGTCACGACAGAATATTTTTCCGTATCAGCATTATTCTATATAGCAGAACATTATTGGTCTTAACCTCTACTGTAAAAATATTTTTTCATCAAAAATCTTCTCAGAATATATTTTTTTAGGGAAAAACAAAGCCCCCAAGTTAAATGGTGGATCCCTATTAAATTCATGACATCATTCATTCTTGTGAGCTACCAATTGGTAGACTGCTGCGGGGTAGAGCCCTTAGAAAGCTAAGATGCAGCATAAGACGATCAGACCTCACCATACCTGGTTTAGTTATTCTAATCATCTCTAGTACAGCATCGTATGGTAGACACCCTTTATTATAACATCCTGACGTCACAACTAGGTCATAACTATCTGTAGAAGATAATAGATTTTTGATCAGTTTTAATTATACTGTTGAAACCAGCATACATGTTTACGACAAAATCGCGTAAAGCTTTCACGTTATTTTTAACGTGTACGTAGTCCAGTCAATTTGTGCAGGTTTTTGGCGAAATTGCTCAAAGTTTGGTAAAAGCATGAAATTTGGCATGGTGGTAGAAAACTGCATACTGAATATTAGCTATGGACCCAACTCGAAAATTCAAAATGGTGGTCATTTTCAAGATGGCCGCCTAGTGGAATATAAAATTAAGAAATAAATCAAATAAGAATTCTTTAAAAATTGTACTTTGAAGATAAACGCACCAAATTGTGCATGACAGCAGTGCAAAATATTCTAAAGAATATAATAGAAAACGGTTTGCCTTAATCCTTAATCCTCTATATTAAATTAATATCTGCTGGTCTGCCACATTGATGGTACATTCTTTGTTCTATTTAAGAGTTCTGAGAATATATTTATATATGACTAAAATGCACTACTGCAATTCTTAAGCACCGCACCCTGGTGACCACAGCATTCATAGAACATTAAACTTCTATGGGTGCCGCTTTGATCACGGGGAGAACTGTACAGTGTGTGTATAAATCAATGCTACAAGTAGTTATAAGTTTCGCAGTCCTAAAGCACCGTCCCCTGGTGACCATAGCATGCATATGACTATATCATTTTATAAATCTTGTATGTGTGATCTGAGCACGGGGAGGACTGCTATAACAAATGTTTTTTGTTGTTTTTGTTTTTACTTGTAATTTATCATTGTAGCATAATGAAATATTGGTCCTTTTTATGTATCCAGACTCTTTGAACAAGTATATATATAGTATCTGCATTAAGCTATCTATTTATTATAATCTTATACTTTATTCTATTCTCTGTTATAATGTAATCATTGTAATGATGCTGCCCTTTGAGGGACCATAATTGGAAAATAAATTATGTCTTATGTCATATTATGTCTTATATGTCTATTGAAAATGGTTGTCATTTTAAAGATGACCGTCTCAGAAATAGCATATCTATCTTCATTATGAAATCATGTTTTATTCAAGGTTATTTATGCCCAAAAATATCAATGAACACAATAAATAAGTGCTCAAACAAACTTTAAACAAGAGTAAAATGATTCTCTATTTTGTTTGAAGATATCAGACGGGCAGTGTACAGGAATATATACATATCTAGCTTATCGGAGTAAAATTGTGTTAAGATGTGAAAGTTGTCATATAAGCACCTGAAACAATGACATATATTCAGCCTGCTGCAGACCACCTTAATATAGACTGTTCAGTGCCATCTTTAAATGAAAATATCAAAGCCATAAAGACCATGAAAACTGACCAACGCCAGACTTAGAATTTATGTCACCATTTAAATCGAATCCTAAAAGCCAGCAAAAATACTCAAACCCATGACACAGTGGATGTCCCACAAGATTGGAAAAAAAACCATAATTTAAGTTGTTAAAAAGGGGGCTTAATCGAATGTAAAAACTAAAGAGCATTATTGTTACTAAATCATTAACAGAACAATTAGTGTCGTATAAAAAAAAACTTCAAACAAAAAACTGAGAGACCACTAAGCAGGTTGAAAAAAAAGAAAAAATCTAGCATTGAACAGATAGTAAACCTGCACATCAAGCAGCCGATTCAATGAAACAGTTCCCTTTATATCAATTACATACACTTCAAGGAAGCTTTCGGTATCCTTAATAGAGAAAGTCTGTGGAAACTTCTTGAGATCTATGGAATTCCAAACAGAATTGTTAAATCAATAACGAATATGTTCAGCTCTAGGAATGAAATATCAGGTAGTGCACCAACGATATATAAGTAAAGAGTTTGAAATACGGTCAGTTTTTAGACATGGTTGTTTACTTCTTCCTTTCTTTGTTTCTTTTGGCCATGCATTGATTGCATGATTAGAGAATCCCACCAGAGTAGAGGAGATGGAATCCACCATATGTAAGAAAACATCTTTAAATTGGTTTGAAAATGCTTCAAAACAGTAGCACGTATAAAACAAGAGGCTCCCAAGAGCCTGAATCGCTCACCTGAACTACACAGATACATATATTTGTAGGTATTATTGTGCTTAACCATATGCGATTTGAATTTATGAAATATCTTGGTTAGTTTTCAAGATATTGGGCTTAATAAGTGCAAATTTGCAAAAATTAGGAAAAAGAACAATAACTCCCACATCAGCAGTCTTTTCTGAAATTTCTAGACAGGTAGATCTTAATATGTTGATCATTTTTTATTCTTGCACAATTTTGATATCTGAAACCAGTTTTGAGTTATTAGCAAAAAAATGAAATTTGCACCTATGTTCTATTTTTAGCCATGGTGGCCATGTTTTTTTACGAATCAAAAATCTGAACGATAGAGTTGTAGCATATAAGCTATCAAACAGTGTGCCATGTTAAGATGCAGTTGGTCTTACCGTTTCAGACAAGTCAGGGAAAAGTAATGAACAATGGTGAATATTGATGCTTTAAGGGCCATAACTCCTAAAAGAAATGGTTCTACAGCTTTGACCTAATTACATGAATTGTAGATCTTGATGTGCTAAATCATATGCAATTTGAATTTTTGAAATATCTAGTATAGTTTTCAAGATATAGGGCTAAATAAGTGAAAAAATTTTAAAAAATCCAGAAAAAGGGCAATAACTCCTATGTCGTTTGTTGGATCTTCTTGAATATTTCAGAGCAGGTAGATCTTGAGATGCTAATCACTTTTGTCTCCCATCAGAATTTTGATATCTGTTACTGTTTTTGAGTTATTTGCAAAAAAACTGTAATTTAACCCCTATGTTCTATTTTAAGCCATGGAGGCCATATTTTTTGACGAATCAAAAATCCGAACGATAGAATTGTAGCATTAATGCTATTTAACAACTGTGCCAAGTTTGGTTGAAGTTGGATGTATGGTGTCAGACAAGTTAATCTTTGAAATTCAGGGTAAAAGTAATGAAAAATGGTAAATTTTGACGCTTTAAGGGCCATAACTCCTAAAAGAAATGGTTCTACAGCTTTGACCTAATTACATGAAATGTAGATCTCGATGTGCTTAATCATATGCAATTTGAATTTTTAAAATATCTTGTATAGTTTTCAAGATATAGGGCTAAATAAGTGCAAAATTTTGAAAAAATCCAGAAAAAGGGCAATAACTCCTACATTGGTTGTTGGATCTTCTTGAAAATTTCTGGGCAGGTAGATCTTGAGGTGCTGATCACTTGTACCCTATGCCAGAATTTTGATATCTGTAACCGTTTTCGAGTTATTTGCAAAAAACTGCAATTTACCCCTATGTTCTATTTTTAGCCATGGCGGCCATGTTTTTCAACGAATCAAAAATCCCCACGCTATTTTTATACTACCTATGCTAATTAACAACTGTGCCAAATTTAAAAGCCATTGGACTTATGGTGTTAGAGGAGTTAACGTTTGAAAAATGTTAACGACGACGGACGACGGACGACGACGGACGACGACGGACGCCAAGTGATGGCAATAGCTCAAATGGACCTTCGGTCCAGGTGAGCTAAAAAGGAGGCCATAATAATGAGAATTAACAAAAACAACATCAATATCAGTTGAAATAGATGCACCCACCATGCTCACGTTGAGAGAATAACATTCAAATTTATAGCGAGCATCGCAGATGCGAGCCCTACGGCATTGTGCATGTTTTGAGATGTGCCAGAAATATACTGACGATAAAACCGGAACAGGTTTACTTTTACGGAGTGAAAAAAATAATAGGCACGGAGCAAGTAAAACAATCAACCCTTTTGGCTTATTACGCTCCCGAAGGGAGCGATAATGGTAGAAATGTCAATATTTTAGTTGTACTATTAGCTGAATTTTCCTTCAACGTCCGGTATAGCACGCGCTTGTTTCCCCGAACTTTCGGCGTCTTTTTAACGTTTTTATCTTTGAAAATTTTAGACGTCATTAAACGCTCACGTAACCCACAAGAAAAGCTAGTTTGTTTTTATTTTCGAATAAAAAAAATAAATAAATCGAAACCTCGGGAGCGTAACAGGTTTTACCTGCCTCATATTAAAAATACAACATAATCTGTTATGCAAAAATAAAAAAATAGAAATTCAAAAACAGTGATAAAACCCTCATTCATCCACTTGTTTATTTTTACACAGATTTTTATTCAAACACCATTCGGTCTTTTCCGCTGAAAAACGATTTTCCGGAAATTACCGAGATAGCTTTTAGCAACATCTTCCCATTGATTAGTCATACAAAATGCATGGTACTGACCAAGCTTTGTTAAATTCTAAGTAGGATAAAGAAATACATATATTTACTGAATAAAACCTACTCATAATAATAAATAAAAGGTTCTTACCTGAAAATGAAAGAAGAGTCCCATCCTGTGGTGTTTCACTCACTCTCCTCAAACATGCATGATATTTTTACTTCGCCGTTTTTTCCGCCAGGTTTCTTAATGTACCTTCTGTTACCAATGCTTCAAATAAAACACTGATACTCAGAAAATATCACAAAACCTGTCAGAATCTGAATGTTGTTTTTGTCTATTGAAGAAGCGCGAAATACTCTGACAAGGAAATGACGTCACGTAATCCATAAATGGATAATTTCGTCCCCGCTTAATGTCGTCCAAGAATGTT